>JAKIJQ010000042.1:1200000-1669502 GCA_023373905.1 Rhizoglyphus robini
TAAAACCATTTGGCAACTTCACAAGAATTAATTTGTCGATTAATTAACATGCATAATAAAATATAAAATAATCACAAATCAAAGAAGTATCTAATAAGCATTTTTCTGGGAAAAATTAATTTCAATTTGGTAAGCAAAAAGTAATTGAAAATAGTTGAAATTGAAAGAACTCGTGACCAGTGCAAATATTTGCATATGCAATTGTGAGTGGCTCAGTCAGTGCAATGTTGGCTAATTGATTTATAATTGCGCCTTGCAAATTCTATCTAAATGATTGTTGTCAATTGAAGTTAGGATTATTGTTTTACCCTCCACAGATGCCAGGTGAACAAAAGAAACCCTTTTGTTCGCTTGAAAGTATATAATTCGGCTTTGACAACAGCAGTCCAAAAGGACCAAAGTGGCAGATTGCATAACGCGTTGTGTTCCAATTAACATTGCTAATTATACAATAACACGAACATCCTAATTAATTTAACAAATAGTATTTTATTTAGTTTAATATTTAATTAGTAAGATTATTATTGATTTTTAAAATTGTCACCAGTGACTCATCATCACCGTCTATGTCAGTTCGTCAGCCCGCTTTCTCATTTCAATTTAAACCTTGCTCGAGACAAGACTGTCTGTCGATTTAGTGCCCGACGATTGTCACATCTCAAATTGTGTCTAAAAATGTATTTTCGAAACAATCCAATTTCGAGTGGAATCACTCATTTTCATCGCCACCAGAAAAGATTCCCATGGATTTATTGTGAGAAATCGTTTGATTGCAATTCGCAAGTGCAAGCCCATCTTCGAGTACACACTGGGGAACGCCCCTTCCAGTGCGAACAGTGTGGAAAGCGATTTACGAAGAAGGGCAATTTAAAGACTCATAAAAAAACAAACAGCTGCAAATATCAAGTTAAATCCTGTGCAACGATGAGTCGTCGTCCAATTCTCCGAGATTATTATCACAATAACTTCACAAACGAACAAAACGTTTTATCATATGCATCCAGTTCATTTTTAATACCACAATCGATTGCGCCAATCAGCAACCAAAATTACTTTCGATCTTGGACCACAGCTTCGAATTTTGTTCGAGGTAATAATATAATAATTGAGAGACCACCATCCTTATCACGACCATCCATTTCAAGGTCATCAACCATCGACAACAATTTCAAATTTTTTCGTCGATTTGTTCAACCCAACTACGTTCTATTTCAATCCAAATTGTGCTAATATGTCTTCCATTTATCAACAACCAAGTGGAGTGAATCATTTTTATTTTATTTCAAATCAACACTCTATATTTCAACCTTCTGTATTGCCAAATAATCAACTCAACTTTGTATCTCAGCTAAATCAAGGTAGGAAAGCAATTGACGAAACTAAAATTGAGCCAACCCCAACAGACCAAATCAAACCTGTTTTAAATGACCAGAAATTACTGGATCAAGGTTAGATTGTGCCAGGGAAATACATAGACTAATGATAATTTTGTTTGATAGAAAATTGGGAGGAAAAGGAAATGATAGACAAATCGACTCAGACAATTGAAGTTGAGTTTGACGATGAGGAGATAGAATCTAATGATGATTTGGTCAATTGCGAAGATGGAGAATGTGACCGGGTTGAAGACCTGAATGATGAAATTGAAATTAGCAATACTGAGGATGGCGATGATGATAGTCATGATGATAGTGTTCAATTGATTGGTAAAAACAAAGATGAAGAAGAAACTAAAGTCTAAACTAAACAATTCATGAGTTCATACCAATCATAGCTTCGATATAGACAATTATAATGGTATTATTGAAAGTTTGATTAACTCTTTTACAAATAAATTAATTTTTGGGATTCAAAATTAAAGTGCTTGTATTAAAAAATGATTTGTCATATGCACATGAAAATATTATCAACATTTTTTTAAATATTTCGTTTAAATAAACGGAATTAGAGAATAATATTCAATTTTGTAGAATATCACTTTGAGCATCCTCAATTGAGGAAACAATCGCAACAAATTGATCACCGAATGCACCATTTGCCAATCCGAATGCATTGCAATCACTACCACTTGAGTGATTTTTTCAAAAACACTAAAGGTTTTCAAGATTTCTTCATTAGCTAAATCATTGTCCAATCCAAACTCGGCAATCTTTTCCACTGCCAAATCAGTAGACTCCAGTAGTTCACTCGATTGTTCCATACATTTTTTAACACTTCCTATCATCAATTTGGCCAAAATTGGATGACTTGCATAGTTGATCAAAAGACAAGTTTTGTGCTTGAATACATTCTCTCTAAAAGCATAATAACGTGATAGAATGTATGATGCGATAGTATGATGTCATGGAGAGGTGATTGAAGTCTATTATTCTCAGTTTAAGGCATATTTGAAGCAGAATTTCGTTTGGTAACAAAGTTAGTGACATTGCTGATGATGGTACGAGTAAAAATAAAGATGGAAACTTAAAAATAAGTGCCGTAAAGATTATGTTCAAGTGTAGAAGTGCTTTTATTATGAGTTTTTAATTAGAATGTTAGTTTTGTGCTCGTACATTTATAGTTAGATATGTTGCGCACGCTTTTAGTATGCTTTTAACGTGCGCTGCATGAAAATAGAGAAATTGTAAAAATCAATGATAGCGATATTAGAATTGGACATACTTAAAACAAAATATAATTTTCAAATATTCATTGATCATGATAATGAATGCATTCGCGAATGGTTCAACATATTGACTGACTGAATGATAAACATCACGTGATGGTGCACCAAATTTCCTCTTGAGCTATCCTTAGATTTATATATTTATATTTTTAATTTTTTTCAATTTGGTTGTGCCGCTGCTTGTGCATTCTCTCTCCGTGGAACGACACCTAATAAGTTCATTATTTCATCGAACAGTGCGCCACGACCTAATCGATTGCCAAAATTACCCATGCCGTTATCGTAGCCATCATCTTCATCAGACTCTTGCTCAACCAAGTCACCGTCCAATTCTTCATGCACAAGTCGACGACGCCGCCGAAGGTCATGCTCCTGTTTTGCTCGAATTTGCTCCATCATGCCATTTCGTCGTTCTTCATTTGCGGCCAAATCGGCAGCATCGCCCCCAAAGAATGTTCCATTCAGTGTGCCCTCAGCAGAATTGAAGAGTCGTAGTTTGTGCCACTCATATGGTGGTGTCCAGTTGCGAATTGTGTCCCGAAAAGTTGGCAACAATTGATAGTTGGTCCAATCCTCTGTGTCTGTGTTGACCACAAAGATCGCTTGCTCCAATTGAGGAAATAGATTTGGAGCCTCCCTGGGGAGTGGATCTATTTCCCTTGGTGGCTCTTGATCAAACATGACCTCTTGATAATATTCTTTAAATCGATAAAATTTGCCCATTTGATTGTTTGCCATTTGATTCGGGAAAAGACAATCGATGGATAAAAAGTCGTCGATGGAGCAGTTCTGTTTGGTCAAATAGACAGTCTTGATATTAAGCAATGGCCGTGCCTGACGGTCGACACTGGTCAGTGGCCTACTCCACGAAACATAGTCTCCATTGGCTCGTGTGGCAAATCTGAGTTCCTTCAAGTGGACAAGTTCAGCCACAATGTCCATAATGTCAACGTACCAAAGCAATGAGGCAAATTCCAAGTCCAAATAGGTCAACGAGGGAAAGCTACTTGTGATCAGTCGGAGCAACTTCTTGTGTTGAAGGTAGCCTTTGTCGTAGGTTTTGAGCACCGTTGGATCCATGCACTTTTCATTTGGTCGGACACTGAGTTGGGTCAAATTGGCCACCATCTCTCCATTGTCACTGATCAATCTTTCCAGCACTTCATCGCACTGCATGAATGGACCAATTTGAAGACAACGAAGCTGCGGACTCAGTCGATTCAGTATAGCATGTAAATTCCTTGGAGTATAATTGTCCAGAGTGAAACTCTCGATTTTATTGAGAAAATGCATCTTTTCCACATCAAATGGCTCAACTCCATTGGCGTAGAAAATGTGAACATGCCGCAGTGTGCTCGAACTGTTGAGTGCCTCCCAGATTTGATTGAGATGTTGTCGCGAATCAGGCAGTTCGAGCAGTGTCACCGAAGTGAGTGCATTCATCGAGTCAATCAGTGCACCGTGGTCAATGTCGAGTGTTTGGAGAACGAGACTTTTGACGTTAGAGAACAATTGCACCAGTACAGTCATGATGTGGTCTGACTTGACATTGTTGTACGATCGAATGACAATGTGATCCTCCTGCTTGTCACCAGTCTTCTTCACACCTGCATGCACATCTACACGCTGTAGATTGTACTGCATCAGTGCACTCTCTCGGTAAATGTTCACATTGCGCTCAAAGTCAAACACTTTGAGTGACTGTTGACGTGTTCTCAGTGACTCACTCAGTACTTGCATCCAACGAGGACACACAAACGCCATCTCCACCAGTTCCTGCAGTGTCTCGAACTGTTCCAAGATTAGACCAATGCAATCATCCGTCATATCGTTCACATGCATTGTGCTTGGGGCAAAAGGTGTGAATGGACTGATGTAGTGAGATGCACTTGGTTGAACCCAGAGTGTAAGTTGATCCACTAAAGCACCACTAGTCACTGGCTGGCAGAGATATTCATTTAGTTTGGCTTTTTTCGCTTCAAGTTCAATCTCTTCGATTTCCTTGCATTCAATACGTTGCTGACGCATACTGTGCAAATTCAACATTAACAGTGGATCTATCTCTTGAGCTGCAACTTCTTCATCACCAGACTCAATATTATCATTTTCACCAATCATCACAAGGGGGTCTCTGTCTAATGCAACTGAATCATTTGCGCCATTGTTGATTATATTTGGAATGTGATTTAGTGATCGTCGAACCGGATTATCGTCTTGAGCATTCTCATTTCTTGAAACATATGGCTGCTTGTTGGCAGGAGCAACTAATTTTGTATCATTGTCCATCTGAACCGGGTCTGCGTGGTGCAGTTGTGGTGACTGACTCGAATAGTCAGTTTGGGCTGACAGGTACGATGATGACGATGACGACCATGACTGTGAGTACCACGAGGACGATGGTGAATATGACTCATGGAATTCATTGTTCATTGGACGAAAGTCATCATTCAATGAATTATTCTGATTCACTTGATCATTGGATTGGCTTCTATCATCATTTTGATAGTCCATATTGATTTGAGCCACCAAAATGTCTCCAGAATGGATACAAGCGGTTGTGTTTAGTGAGTTATGGGATGCAGTTGCTGTAGTAGTACACAATGGTGAGATCGATCGATAAATGGCCACTTGCGGCTACGGCGCGCGCCGCACTAACTACGTAGTAGGGGTATCCATACTGAAACACTGAGCAGAAAGACTCTAAATAGAGCAAACTCCGTGTTGAATGCATCGTGAGGTAGAGAAGGTGAGAGTTAGAGAGACCAAAACAAACGGACAGACAGACGTGAACTTACAATTAATCGATCCGGTTTGGTGCCTGACTCGTATGCATGAGAACTATATAATTTCGCTTTAGTTGTAAAATTTTATTTTTTCAAACTTCGTGCTTCTCTATTTGAACGCCGATAAGCCGTGCTCGACTATTTACATCCATTCTTAATGTAACACAATTTTGATTCAAACAAAACTGTTATCTCACTTTACGAGAATTAACCACATTTATCCGAACTTATCTCAAGTTGTAACAAATTGTACATTAAAATTTAAATTAATTTAATTTAAATTTAGTGATTAAATTACATTAACACACACATTTGTACTTCAATGATTTTTAAAAAACAGTAGACTAATACAGGTGTTTCAAATAGAATATTCTTATTATTAAATATCGTAGTCGTTTTAGGCTTCACATATGCTGTATCTATTTACTTTACCTAAGTCTGTTTGCGTTTCCATTGAGTTTGTTGAAACATGTTGAAAGCGAACATCAAGTAAGCACTGTACGCATAGAGGAACTAAAAGAGTGAAGCAATTATTAATTTGAATATTTAAAATCATTTTATTTCATTTTCACCTGATAAATGGATCGTTTCGTAATTTTTCCAATAGCTCCAAGGGTAAAATTGAATTTTCGTTTACTGTGCACCAACTCATACACGGTGAGCAGTTTTAGTTTGGATTTGAGATTTTGGCCATTCAAAAGTAGTTGTGCTCGAACCATAAAGCCATCTGACGCTTTCAATTCACCACAAATCCAAACACAAATTAAACAGGTTCCAAGAATTGCTAGAGTTTGTATGAGAATTATTCCAAGGAAAAGAATCTTCTCGCCAATGAGCAGCTTCTCATAAGTGACAGTGGCAATCATGAATATGTTCACAGGCAAATTTGTGATCAGAGCTGTTGACATTGTGCTAGAAACTACTTTGGTGTTGATGTACAGCAAAAAACGTTCAATTCGGTTATATTCGCGCCAGAAAAATGTTAACATTTGATTGAGCTTCTTTTGTCGTTTGACTTTACGCTTATTTGAAACACAAGTTTGGCTCAGTTTGGCAACACAATTAAACATGAATTCAGTTAGTGACTTTATATAGGCCTGATAGACGGAGGATAGAATGAAAAAATAAAAAACGATGAATAAAACCATCCGAATAGTATTCCACGCCCCGTAGCATATAAAAACAATTTCTATAAAAACCAATACAAACCCAAAATGTTACTTTTTTGGCCTAATTTGAAATGGCTCGATTTCCTTTAAAATGTCTATTATTGGAGAGAGTATGGTCTACTAATACTAGATATATTGGAAACTAAGTGGCATGGTACACTGTTCCAGAATTATTCCAAAATAAAAACACGAAATTGACGTATAGCTATACATGAGTTATTTTTTGTTTTTATTTAAAAATATAACTTAGCATCTGATATAACATTTGAAACATGACCAATGTTGTTTGATATCGTCCAAAATGTAAGTATAAAATATTTCAAGAAAAACCGGAAGTAAAAATTTTTTTGTTCCAAATTTTTTGGACCCCACTTCCGGTTATAATTGAAATTCAGACAATTTTTATTGAAAAGCTATTCTAAGCTGAAATAGAGTATTTATATAAAGTTTTAGTTGATATAGAAATTATCAAATCATTTCACTAAAATATTTTGAAAAATAACTCATGTATAGCTATACGTCAATTTCAAGTTTTTATTTTGGAATAATTCTGGAACAGTGTACCATGCCACTTAGTTTCCAATATATCTAGTATTAGTAGACCATACTCTCTCCAATAATAGACATTTTAAAGGAAATCGAGCCATTTCAAAATAGGCCAAAATGGGCAATGCTCTTTGGAAGTCGGAAATACATGATACATAATTTTGAGATGAATCAACGACAAGGTGGCAAACAAGAAAACTAAAGATAACAACATTTGAATTAGTAAAAATAAAATCTTCAAATACTTACAGAGTGCCAGGACGACTGCCGCAATTGCGTAATTCAGTACTTTTGTCATAACAAGCGTTCGAATACGAATCAAATTGGACAAATGAGGAAAGCTCATCAACTTTTTGGATGCAAACAAACGATCTGGACAATTCCAGAAAGACTTGTAGAACTTTGAAATTACAATCGGTCGGTAATAAAGTGGAACTTGAGTTAATTGTACATTTGAATTGAATTGTTGTTCATTTTGAATCACAATTTGATGCCACAAATTGAGCAAATATCGATCAACAATATAATAAAGAAGATAGTGCATAAAGAGAGCAAATAGGGGAAACATTGAAGCTGCAAGCACCATGTAGGGCACTGGCTGGCGTGCATTGGCAAAATTGAGTTGCACCATCAGTGAGCCCAATAGTGGGTCATATTGATGGTTAATTCCAAGACATCGGGTTTGCTTCCAAGCCAGGCTTGCAAACACAGCTCGACCAGTAAGTGTCACTAAATAGAGATAAAAGAAGCTGTGCCAAATTGGCCAAACTTTCAGCTTTTGAACTGGTGAAAATCGATCTACTGCTAGATAGTGCAAAAATGTGTTGGGAAATATTTGACAGACA
Organism: Rhizoglyphus robini; assembly: GCA_023373905.1. Taxonomy (NCBI): domain Eukaryota; kingdom Metazoa; phylum Arthropoda; class Arachnida; order Sarcoptiformes; family Acaridae; genus Rhizoglyphus; species Rhizoglyphus robini. The sequence goes on from JAKIJQ010000042.1 coordinate 1,208,009, forward strand.
TTCGAGTTGACAAGACGATTCAATGTTCGGTACAGTCTATTTAGCAAGTAGCTCATCTTGAATTTCAAGTGATAGAAATTTAAAATTTGAGTATAACAAAGAGGAAATTTTGCAGAATTTTATATTTTTTAAAATGTGCAAGAATATACTTAAAATATATACTTTAAAATTTAAATTGCAATTGCCAAAAGTTAATTATTGTGAATTTTTTTTGTATTCTTTGTTTTAAAATTATAAATATTTTATTATTAACAAGTTTAATTATTCTTTCACTGGAAAGTGCCCGTTTTGTTCCTGTTGCCAAGTAATTTTGCATATATTATAATATATGGAATCGATATGGAGGGAACCGGAACATAACATAAAAGGTTCACTTTGTTTACTGGTACCTACTGGTGGCACTGAAGCTGCTTGGGAATTCTCCGTCGAAGGATACCGTAAAAGTTGATTAAACTCTAGTATAGTGCTTCGGTAAGACCTATTCAAGCACCATTCGGCCTATCGTTGTTGTTATGTCGATTAATCTGAATAGGATCATCAGCATCATCGTCATCATCTTCATCAGACTCGACCATATCATCGCCAATTTCTTCATGAAGATTACGGTGCTGAAAGGCATCACGAATCGCTAGAATTCGTTATGTTATATGTATTTTGTAGCTCCTGAAGGGCTAAATCGGCTGCATCGCCCCCCAAAGAATGTTTCATTCAGTGTGCCCTCAGCTGAATCGAAAAATCGTAGTTTGTGCCAAGGATGTGGAGGTATCAAGTAGCGCATCGATTTCCGAAAAGTGGGTAAGTTCTCGATAGTGTCTGTGTTGACCACAAAGATCACTTGCGTCAGTTCTGGAAATAGATTAGGCACCGCAATAGGAAGCTGTCTCTATACCTCCATTACTAAGGGTTTCCCTCGCCGAAACGGAGGAATGGTTAACATATTTTGCATATACTCATGTCGAATTCGATGATATTCCTCCATTCGATTGTCTCCTTGTTCGCAAAAACAGAATGGTAAAAATCATTAAAAAAATTTCCTCATGACCCAAATATTGGCGCGCCAAGGATATGAATGACATTATGCCATGGTTTAAAGCATTTATATTTTTTTATTGGATGAAAAATTGAACAATTTTTTCATTTTAATTTTAATTTGATTGATAATAATGTTTGGTTATTAAAAAATTAATCATAATCATTATCATGATAATTATCAAAGATTATTTTTAGTTGATTAAAACATGCAATTGATAGACCAGGAAACATTTTGATAAAATTTTGATGGTGATTTGATCAGTGCAATCAAGAGTTTTTCTCTCTTTATAAAAGTTGTTTTGTTAAGTGTATCTGTTGTAAATTATCACTTTGAAATCCATAGAGTACCCTCGAGTTATTTGAAAGGTGTATTTTAAAATCAACTACAACAACACACTCGATCACTCTCAATCTCGATCGGCCACTCGCTCAAGTCGACCATTGTCAGCTCGTCGGAAGACGACCCTGTTTGCGTAGTTGACTCGTCCAAATTGGATTCGCCGTCGGGGATGTACTGGTGCTGGTGTTGGTTGAGGTGCTACTGCTGGTGCAGGGCCTTCTTGAACAATCTCTCTCCGTCGAACGCGAAAGTTGAGTATACGTTCGATCAGTGCGTCGGCACGACCTAATCGAGCCCCATTCGGTCTAACATTGTTGTTGTTGTTTCGATTAATTTGAGTAAGATCATCGAAATCGGGCAATTCTTTATGCAAAAAATGGAGATGAATGTGCCAATGTTGAGTATGTCTCAAATCAGCTGCATCTCCACCAAAGAATTTTCCATTCAATGTGCCTTCAACTAAATCGTAAAGTTGTAGTTTGTGTTGCAGGACACGAGAGACAGGAAAACACGATGTTTATTCAACATAACAAGCTAACAGACTGAGCACAATGCAGGCCTTATATACAGCGAGAGAACTTTCGAGAAGCGTCGTGAAGTTTTCACTTCGAGAACCTTCTACTCGTTTCTAAACATAACACAAAACCGTCCACAGAGGACGTTACAGTACACTACCAAAACACAACACTTAACACACCCCCTGGTTTGGTACTGTCTGGAACGGAACTCCAAGCAGTTTGTCAGCATCTCGGGAGGCGCTCTTCGTCTTGGTTAGACCATCGGCAAGTTGAGTCGCGGTCCCCGTCCAGTTGACATCGATGTAGCCCTTGAGGATGTAGTCCTGCAAGGCGTGCAATTTGGTGTCGATGTGTTTGGCCATCGAGTTGTTCTTCCGGTTGGTCGCCACTTGCATTGTGGGTTGGTTGTCCTCGTAGATCACAGTCGGGTACTTTACGGGGATGGACAATTCCTCCATTAGATTTTGCAGCCATAAAACCTCGTTAGTTGCTGCAGCCAGAGCGATGTATTCTGCTTCGGTGGTAGACGTACTCACCGTCTTTTGTTTCTTGCTAAACCAATGAATTGAGCTGCCACCAAGTCGGAACAGTGCTCCGGACTGAGATTTCCGATCACCACTCGGTGCAAAGTTAGCATCAGCGTAGGCAAGCAAATTGGAACCATCGAGATTTCCCAGGTGTAGCTTCTTGTGCTTGGTCGACCGAACGTAGTTGAGCACTTTCTTACAGTACTTGAATAATCGGTGACTCGGACGATGGAGATGTCTTGACAGGAGGCTGACCACAGATGAGATGTCGGGCCTGGTCATGTTCGCAATGAAGAGCAAGCCGCCGATGATGCTTCGTACGGGCATTGATTCATCCACAGAGTCCTGGGTCAGGTCAATCTCCTCTAGTGCTGGCAATGACAAAGATTTCTTCGACTCAGAGATTCCGAATCGTTCAGTCAAGTCGTTGATGTACCCCTCCTGGGACATAGAGAGATGTTCCAGGTCTTGACTTCTCTCGAAATCAACTCCAAGAAAACGGCCAATAGGGCCCAAGTCGCGTACTTCAAGTAGTGCCTTTAACTGGTTCTTGATCTCCTCCATAGTTTTGAGGTCTTCAGTGAGGATCAAGATGTCATCAACGTAGACTAAGATATAGCTGACTTTAGACCCTTCTCTTCGTACATAGATGCACCTCTCTGACTTGGTTGGGTAGAAACCCATCTCAGCTAGGATCGAGTTCATCCTTTCGAACCAGCATTTGGGCGCTTGCTTCAGACCATACAAGGATTTCCACAACTTCCAAACCTTGCCAGGCTCAGCATAACCAGGAGGTGGCTTAACGTAGATCTCTGTGTCAATGTAGCCATTGAGGAAAGCTGTTTTGATGTCAACTTGATGGACATGGAGTTTCTGTAATCCCGCGACAGTCAGCAGGAAACGGATCGAGGCAAATGATACGACAGGCGAGAAGGTTAGTTCATAGTCGATACCTTTCTTCTGGGAGAAACCTCTAGCCACCAGTCGAGCCTTGAATCGGTCGATCAGCCCATTCGCCTTCTTCTTGATATCGAACACCCACTTGGTGGTGATCGGTTTCTTTATTGGGTCTTCATCGACAACGTCAAACACCTGGTGCTCCATCAGGGACTTGATTTCATCATTTGTGGCTCCTTGCCAGTAGTGAGCATAGTTCGGGTCGTTCATAGCTTCGTCATAAGTGGCTGGAACTTTCACCTCCTTGGCGTTAAGATGCTTCAACTCGGCAGCCAGACCAGTATAGTCCCATTCTCCGAATCGCTCGGGTGGGACTCCGATGTTTTGTCGAGCTGACCTCCGCAACGCGGCAGGTTGTTCAATTTGGTTCTCAACCACCGCAGGTGGGTCATTCAGGATCGGGTTGTTGACCACCGCAGGTGGGTCATTCAGGATCGGGTTGTCGACCACCGCAGGTGGGTCATTCAGGATCGGGTTGTCGACCACCGCAGGTGGGTCATTCTGGGCTTGGTCCGCTACCACCTCGGGTGGGTCATTCTCGGTTGGGTTCGCAACCACCTCGAGTGGTTCATTCAGGATTGGGTCAATTACCACCGTTGTAGCAGGTTCCACTGTTTCTTCATAAAATCCACCTTTCTTTAATGTCCACACAGTCTTCGGTATTGTAGGCACCTCTGGATGTACATTTACGACCGGTTGTGGGACCACAGGAGGCTCAACCGTAGGTTTGAAAACGCTTGATCCACCACTTTGATCGTCATCGTCTTCATCATTGTCATTTGCTGGGTTACCTCCACTCCCATCATTTCCACCATGTTGCTGACTATCAGACGATGCCGTAGGGAAGGCAGACGAAGGATTCACACCCCCTGATTGGGGAATCACCACAATCATGTCCGTAATCAGCTCCTCCGGGAAGACGCAGGTTGATCGGCACGCTTCAGTCTCTTTGCAGTGGCACTCGGTGTCCGGTTCCTTTTTTTCGCAGAACGGGAACACACCATCAATGATCTTCACATTGCGTTCTGGAACTATGGCGCCGGTTTCTGGGTTCAACAGCAAATAGGCATCGGCATCGGGTGCGTATCCAACGAACACCATTTTCTCAGACGTTGGATCAAATTTGCCTCTCAAATTCTTCTCATGGTGAATCCAACGGTAGGCGGCAGACCCAAAGACGTGGAGTTTCTTGATACCATCGTCCTTACGAGGAAACAAAACTTTAAACGGGATCTGGCCATCCAGCGATGAGTGTGGCCAGCGATTAGCAAGGTAAGCGGCAGTCTTCAGGGCCAGTGGCCAGTATCGGGCAGGCATACAACTGTCAAACATCAAAGCCCGGGCAATGGTGACCACCTTCTGGATTGTCCGCTCAGCGGTTCCATTCTGCTGGTGGCAGTAGGGCACAGAATGCTGGAGCTGGATTCCATGTTCAGCCAGGAACTCCCCGAAATAGCCAGCAAACTCTCCACCATTGTCACTGCGGACACTTTTGATTTTCCGGTCAAGTTGGTTCTCGAACCGTAACTTGAAAGTCCTGAAAGCGTCGAGTACTTCGGCTGAGGACTTCCCCTTCAGCAGGAACACCTCCACATACTTGGAGAAATCGTCGATGAAGATGATGAAGTGGTTGCTTCCATCATAGCCGGGTTTTCGCATCTGTCCACACAGATCGGTGTGAACCAGTTCGAGAGGTTCCGTTCCACGGTCCTCTGTTGAGCGGTACGGCAACTGGTGTAGCTTAGTTCGTAGGCAGGTTTCACAGTTCTCGGGGTGATTCAATTCCAGTTCGGGATACAGCTTCCTCAGGGCAGCAAGTTTCTCTGCTCCTGGATGACCGAACTTACTGTGCCAATCGGGTTTCTTCGTGACCAAAGCTGAGTCACGGCCACCATGATCACTGGTATCAATGTACCTGTACAGGTTGTTGATCATTTTGGCACGCAGGTACACTTGATTGTCTTTGAATACGATGGCTTCATGTTTGTCGAAGAGCACTTTAAAACCATTCGAGGTTAGCTGGCTCACGGATATCAGGTTCTCTTCGAATGATGGGGCAACGTGAACGTTGGTGAGCTTCAGTTGACGAGATCCAGTGTGCAGGAATGTATCGCCGGCTCTGTAGATCTTGCAGATAGCTCCGTCAGCCAGTACCACCGAAGAACCGTTGATTTCCCGGATTTCAACAAGGTTCTGGTCACAGTTTGCATAGTTCTGAGTGGCTCCCGAATCGAGTATCCAGGAGGCGAAAGCACGGGACACATAGGGCTCAGGTTTGTGGGACCTCTTGAAATCGTTGTAGACCCGTTCAGTGCAATTCGAGATGTTATGGCCCTGCTCGTGACAATAGAAGCAGGCATTGTTGGATATGTCCCTGGCTCGTCGGGCTACTTTATCGGGACACATTCGAGGTTTCACGGACCGAGTGCAGAAGGCCGAGTTTTTCTGGTTCATCTTCCGGCACTTGTCCTTGATCTTGTCTATGGCTTCATCGACAGCGTGGGTGCCATACGCGAGGGTGTCCTTAAACGATGACCAGTCGGGACCATCGGGAAGAGAATTAGCAAGGAGACCAAGATGCTTGTCGCTATCAAAGATAGCCCCACCACTACGAAGATTCTGGATTTTCTTCTCAACCAGGTCGAGATGCTCACACACAGATTTTTCATCTAACTTGGCTAGCTTGGTACACTTGATTTCTTCTTCGAGACGGGACAATTTGGTATAGGACAACTTTCCGTATTTCTCACGTAAATTGTGCACAGCCTCGTAGGCAACAAATGACGAGCCAAAACAGGACTGGAGATTCTCTGGAACAGTCTTCAGAACCATGCACATTGCCTGGCGATTGACGAGATGATCTTGCGGGTAGACGTGGTCGATGGCATCGAGAAGGCCCTCTCTTTCAAGGGCGACTGAGAGCATGAAGAACCAGGTTTTAAAGTTGTACTGGTCGAGCATAGGAATCGGATTGTCATCGATGACACGAACATGGTTGACTGGCGAGACAAGGACATCCTCGGGAACGGGAAACTCGATGGCCGGAGCCACACTTGTCTGGTAACGGGCAGGAACGAGAACAGGACGGGAACGAAGATAAATGATGTACAGGACCAAAACAGTGAGAGCCGTAATGATTATCACAGTCGAGACATCGGGCAGGAATGAACCGTACAGGTTCCACAGGATACGAGCGAGGTACTCGAGTAGAGACATCGTGGCTGATAACGTGTTGCAGGACACGAGAGACAGGAAAAACACGATGTTTATTCAACATAACAAGCTGACAGACTGAGCACAATGCAGGCCTTATATACAGCGAGAGAACTTTCGAGAAGCGTCGTGAAGTTTTCACTTCGAGAACCTTCTACTCGTTTCTAAACATAACACAAAACCGTCCACAGAGGACGTTACAGTACACTACCAAAACACAACACTTAACAGCTTGTGCCAAGAATGTGGTGGTATCCAGTTGCGAAGTGTTTGCTGAAATGAGAACAACAAATAGTTGTCAAACTCAGTGTCTGAGTTGACCACAAAGATCGCATGCTCCAGTCCTGGAAATAAATTGGGCACCGTATTGGGAGCACGTTCGAGATATGGCCGATCTATTGCCCTTGGTAGCTCATGCCGAAAACGAATAGACATTAACATATCTTGCATATTCTCATTTCGATATCGAAGATATTTGCCAATTTGGTTGTGCGGTGATTTATCCACAAATAGACAATCGATGAAGGTATAGTCGTTGAAAATGCAGTTCTGTTTGGTCAAATAGACAGTTTTTATGTTTGCCAATGGTCGTACCTGACGGTGGTCGTTGTATAATAGAGTACTCCACAAGGCAAATCTCCCATTGGTTCGTGTGGCAAATTTGAGTTCCTTCAAGTGAACCAGTTTGGACAAACTGTCCATAATGTCAATGTACGAAAGTAATGAAGCAAATTCCAAGTCCAAATAGATCAACGAGGTGAAGCTAGTTGTGATCAGTTCGAGCAATAAACTGTGGTAATAGTCGTAACCGGAATAGGGTCGCATGCACTTCTCATCTGGCCGGATAGTAAGTTGGGTCAAATTGGCCACCATCTCTCCATTCTCACTAATCAACCTTCTTATCACTTCATCTCCTCGCATGAATGGACCAATTTGTAGACAACGAAGTTGTGGACCCAGTCGATTTAGTATTGCATGCAAATTATTCGGAGTATAATTGTCCAAGGAGAAACTCTCAATTTTCGTAAGGAAATGCATCTTTTCCACATCAAATGGCACAAATCCATTGGCGTAGAAAATGTGAACATGCCGCAGTGTGCTCGATCTATTGAGGGCCTCCCAGATTTGATTGAGATGTTGTCGCGAATCAGGCAGTTCGAGCAGTGTCACCGAAGTGAGTGCATTCATCGAGTCAATCAGTGCACCGTGGTCAATGTCGAGTGTTTGGAGAACGAGACTTTTGACGTTTGAGAACAATTGCACCAGTACAGTCATGATGTGGTCTGACTTGACATTGTTGTACGATCGAATGAGAATGTGATCCTCTTGCTTGTCACCAGTCTTCTTCACACCTGCATGCACATCTAGGCGATGTAGATTGTACTGCATCAGTGCACTCTCTCGGTAAATGTTCACATTGCGCTCAAAGTCAAACACTTTCAGTGATTATTGACGTGTTCTCAGTGATTTCCTCAGTATTTGCATCCAACGAGGACACACAAACGCCATCTCCACCAGTTCCTGCAGTGTCTCGAACTGTTCCAACAGTAGACCAATGAAATCGTCAGGCAGATCGTTCACATGCATTGTACTTGGCGTGATAGGTGTGAATGGACTGATGTTGTGGCATGTACTCGGCCTGTCCAATGGTGCAAGTAGGTTCACTAAAGCACCACTAGGCATTGGCTATTTTGTTTGGCTTTGTTTGCTTCACGTTTCAAATTAATTTGTTTGATTAGACTGCGGTCTCTGTCAGTTGCATACTGTAGCATACTTTGTAAATGCAACATTTGCATTGGATTTCGCCGTTGGTCAATTCCCATCAATGGCCGCATTCTTTGACGTTGAATAAGAATTGTTAATCGTCTGATTACTTCTTGCAGATCTCTATGTACTCTCTGTACTTTCATCTCTTCGAATGCATCTCCACTGATTTTAATATCTTCTCTGCCTATCATGTTAACCAGCAGTGGGTCTGATACAGCAACAACAGCATCATTTCTCACTGTGTCATTGTTGATCATGTTCGTAATGTGATTAAGAGGTCGTCGAACAAGATTTCCTTCTTGAGCATTCTCAAGTAATGAAATACGTGGCTTCTTGTTGACTGGAGCAATAGGTATTGTATCATTTTGCATCACGTCTGCGTGGTGCTGTTGCGGTGGCTGATTCAAGGAATCAGTTTGAGCTGACAAGTGGTAGAATGACGACGAATTTCTAAGTTCAATGTTCATTGGACTTAGATTGGCTGCATTCGATGAATTACACTGATTCATTTTATTATTAGTTTGACTTTCATCATCATTTTGGTAGTCCATATTGATTTGAGCTATCAAAATGTCCTCAAAATGGATACAAGTAGCAGTGTCTAGTGAGTAATGTGATGCAGTTGTTGCCTCAGTTGTACACAATGTGATCGTGTGATGAACGGCGCCGCACGAACTACCCATACAGACACTCACTGAGAAGGCAGTAGAACGAATCTAAATAGAGTAAACTCAGTGTTGGATGCATCGTATGAAGTAGAGATGGAGAGTGAGCGAGAACAAAACAAACGGACAGACAGACAGACGTGAACACACAGTATACTGTCTTAATTGATCCTGTTTGGTGGCTGACCAGCATATGCCTGTAAACTATATAATTCACTTTAGTTGCAGGAGTTATTTTTCAAATTTAGCTCTCCTCCATTCCTACACTTCCTTCTACATCAATAAGCAATTTTCGGCTATTTACAACTATTCTCAATGCAACACAATTTTTATGCAAACAAATCTGTGTATTTCTTTATATTTAACAACATTTCTCAGAATTTACACCGAATTGTCTCAAATTGTACATTCAATTGTATTATTAATACTTATATTTAAAATTAAGATTCATTAGTTAGTTATGTTCTTCTCTTTAGCACATTACTCTTGCTCTGAATTCGAATAACACGAACACCATCACACCACACTCGTGTTAGTGACGTATTCGATTGAATCGAATTCTAACTGTCCTCTGTCCACTTCATATTGCACTGTTCTGCTCTGTATCAGTCATTTGTGTTCGTAGCCTAGCGCGACTGTTCTCTTGTCCACGTCCCACTCCCCGCCTCTCGACTTTCTACTTAGTCGTGTTTCGACAAGTCTCCTCACCAGCCCTTCTCAAGCCTTATCTGGTGCACTATGGTCCGCTCGAATCCGACTCGTCTTGCTCTGGTGCTTGGCTTCATCATGGCCGGGTCCTTTCTGCTGCAGTACTCGATGGTGCACGCCTGGAGTGAGACATTTGCGCCACCGCGAAAGAGCTACCAGGACGACCTTGACCAGGCTTACGCTTACATGGACAAGTATCCCCGCGATGATCAGATTGAGGAGGGACGTGCCAACGATCCCGAAGAAATCCAACGGCGCGAACATATGAAGCTCGCTGTGGAGGCTTGGAATCGAGGATACAACGTGTGTTTGACTACCAACTCCAGCGATGACTGTGGTGAGCGCTTGAACGCTTTGGTTCGAGACATGAAGAATGCCGCATATGAGCTCGTTGGTGGTAGCAGTAGCCTTGTTAGTACCATTGTGGCTCTTGTCGGTGGCTCTGCCTTGGTCGTCGGACTCGGACTGGTTGGCTTCTACTTCTGCAAGAAGAACAGCAAAAGTTTCGGTGGAGGTTCCTCCAACAAACGAGTCAAGCCGAGTATCGGTGGTGGCAAGGCACGCAGCAAGAAGGCTGCTTCCAACACTGGCGCTGCTGGGTCACGAAGTGCTGGTCCCGCTGCTGGTTCGAGTGGTGGACCCTAGAGCGGTCCATGGTGGGGTCATGTCTTAGTTTCTAAAAAGGCTGGGTGCCAGACGCTTTCATGTGATGCCAAAAGAGATTCCCGCCCTATGGGGGAATCATATGTTGCAACATGAACTCGCACATCGAACTCAAAATTTCACGCTTAAATGACGGGAGTTTCGAGTGCTTTGTGGAAAATGTGATTTATGAGCGATTAAGAGCTGTAAACTTGTCCCAAAATTGTTCTGATCTTGTTCAGCACAAAATTCTGAATAAAATAGTATGTTTCAAAAATCTTCTAAGTGTTTCCTGACAGGTTCTGGGCGTATTGAAAAGTGACCAAAGTGTGAATATGTTTTTTTATAGACATAATATGCATTGCCTCTAATTCTCTTATTATCTAACCAAACCAAGACATATGTGGTACCAAAATTCTTGAAATTTTACGGAGAATCTGATGACGCAATCGACATCTCAATTTAGACTACCAGAATCGATCAAGAATTGGGCGTCATGCTGAATTTGACCATTTGTGATATCAAAATGGTCGTATTGATTGGGATATCAAATAGTATGCAAAAATCTGCGATATTCCAATAAACGGTCAAATTCTGGATATCAGAATCGTACCAGAATTGGGCGCAAAGCAGAATTTTTCTTGTGGGGTGTCAAAGTGTTCGTATTAACTTGGATATCAAAGAAAACATTTATTTGATATTCATTTAATGAGTCGTTATGAGTTATCAAAACAATTGAATAAGAATCAGAGACATATCGAATATGCCATGTCAAATGTTTTCGAATGCAAGAATCAAAAACATAGTTAATACAGTACATGCCTTTGTCTGACACGATCTGAAAGTCAGTATTATTGTAGTTCAAAGTATTCAAGTACCATGCGTTTTTATAAAATTTATCTAATCAAATACAGATAATTTTCAGACATACTTAAGTAATCTAATTAGACACTTTCATCATACCGTGTGTTCATTAAGTAACAACATAGTTGGCCACCAAAAATGTTGGAAAACCGAATGTTTCCGATTTAATTTTTGATTTTCGTTTTGAGATGCTTGACCCTCGTAATGAACAAAAATATCGGTTTCCAAATTCCTGGAACACCTACAGGGGTTATACGATATATCAAATAATACTAATTTTGGACTTGATTATTGTTTTCATTTTTTCTTCGGATTTAACCTGATAAAAATTGTCTAAATCTGTGTTTATGTTATTAAATTGTAAATAAGAGATAGAAATGTCCAAAAATAAACTCTAAAATATATAATTAATTATTTAAGTAACTGAAATCAAATAATTTTAAAATCCAATTTCAAACTAAAAAGCCATGTTATTTGCAATTTATATGTTTAAATTGGAACGCTTTTTATGAATAAAATAGATAATTAAATATGAATTCAGCATAATCAAAAATTCAGATAATTTTTTATCCAGTCAAATTCGAAGAAAAAATGAAAACAATAATCAAGTCCAAAATTAGTATTATTTGATATATCGTATAACCCCTGTAGGTGTTCCAGGAATTCGGAAACCGATATTTTTGTTCATTACGAGGGTCAAGCATCTCAAAACGAAAATCAAAAATTAAATCGAAAACATTCGGTTTTCCAATATTTTTGATGGCCAACTATGTTGTTACTTATTGAACACACGGTAGTTAACATTTTTCTTATACAAATGAAATTTGAGTTGTTTGTTACTTCGTATGACAAACGTACCCGCAGTTTACAATATTTTTATATCTGCTTAATTCGTGTAATGTTCATTTGGAAAAATTCAAAGAAATTTCACAAACTTTTTTGTATAGAAATTAAGGCTTCATTGATTTTATTGATTTTAAAATGTTTCAATATGTGCATGATAAAGTCACTTTTTCAAAAGGAACGAGGTCTTCTGGCCAATTACGTGTATGCCCAATTTTTGGTAAACCGACAGACAAGTTACCTACAAACTATCTTCCAACAAAAAAAAAGACGTTTTACTTCGCTTTTTTAAAATTCGCGATGAAAATAATTATGCAAAAAACGTCAATTCAAAAGACATTGTTAGAGAAATTAGCAAGCTTATTGCAAAAGAATTGAAGGAGATTTGGGGTAGATATTTTATTTCTGAAATTACAATGGGTGAAATTGACATTGAGAAAAATATTTCTGATTTATTCAATGGCTCGAGAAAAAATATTTTAATTATAATTTGTTCCCTAATTCAATCAAACGCCAATTCTGATACGATTCTGGTTGTTTGGATTAAATTGTTGATCATCAGAATCTCCTTTGGGGTTCTCAAATTGCGGAAATATCCAAATAAATTATTTGGGAAATATATTCGACTTGTAAATTTTTGGATAAAATCCATAAACATGAATTGGAATTTCCAATTCCATAGCGATTCTGGCCATTAAAATTGTAGAAATTACTTAATTTTTTACAATATCTTGATATATTCACCATCACATTAATTTTTACATCACATAAGCTTATAATCTACATGGCTTCAAATTCTTGACGATTCTGGTTACCAGAATTTAAAAATTCCATAGAATGAATTAATATTTGTGTTTCACTTTGATACACAAGTTGTTACGAGTATTTTGACACCCCACATAACCAAATCCAGGAGGACGCCCAATTCTGGATCGATTCTAGTACTCTGAATTAATTTGATGATTGCGTCATCGTATTCTACTTGGCATTTCAAGAATTTTGGTACCACACATGGCGGGGTTTGGTAAAATAACAAAGCCATTATAAATGTTTCATTAATTACATGCCCGAATTTATAGTCGATTCACTTTATTGTCCCCTTTCAAGAAGCCCTACGCCCACCAGGAACTATCTGGAAAATTTTTGAAAGGTGCTAATTTATTCAGAATTTTGTGCTGAACAAGATAGAAACATTTTTGCCTAGGGTATTAGACGCTAAAACGCTCAAAAAATTATTTTTCAGAAAAAACTCAAAACTCCCATCTTTTAAAGGGGGAATTTTGAGTTCGATGTGCGAGTTCATGTTGCAACATATGATTCCCCCATAGCGCGGAAATCTCTTTTGGCATCACATGGAAGCGTTTGGCACCCAGCCTTTTTAGAAACTAAGACATGACCCCACCATGGACCGCTCTAGTGGACCCCCAACTACTAGCACCGCATCCACCGGTCCCAAGTCGAGCACCGGCTCGAAGCCTGCCAGCGCGACTGTACCCAAGTAGTGTGTCACTTAGCATCAGACACACTCATAGTCTATTACTGAGCTGATCGAGTACCTCTCAGTCTCAACCTACAAATTGGAAATCTCAATTTCCCATTAATCTATTATTAAACTTTAAATTATTGTAATGTTGTGTTTTGTGTTTCTGCGTTTGCGTTTATGATTAAGATTTATTTTGGAAACGATCTGACTATTAATCAATGGTTACTAATTAACAACTTAACAAAAATTACTTATTCTTAAGCTTTTCACGAAATGAATTCATCGCAATCAACTTTGAGATATTCGCAAATGGAGCCTCAGCAAAAACATACAACAAAATCGACAGGAAAAACGCCTGTAAATATATTGAACATGAAAATTGTAGCTGATACAAACCAGTCAAATACTGGGTTTGTCGGTTTTGGTTTAAATTGACCCAAATTAGTAGTGGATGTAGTAAATAGATTCCATACGAGAGTCGACTGAGCGGTACAAAGACGGACGAGTAGAACAGTTTTTTAAAACCAGATCTTTTAGAGACGATAACCAAATAGAATATGAATATGTTTTGAAACCAGTGGACAAAATTGATACCAAAATGAATCGCAAAATTCGTCATTTTCTGATCTTCATTTGAGAATTTTGATAATGGATATGTGAAATCAAGGTAAATTGAAAACGCCAGTAGAAGATAGAGAAAATCGTGATATGGCTAGAAAAGAATAAGAATTCATCATCAAAATGTTAAAATATTTAATTTTACCTTAATTTTAACAGATTTGACTTTGTTCGTAACCAAATAAATCGCCAACATTGCTCCAAATAAATATGGAATTACTCTCAAAATGGGTAAAGTATAGAAAAATTTCAAGGACAGTTTAGGAATTCTTAAATTAAACAAAAATTATTTTTGAGTCATTTTTGCGAAAGACTTACGGTTGATCAAAATGAAATGGAAATCCCATATTTGGAAAGTTTGCAACATCAAACCAAGCGACCAAACTCAAACTCACAACTGATGACGCAATTGTGAACAGTGAAATTAAATATGCGCACTTTGGTTTCCAATTGAAATATGCAAACAAAATTAGGTAGAGGAAAATGTGCAGTTGAAAGTCGCTTGCAATGTACCAAAGATGTGGACCACACTAAAATAGAAAAGCAAAATTTTAAAATTAATTTTCATAAAAAATCTACAAACCATTTCATCAAACGACCAAAAATTTTGTATCATCGCTAAATGAGCCCACCAGTGCTCCTTACAAGGCTTCACAAAAGTGTCCGTAACAGCTCGATGAAACAGTGGACCAGATCCATTGCTAACCACACATCGAGCCAAATATAAGACAATGAAATATAAAAACAAAGAATTTATTGAGATTTAATAAATTGATTTAAATTCTAGAAAATAAAAACAAAACATTTACAATCGTTCAAACGAATTCCAGTTAAATTCTTGATCTAGCAATTCTTCTTCCAGACCACTCGCATAACTCGATGATGGTGCATTTCCGGTTGGAGCACATTCCAGTCTTGTAAGTTGGCCACAAGACCATCTCGATTTATCAAATTGGTCAATTTGATGGAGAGAACTTGGTCTTGATTTGATTCTTCGTGCAAAACAAACTTTATCTTCTCGTCATTCAGTCGGTAAATGACAAACTTGCGCACTTGAGTCCATTTGAAGTCCATTTTGTTAACCCATAGGCCATTTTCACTGTACTGCACAGTGAAACCATTCATATCGTAAAGCAGTCTTGATCCGACGTACGTCACTTCCGGTTTGTTCATAAAGTTTATGGTCAGCGTAACGTTGCGTGCATATTTTCGTTGTGGTGAAGGGTTCATGGTGAAGCAGATCAAATCGTAAAATAATCTTGAAAGGAGGTTTGAAAGGAGGCTTCGGAAGCAAAAGCAAAGCAAACTCGTGACTATTTGATCCAAGAAATCACGACCATTTGAAATGGCCAAACAAAGATCATTGTTGAAAGGTCTCCGATCAAGTTATTTAATTTATTGAGAAATTGCCATTCTTGGCAAAATGCTTCAAGAAATATTCAAAACCTTATTTGAGGAAAAAATTACAATTTTCGTTTATTTTTGTCTTAACGCAAAAAAACAAAAAATAAATATGAAAACGTTAGTTGTAAAATAAATTTATTGGAATATAGCTAAATCATAATCGGAAATAAAATAAAAAGCAACTAATTAGGTGAAAATTGGAAAATTGTAGCTCTTAAATCTTGATTCCTGAGAATTCTGTTAACATTTTTGGGCCATTTACGCCTGTGTCTTCTTGTAAACCACCCGGAAAAGTCGCCAATGACGCATTTCGAGCGTCAGAATACCCCCATCGTTTCAAATCGCAAATTAACTCGCTACGACCAAGCAATCCTTGAATGCAAATCCGATTGAGGTCAAAGTCTGGTTTAATCTCACAACGGACATTTTCATTGAATATGAAATAAATCTTGGTTGTATCAAATTTTGATATACGTACTAAATTTTCGCACTGATGACCACTTGAAATGGATTTGGCTCGTAGAGTAGTCATTGTCACTATAGACAATGGAATAGACCCCCTTGTCATAATCGATGTCGTATACGATAGCCTTATAGCCTTATAAGGCTGGGCGTGAAGATTTGATTTGCACAGTGCCAATTACAGTTGGGATATTGTGCCCAATTACGACGGACATGATGCGATGGTACAGGGAGTAGTAATGTAACAGAAATTTGGTGTAAATGGCTACCAAACAAGTTGGAACACGGAATGAATTGACTCAAGATTGCAAAACATTTCAAATGCTCAAAATGATCTATTGCTGGATCCATACATGTATTGAGAAATCAATTTGAAGGAAAAGATACAAAGCTGAATGAGATCTTTGGCCCTGTCTCAAGAATTGTCTATAAATCATTGTTGGGTTCTCATAATCAACAACAAGAATTGATTTAAATTGATTTGATTTAGATTACATTATATTTATTAATTCATTCATTATTGCCAATAATACATTGAGTTTGAGATATTTTATTGAGCGTAGTCAATTGTAAATGATACTTCCTTCCTGAATTTATTACTTTCCTGACATAATAACTTATCAAGTAGTATTTTGATTGTTAACAAAGTTTGTGAACGGTGCACAGTGTTGTGTATTGTGTTGTTAGTGCTTTTGTGTTGAGTACGGTTGTGTCGCAGTACTTTTGTGGTTCCATTTTCCTCTCGTTTCGTTTCGATCTTTTCCCAGCTCTCAAATCTCGAAATCCAAATGGATCCAAACGCCAAATCTGTTGTTGTTATCTATGCCATTGACTCGTCTTTTCAACTCCCCAGCGCTGGTGGACCAATCAATCTCTTACCTAACGAAATGATGCAACTGGTTTTGGATAGAGTGAATTTGGACGGTGACGTAAAGAAGTTGGTTCGTTTGAGATTGGTATCAACAAGGTGGAGCTCGCTTATTGAAGATTATTGCAGACAGAAAAAATCCTTGATTGTGAATGGGACGTGCTTTTTAAATCCTGATTTGATGAATTCTGAATTCTCTCTAACTGTGAGTTTGAAAAGTGTTGACTTTTTTGGACCAATGTTGAAGCTGTTTCCAAACATTGAGCAATTGGCAATTGGGCCTCGTTATTTCGATGGCACTCATTTCTATCTTTCAGAAGATATTAATCTCCGTGATTTTGCCGCAAAAATCAATTCGTTGGCATCACTGAAACGACTAGAACTTGGACACAGTGATTTAAAAGTTCTACCTCATCTATCGCAAACTTTATCCCAATTGGAGTACATTCGTGTCCAGGCCAACCATCGAAACATCTATACCGAAATGAATCATCAATTTATATCTCATCTCGGGCCAGGTTGCGTTCGAGTCGTTTTAGAAGAAGGTCCTTCTCTGAATTATAGTAAAGTTGCTGAATGGCACAACATCAATCCGAATTGGTTGGTTAATTTGACTCATTTGGAATTTTGTACTGAATGGTTCGGTATGACCGGGGATGGTGGACAAATTCTGAACTATCTCTGTGAACACTCAACTCGTTTACAGACCTTGAAGTTGACGTCTTTTGTATGTACATTTGCTAATATTTTTCTCTTCTACTAACTAAAGTATTTTTTAAAGGATGCTGATCCTCTCGAAATGACACCCACTCGGATTCGTGCACTGGACAACTTGACCAACTTGACTGTGCTCAAACTTTGGGGCATCCGCATGGACATTGCCGAGTTGGACCAAGCAGCCTCACAGCGCCAACTCACTTCACTTTCTTCTGTGTTGGATTGCTATCTTTATATCTCTGAAGGTCGTCCCAGCACTGGAGACAAATTCACTCGTGTCCTCTCCGCCATCTTTCCCAACTTGACCCATTTGCATTTGGAAATTGATCAACAATTTTCAAATAGTCGACCGTTTCTACGTAAAGTTGAGCAAAATATAGAACGATTCCCGAATTTGCGCAAACACGAGATTGAATTTTTCTCTTATGACTTTTGATTTTGTTTTGATTTTCTCCAATTCGAAGATATTTTGTCTTTCTACTTTCTTTGTCAAATTGACTCAACTTGATTTGTAACAAGATGTAATTACAATTATCAATACATCTCATGTTTAACATAATTAATGCACACTATTTTTTATTCTCATTGTAATAGTTGACCTACGGGATCTATTTTCACTAAATTATCAATGATAAATTTGATTCAAATGTTGACATGATGAACATTGAATTCAACAGTCTCGTGAATGAATTTTGCATTTCATACAATCCTGACAAAGCTACATGTTATGTTATTCGTTCAGTACTTTGTTTGCCTTTAAAATTTTTCTTTCTGCATACAATAAACACGATTGTATGATGCTATGATGATGTGAAATTTGTTTTCCAAATAAATATAATTAATATTCTAATTCATTTGTTTCTTTTATCACTATAATTTCACAACCTGAAAAATAGTTTTTTCAAAATTCTTTAAAAATATTAAATTGAAAACCAATTCAATTGGAATAGCTAATTGGAAGCGAAACATTTCGCGTTTCCGTAGTAGAACGATGCATTTAGTTTTGTTTCATATGCACATTTCTTATTACCATTTACCATTACGTTCAATTTGATAGTAGTAAGCTATATTAATCCAAAGTAAAGTATTAAGTAAATATAGATGATCAATAATGACAATGAGTGAAAATGTTGAAGGAAAAGTATAAAGTGAATTGATAGTGCGCATACATCAAGGCAACTTGCATTTGTCTGTTTATTTGTGGGTTGTCTCGTACGCTGTGTAATTACATTGAATGGACCATTCAGAATGGTTATCCAATCAAATGGCCATTAACAATAAATCATGCAATCGATTGTTGTGGCCACATGATTGTCACCCAATAATACTCATTCATGGGTGATACATTTGGGTACACTTGCCTGTGTCACTGGTTGTCATCGTGTTTCACTTAGTTTTGATAGTTTGCTCACTTGCTTTCTTCATCTGAAACTCGCTTTGCTCAAAATGTCTTCACAACTCGCGTACACAGTCACTCCGCTGACTTTGCATCCGTTGCTGCGACGGCGTCCATTCGCCTTCAAAGTGACCGACGAACAGACTGAGATATTGCGCAACTCCATGAGATGTCAAATGGAGTTGGTCCTGGGCGGTCTTTGCTCAATGTCACGAAGTGCCAAGACCGAAGCATACGCTCACTTGAGCAGTGTCCTTACCCAAAACGCCTGGCTTCCGCGTGACACTGAACTCTACCTCTACATGCAGCATGGTTTCGGTGTCATGTTTGAATTCTGGCAATCGGAGTTGCCCGATCTGTCAGATGTGGCCGATGAGCTGGCATTCATTTTCATCACTCTGGGAAGATGCCAATTTGCCAGTGGACTCTACGATCGGCTTCGTCCTGACCTGCTCAACCGACTGGCAAACTATGACGATTCGGACGCATTGCGAGCCAAATGTGCCACTGCACTGGTGCTCGGTGGCATGATCGCGGAGAATCCGACTGTTGAGTACCGTCACTGTGAACCACTGCTCCGAGCTGCATTCGATCAACACCTCGGCATTGAGGCACGAATTCACGTGTTGAGAATGGCAGCACTGTCCATGGCCCATTTGGATCTGCACCAAATGGAACTGCTTGCCCGAACAGACTGTCTCGACCATCTTCTGCATCTACTCGAGACACAACAAGAACTGCAGCACTCTGCCTCCACTTGCCTGGTTCTGATGCTCAAACAACTCAACTCGCCAGCACCGCTGCAGGTCATCACCAAGCAACTGCAACAATTGGCCAAGCACAGCCGCCCCATACGCCACAACTTCAAATTTCTCACAGTGGAAGGCCGAGTCGAAGCGATTGAGAAATTCCCGGAAATCGGTGAACAAATCAAGTTGGACTCGATCAAAAAGCGGCTAACTTACGAGACATTCAAAAGTGTGCTACAAGAGGACTTTGTTCTATTCTTGGAGCAGTGTGAGAATTCTTTCGTACGACAGACAATGAAGCCAAGCTCGTTGATGATGGCTAAAAGAGAGAAAAAGAAGAATTTTCTGGTGCGTGCGATCCGTCGAGTTTTCTAGATATATTCTGTTAGATTCATTAATTCTTTTATTTTATGTTTTTCCAATATTTTATATAAATAAACGTGTTTACCTGTTTCTTAAATTTTGCAAGAGTATTTCCAACTTTACTGAGTTTTTATGTGTTATACTTGAAAAATTGGACAAAGTTGATTGATTCAAATGAAATTGTGAACAAAGTGAATCGAAATGGTTCAAAATCAATTCAATCACTCTGTCACTCAACTCAATTAGCCCCAAATCGATTTTCGCTCGAGTTTCGATAGTATCGATAGAGTGCAAATTGGGTAACTTCTGAACGTCGAATTTACGTGTTGTTGGGCGCAATCAATTCCCTATCATCTCTTAAATGTCTGTTTGTCATGTACTGCAACACTCACTTTGGACGCGTTCAACTCGATCTACCCATTCTCACTCGACTGGATCGTTTCGAATTCAGTTCTACTGACGAAACCAATGTACTGATGACTTCGTTTCGCATCTATGCCACCACCAATGCAACACTGTGCATTCAGTACGACAATCGTGCCAGTTAGGATGCTCAACTGTTGGGTGGTTATTACCGTTTGGAAACGCGATTTTGTGCTCAATTTGAACGAATTTCTATTGATCAGTTTACTCTGCACACCATTGAAATTAAATTCAACTTTGCCGAAACTGACGAAGAAATCTGGTAGGGAGATGTCACTCGAGAAGCTTTTGGCTCGTCCTTTGAATTTGGACTGATGCTCAATTTGTTGTAATCTTTTGTATAACTGAATATGTGTAACTTTATCCTTGAACATTGAAATTCATATTTACATTCAGGAATCCTTTCATGCAAAGTCAATTTAATCACAGCATTTCTGTTCATTCACATTCTTAACTCTAATCTACAATTTCTGTAAATTTTAAATAATAAAGTAAACTTTATATTCTTTTTCTCATTTAAATTCTTTGAATCTAGTAAATTTAGATCTTTTGGTCACAAATTATACTCGTACATTGGTACCAATTTAGCAAAAAAAAGTTTGGTAATAATAAATTTAAATGATTTAAATTGACGATAAATTAATAGTAACATAACTTGAATTGTTTGAATTTTTTAAGTGCAAAATCATTTTGATTGTAAAATGATTTAAATATTTATCAAATGATGAGATTGATTGTAAACTATTTAAAAACATTTTTGAATATTTCATTTGTAAATTGATGGTTAGATAGATAGGTTAGATTTTTGCATTCAATTTCTTAACCCGAGTACTTCTTTGAAAATGGGAAACAGTCCTTCGTGTTGCATTCATCGTTGGAGTATTGATCACTTCAGTTGGTACCTTCCAAAGGGACGATTGGTCTGGAAGAAATGCATCGAGTCTCGAGTCTTCAAACCAGAAAACAGTGAACTCGCATTCTTCCTGCGACTCTGCCCTCACAATAACAATGACTATGCTTCACTTGAGCTGTGGCTCAAGTCTGGTCAAGTCAAAAATGTCAATCTTAATTTGACATTTGAGATTGAAGATGAAAATGGAGAAAAGTTTTTCAAAGGTAAATGCTCAATTCAAATCGTTTTTAGATTAAATTTATAAACATTAATTAATTTGTTGAATTTTGTTTAAGAAACTGTGGAACATAACTTTAATCAAAGTTCCAGGTTTGTTTGTAATCAATACATTCGACTCGTTCTATTGAAGCGCAATGAGAAAAGTCTGTTACCAAACGACACATTGACCATTTGTTGTTCGGTAAGTTGTCAAATTGTATAATATAATTTTTATGTTAAAATCTTAAATCCAAAGATTCAAGACATCAATTCGAGTGTGTTTCAAGGGTCTACAGTTATCTTTAGCCGTACGGAATCAAGTCTTCTGTCACACATTTGGACCATTGAAGACTTTAATGATTATTTGAAAGGCGGCAAAATGAGCTGGAAAAATGTCCTGTATTCCAAAACATTCTCAACCAGTGATGGAAACGTTCAATTCTTTCTCAGTTTGTATCCAAATGGAAACGAAGACCGAGATCATCTTTCGGTTTATTTACACACAAAGAACAAAAGTGATGTCAAGTTCAACTATTCTCTGTCAATTGTTTCTGCAAGTGAATCTAAACGCAACTCAGGTAACAAGCCAATTTTGTTAATAATTAAATAGAATATGTTTTAATGTAGCTTTTAAGACTCGAATATTGACTGAAGGATGGGGTTTTCCAAAATTAATTTCACATGCCGAGCTATTGTATTCTGCAAACAACTATTTGTTCAAAAACAAATTGACCATTCGTGTCGATGTAAGTGTTGATGATTATCATGGTCATTTGGGTTTTGAGTATATTCATCATTTTGTAGATTGAGGACATTTTAAATGAACTAATCTACGGATATGCCGAATCGTCTTCCTGTACCGCAATCAACGCGCTATCGCACATTTGGACTATTGACGACTTTTCTGACTATTTGAATGGCGGAAAAATGAGTTGGAAGAAAGTGTTGTATTCACAAGAATTCTCAACATCTAAAACTACCTTCTATCTCTCTTTGTATCCAAATGGCGCAACTAGTAAATCAAAAGAACATCTTTCTGTCTATTTACGTTTGAAAGAACAAAGTGGCACAAAGTTTAACTTTGCATTTTCACTGATTGCAAGCAACGGAACAAAGCACATCATCAAGTGTGACATGAACTCTCAATTATTAAAAATTGGACGTGGCTTCGAGAAATATATTTCACATGTCGATCTATTGAATTGTGCAAACAACTATTTGTTTCAAAACAAGTTGACTATTTGCGTTGATGTGAGGGATTGACAAAGTTTTTACAATTTTGACATTTTCTTAATAGATTGACGACATTGGAAATGAACAAATCCGCGGCTATACCCAATCGTCATCCTGCACCAAAATTAACGTATTGTCCCACATTTGGACTATTGAGAACTTTTCCGACTATTTGAATGGAGGCAAAATGTGCTGGATAGATGGATTAAACTCTAACCCATTCTTAATTGAAAATGGAAATTTTACATTCTATCTCAGTTTGAATCTAAATGAATATGGAGACGAAATCGGCCAATTTAGATCGTTCTGTGTTTTTTCTGATGCTAAAGATGGATCTATGGATTATGTTTCAATTTTTTTGCATGACTGGATCGGCCAGTTAGTTCACAACAAAAAGTACAATTTTGTCTTTTCTCTCATTGATGCTAATGGAACGCGTAGAAACATACAAAGTATTGACAAAATATTATTTTGAAGTGAAAAATAATGTCAAATTTTATCAAACAGATTTTTCTGACGATTTGCCACATGGCTATCAATATATTTCACACGACGATCTATTGAATGCACAGAACAACTATTTGCCCAATAACAAGTTGACCATTTGCGTCGATGTAAGTGTGTGTGTGTGTTTAAAAGAGATTTCTATTTAAATTATGGTCATCTATAGATTGAAGATGTCGATTTTAAAGTGATTCACGGTTTTTCTCAAACTTGCTCAATCACAAAATCAAATTATCTTGTTCACATTTGGACTATTGAAAATTGCAAACCAATTGGCACCGGTAGAGCATGTAAATTTGGTTCATCAAAATCTTATATAGATTCGGATACATTCTCAACAGTCAATGGAAAAGCCAAATTTCATATTCGTATGTGGCATTTCAAAAGTGATTTCATTTTCATCGACTTGCACCTGGTGTCTTGTGATCAAAATGAAATCCTTGTCAATTGTTCATTCGCCATTTTTGGTAATGGAGTGAAAAAAATTACAGGTACATTTTGTGACACATTCATTGAATTTAAGTAACCTTATTGCATTCGACAGGTTTTTGCCGAAAGCTATCAGAAAATTCAAGCTTTGGTTATTCGAGTTCCATTTTTAAAGAATCACTATTCGATAGCAAAAATGGCTATTTGCAGAATGGCAGGCTAATATTCTATTGTGGGGTAAAATCATAAGATGATAATTAACGGCATCATAAAACTAGTGGCTTGCCCAAAAAACTTAATAACTTTTGCCAATAGTACCTTTGCCAACAAAATTAATATTTTAAGCAATATATAGCTTAAGTTTACTCGTTAGGGTATCTAGATACCCACCTAAATGGGGTAACTAAATACCCATCTAATTTGGGTGACTGAATACTTATGTAACTAATTAGGGTGGCCCTAAGTATAGGAATAGTTACGATATTTATTGGGTT
Organism: Rhizoglyphus robini; assembly: GCA_023373905.1. Lineage (NCBI taxonomy): Eukaryota > Metazoa > Arthropoda > Arachnida > Sarcoptiformes > Acaridae > Rhizoglyphus > Rhizoglyphus robini. Next base: position 1,232,339 of record JAKIJQ010000042.1, read on the forward strand.
TTTGTTATGAGTGATGAAAATTAATTTTATTGGCAAATGTTACCATTGGGGAAAGTTACTATTGAGCAAGTCACTAGTCTTATGGGGCGATTAATTATTATCCAAAATCATATTTGTTTCCTTTGAACTGCTTTGAAAGCACAGACAAATAGTGGGAAATTCTTTGATTGTGTGATGATAAAAAATTGTTTTTCTTTAGGTGCATGAGGATTTCTTGAATTTAAAAAACGGCGATATAATTAATGGGGTGCCCAGGAACAATGGACGATTCGAAATTCCGGAAGGTTATTCCAGTGGGGTACTATTTTGCATATTAGATGATTCATTTGTTTAATATATTGACAAATACTTCATTTTTAGTTTTACCGCCTTGACGAGTGTATTCGAGGGTACACCGAAACACGTTCAATAACTAAAGCTTAATTCTGTGGATTCTATGATGTGCAGAAAACGTTTAAATATCTAATTAAATTTTAATTATGATTAATTATAGTTAGTTATAAATTTAGTCCGTATTTGAAATTAAAAATTTGCGAGTGAAATATTTTTAAAAATTGCAAACTTGTCCATTTGGGATCATTTTTATAAAATAATCAAACATTTTGTTGTGATCATTACAAGTTCAAATTATACAATTGTGGCAGTAAATGCAGTATAAATTTGGAATTTAGCGAAATTAATCTCAGTGAGTTGAATACTTTTAATTTAAGAATATTGAGTCATTATTGACCGAAGGCAAACATCAATGTATCATGTTTGTTTATTTAATTTAAGTGTAAAGATGTTTAAATGTTACACTTCATTCCCAATACTATTAGTCATTGACAATTACGTCATGACATCTCCAATTGCATCCAGGCAGTAAATCAGATGAAATAAGTCAATTCTACAATTGTCTGGCTGGTTAAATGATTTAAATTGATGATAAATTAAGGGTGACATAATTTGAATTGTTTGCATTTTTCAAGTGCAAAATCATTCTCATTGTAACATGATTTAAATATTTAGAGAATGATGCAATTGGTTGTAAACTATTTTGAAACATTTTTGAATTTTTTCATTAGTAAATTGGTGGTAAGATAGATAGGTTAGTTTTTTGCATTCAGTTTTTTAACTCGAGTCTTCTTTGAGTGCTAAAATGGGAAACAGTCCATCATGTTGCACTCATCGTTGGAGTATTGCTCACTTCAGTTGGTACCTTCCAGCGGGACGATTGGACTGGAAGGAATACATCGAGTCTCGAGTCTTCAAACCAGAAAACAGTGAACTCGTATTTTACCTGAGACTTTACACTCACAATAACCAGAACTATGCCTCACTTGAGTTGTGGCTCAAGTCTGGTCAAGCCAAAAATGTTAATTTAAATTTGACATTTGAGATTGAAGATGAAAATGGAGAAAAGTGTTTCAAAGGTGAATGCTCAATTTAAATCAAATTTATAAAGATTAATTAATTTGTTTAATTTTGTTTAAGAAACTGTGGAACATAACTTTAATCAAAATGCCAAATTTGTTTGTAGTCGATTCATTCGACTCGCTCAATTGAAGCGCAATGAGAAAAGTCTGTTACCAAACGATACATTGACCATTTGTTGTTCGGTAAGTTGTCAAATTCTGAAACATAATTTTTTTTTATTAAAATTTTAAATCCAAAGATTCAAGACATCAATTCGAATGTGTTTCAAGGGTCTACAGTTAACTTTAGCCGTACGGAATCAAGTCTTCTGTCACACATTTGGACTATTGACGACTTTCCTGACTATTTGAATGGCGGCAAAATGAGCTGGAAAGAAGTGTATTCACAAGAATTCTCAACATCTAAAACTACCTTCTATCTATATTTGTATCCCAATGGCGCAACTGATAAATCAAAAGAACATCTTTCTGTCTATTTAGGTTTGAAAGAACAAAGTGACACAAAGTTCAACTATGCAATTTCTCTGATTGATGCAAGCAATGGAACAAGGCACATCATCAAGTGTCACATGAACTCTCAATTATTAACAAAAGAACTTGGATACGAGAAATTAATTTCTCATGGCGAGCTATTGAATTCTGCAAACAACTATTTGCCCCAAAACAAATTGACCATTCGTGTCGATGTAAGTGTTGATTATTATCATGATCATTTGGGATTTGACAATATTCATCATTTTGTAGATTGAGGACATTTTAAATGAACTAATCCACGGCTATACCGAGACGTCTTCCTGTTCCGAAATTAACGCACGGTCGCACATTTGGACTATTGACGACTTTCCTGATTATTTGAATGGCGGCAAAATAAGCTGGAAAGAAGTGTATTCACAAGAATTCTCAACATCTAAAACTACCTTCTATCTATATTTGTATCCCAATGGCGCAACTGATAAATCAAAAGAACATCTTTCTGTCTATTTAGGTTTGAAAGAACAAAGTGACACAAAGTTCAACTATGCAATTTCTCTGATTGATGCAAGCAATGGAACAAGGCACATCATCAAGTGTCACATGAACTCTCAATTATTAACAAAAGAACTTGGATACGAGAAATTCATTTCTCATGTCGATCTATTGAATTCTGCAAACAACTATTTGTTTCGAAACAAGTTGACAATTCGTGTCGATGTGAGTGTTGATGATTATCATGATCATTTGGGATTTGACAATAATCGGCATTATCTAGATTGAGGACATCTTAAATGAACTAATCCACGGATATTCCGAATCGTCTTCTTGTACCGCAATAAACGCACATTCGCACATTTGGACTATTGACGACTTTCCTGACTATTTGAATGGCGGCAAAATAAGCTGGAAAGAAGTGTATTCACAAGAATTCTCAACATCTAAAACAACCTTCTATCTATATTTGTATCCCAATGGGTCGACTGGTGAATCAAAAGGACATCTTTCTATCTTTTTACGTTTGAAAGAACAAAGTGACACAAAGTTCAACTATTCATTTTCTCTGATTGATGCAAGCAATGGAACAAGGCACATCATCAAGCGTAACATGAACTCTCAATTATTAACAAAAGGACGCGGATACGATAAATATATTTCCCATGTTGATCTATTGAATGATGCAAACAACTATTTGTTTCAAAACAAGTTGACAATTCGTGTCGATGTGAGTGTTGATGATTATCATGATCATTTGGGATTTGACAATAATCGGCATTATCTAGATTGAGGACATCTTAAATGAACTAATCCACGGATATTCCGAATCGTCTTCTTGTACCGCAATAAACGCACATTCGCACATTTGGACTATTGACGACTTTCCTGACTATTTGAATGGCGGCAAAATGAGCCGGAAAGAAGTGTTGTATTCAAAAAAAATTCTCAACATCTAAAACAACCTTCTATCTATATTTGTATCCCAATGGGTCGACTGGTGAATCAAAAGGACATCTTTCTATCTTTTTACGTTTGAAAGAACAAAGTGACACAAAGTTCAACTATTCATTTTCTCTGATTGATGCAACCAATGGAACAAGGCACATCATCAAGCGTAACATGAACTCTCAATTATTAACAAAAGGACGCGGATACGATAAATATATTTCCCATGTTGATCTATTGAATGATGCAAACAACTATTTGTTTCAAAACAAGTTGTTTATTTGCGTCGATGTGAGTGATTGATAATGTTTCACAATTTTGACCATTTCTTAATAGATTGAGGACGTTCGACATGAACAAATCCGCGGCTATAGCCAATCATTCTCCTATACCATTCCAGCTGCAGCTAGAAAAATTCAACAAATTATAGATGCAACTGAAACGGTTCAGAAATTTACCAAGTTAATTAGAAATATTAATATTATTTATAGTCAGTTTAAATAACAAGATTTAAAATGAATTTTAATATTTAAAATAATTCATTAACAAAATTTGATTTTGACTTACTTCTTTTAATTGAGTTCGATTATTAAAACCAACTTTCGTTCCATTGGTATTTGACTTCATTTTGTTTCGATATTTGAACGAATGTTTAGTCTGTTTGTTGCTGACATTCGCCCCACATAAAATTGTTCAAGTATATCTCGGTAACGCTTCCGCAAACGAGTAACCTTCTTTCCATAAGTGTCCAAATCACAAGTCATGACCGATGCACTGGATGTAAACCGTTTGAGCAATCCTCCAGAATACAATTTGAATTTAAAACATGAGACCTGGAAGTTTCACTGATTTTCATAGAACAGATCTTGAATCAACCAACTTGGCATTTGGTAACGACGCGTAAAACCTAGAAAAATCCACTCAACTGAAAGCTTCATCACTTGAGTCTCAAGTTTGGATCCATAATTTGATGAGATAAGTGGGAAAATACGATTAGGCGAAGTCTTACAATGGGCGTAATTTGGTTTCAAGAAGATGAATTTTCTCAAATGATTACGTCACAACATGAAAATATATTGATCGGAGCCAAGAAAGTGAATTTAAAAATTTGATTTTGTGCAAAGTTGTAGAATTAAATAAATTAGATAAGACTATGTAATTTAAATAAATACGAGAAATTTATTGTTGAGAAAATTGAAACATATCCATTCGTCAAAATCAAATAAATCAAAGCTGAATTCAATCATTGTATTCAATCACGTAACAATGGTCATTGTAGGAGCTCAAATTCCTGACAGGTGTGGACCTATTCGGACAGTTCTCGTTTTTTAGCATTCGATTGATTTGATTATCATTTTGCTACCACCATTTTGTTATCACTCAAAACTCGTCTTCCCATCACAGCCATAAGAGTTACACCAACTTTCTATGAATTTGACTTATTGGCCCTGAATGAGGCAAATTATAATTGCCAAGTTCGTGTTGGCGGCCAAGATATCGCATTCTTTCAAAATGGAATGCAACTCACCCAAGTCCCGTGGCGAACATTGAAAAGCTGGCAGACCGGGCCTAATCAAGTAGTGGTCGGCATTTGGGCTACTTCTCTTGAACTACCAAACGGTGCGCCAACAAATTTGCGTTTCTTCACAGAAGACGAGAAGAGCCTCTTTGTGGATATTCTTCAACGCGGATTCGATTGGCACCAGCAACAGAAAATGCGCCAAAATAATTTCATTGGACGCGTTATTCAAGATAGAAAAGACTCGGAAGCTGATGAGATGCTCAACCAAGAGCTGGACAGAATTGTCGAGTTCTAGAGACAATTTATTGTGTCAAGATTGTGCACTCTAATCTTGATATTCCGTGTTTTTCTAATTTTGTTAAATTTAAGTAAATTATTTACAAACTTACATTTCTTTTTACTTACTTTAAACACTTAACTTACTTTCTTCATGATCATTGCTCGAGTTCTTCATGACTCATTATTGACCGAAAGCAAACATCGATATGTCATTTGTTTGTTTATTCCATTTATTGACACTAGCTCATTGTAAAGTTTAGATGTCGCAATAAATCTCCAATAAATCATTGCAATGACGTCATATAGAAAGGCATTATCATATGTATTTTAGGCACATGTATCATTTTAGTGAATCATGCTAGTTTGACTTTCTTGTCGATTGGTTGATGCTGAGTGTGATGCTTGTTTGGCGCATAAAAACAAGAAAGAAATATATTAGAGACTAACTTTTTCGATTTTCTTTATGCTAAAGTTTAGCCTAAACTGAAAATCTGTTTTTTTGAAAATTTTCAGAAAAATTAACAAAATGTATCGACCTTCCAACTCGCGAAATGTTCTCCTCACAATACTGATCATTGCCAATCATTTTGTCTTTGTAAGTTTAGACATGTTTAATTATGTTTAATTGTACAAATTATAATTTTCTTTACAGGAAATATCATCTTCCATGATGCGTGCTCAACCGATCACATCCACTCAAATCGGTTTGACAGTTTACGAACAAATTCGTGTTGTATCAGGTCTAGTTGGTTACATGATTGGTCTTTGTGCACTGCTAATTCCGAATATTAGTCGTCAACAATTACTTGCAATCACTCTATTCGTTTATTGTCTCACAATCTTGTGTGCACCATCTTGTGGAACATCAGCTTGGCCTGTTTTAGCTACAATTGCAATTACAAATCTGTGCATTCCAATTTGGACCAATTCAATCTGTGTTTGGCTGGTGGAAATGTGGAAAACGAATTATGCCACTGCATTGCAACTGCTGTACTTTACATTTAGTTGCGGCTCGTCGATTGGATTCTGTTTCTTTCAAAATGGTCACAAAATTACCGAAAGTAAAACAAATGACAAAAGTCAGTTCTACACAATCGAAACTATACAAGCAATTGGTAAGATTTTTCAAACTGATTCTTTCTTTCAATAATAAGTATTTTTCATTATTCAGTTTCAACAATTCTGTTCGTAGTTTACTTCGAAACAGAGAAACAACCAGAAGAAGCGCCATTGATTGAGCCAAAAGTGAAACGGACAAATCACAATTCGCAGCCAAACCAAACTTCTCATCGCACTTTGACAATTGCCCTTTTTGGTTTGAGTGTTTTTGCTTACATGTTGGCTCAATTCATGTACGGTTCAAGATACCTGCAAATTCCTTCAAATATCCATCAAATCACTACCGAAAATATTTTCATTTGGGTTCGCTCGTTTGGACCACTGCTTATGGCATTTTTGACTTTATTTTTCAACACTGATTTAATTCTTGCATTTCATTTTGTTCTCACCATTGGTTCGTTGTTGGCGATTGTTTTGTTTCAAACAAATTTGAATGTAATTTTGTTTGGAACTGTTCTCTGGTCACTTGTACACGCCTCTTGTTGGCCTGCTGTTCTTGCATTTGTTCATTGTCATTTCACGCTTACAAATCGAGTTGTCGTACTATTTGCACTCATCAACACAATGGCTCCAGTGGCTGATGCACTGTTCGGTTGGATTCGGCCTCACAATTACACAGCGTACATTGGCCAAACAATCGGTTATTTGGTGCTAAGTTGTGTTTTGTTTTCAATTGTGATCATTTTGGTTCGAAGGAGAAAAAGTATGGATTCCCAATTTAAGAGAAACGCTGTGTATGTGCGTGAAATGAAAGTGCCTAAGCTATTGAATTGAATTCAATGATTGAACCAATAACGAAATTTTATAAAAACATTTTTATTTAAATCAAATTATTTTACTTTGTCGAGGAAAGCACTGTTTGAGTTTTTTCATGTCACATTATTCATATGATTTCCTCTTTATGATGGCACACATATTCAGCAACGCGGATTCAATTGGTACCAGCAGCAAAAAAATGCGCCAGAAGAATTTCAAGTTATTCAAGATAGAATAGACTCGGAAGCTGATGCGATGCTCCACCAGTAGCTGGACAGAATTTTCAAGTTCTAGAAACTTATTTTTTTAATGATTATTGCTTGAGCTCTTCATGTAATAATCTAATGATCAAATCACGATGACTCATTATTGACCCGAAAGCAAACATCGATATGTCGATATTTGTTTGTTTATTTTATTTATTGACAATAGCTCATTTTAGTTTAAGGTCGCAATAAACCTCAAATAAATCATTGCAATGACATCATAGAGACAGCATTAATTGGCACAGATGTATAACTGTAAGATAAATGTAAGATGTACAGCTTGTATAAGATGAAAAATTATGTAGATTGACTTGTTGACTTTTCTGCATCCAGAAATCACAATATCACAATAGATAATCATCAGCAAGTGATCTTGCAAATCTATTCACATATAATGTTGATATATTTGCATAGATAAACCAGATTATATCACAACTAAGTGTAATCTAATGCCCGCGTAAAAAAGTCAACTTATAATTATATAGGAGAAGCACTGAAAAATCAATTTTCTTATCTAAATTATTTCAAAAATCATGCTTAGATACGAGTGAAAAGATTCCAAATTTCAACTCAATATTCAAATTTGACCTCAAATTGGCCAAAAAACGAATCAAATCAAATAAATAAAGCACATAATAATAATAAGCTTTAATAATGCAAAATAAAAGCAAGATTTATTTTAAAATGTGAGAAATGAATTTGAAAATTTAATTGGAAATAAATTGTTGCAAGAATGAAGAAGCAATGAGCAAATTCAATATGCTCATACAGTACTTTGACATTACTTGGCCTTGACCGAGGATGATGATGATGATTCATTGGTGGTGTGGTTCTTGTTGTTTCTGCTTGGGCCAACGACAGTGCTGCCATACTTTCGAGTACGCTTCGATGAGAAAGTATCACGTAAGATCGAGTTTCGAGTTTGGCAGCAGAAAATTACAAAAAGCAGGATAATCAAAAATACAGTGACCACACCGCCGATGATGATTCCAACAGTGTAGTCCACAGTGCACACCCGTTTTGGATAGTACCCAAAACGCCAACACTTATCAAAGGAAGGCTTATCTCCAACTTTGTTCCAATACTCGAAATACTTGGGAATAGTCTCGGGCTTGCAGTGAGCACACACTTGAGCCACCATGCACATGCGATCCTCATACTCTGCCTCACATTTCACTTCAAGTGGCTTGTCCTCTTTGCTTTGGTTGAGCTTGGGTTGCACTTGTTGGGCGCACTGCTCGGTGGCAGCCGCCTGCTCGAGGGCCGCATCACATTGGGTAAGTTCGGTCACGGGTGGGTCGAAACACTCGGTGAGACGTGGTGGATACCATGGCACTGTGTAACATGTCATAGATCCCGATATATCGTTGCACCGATAAAGGTGGAACCAATCCTCGACCACTTTGCGATATGCGGTCAGTTGTTCCACGGGACAGTTGACACAAGCCAGGCGAAAATGACAGGTCAAAGTTAATTGGACGTACTTGTCGATCAATTCCCATCTTCGTGGGCCTTTTATTATATCTGGATAGGCAAAGTCGATTTCCATCTTGACCCAATCGTAGAGTTGTCGTTTGCAGACTCGACTTGCATTGAGGCGAGTGTTGAGGTGTGAGACACATTTGGCCGCATCAGAGGCAAGCGAATCACCCGTAAGCAGAGATGCCATGTTGTGGTTGTTGGTATAGTTCAGCTCGACCAGTGGCTCCCAGTTGACTGGCATTGGGTAGAGGTTGTATGCCAGAGAGGGGTGAGAGGTGAGTTGTAAGGTGAGCCACAGTTGAAAAGTCATCATGGTCAGGAGGGTCATTATTGGAACAGACAGAGGTGGGCTTGTATGTTTGGGTGAATTATGAAACACAACACAAAATGACTTGCACTTAAAGTTGTGTAACGTTATGTAAAGCTAAAGGACAAGTTAACTTGGAATAATATCATTTATGTTCGAATGTTGTTTTTGAATTAACAAATTTTGTTGATTTGGCCATTTGATACGTCAGTGTAAATGAGACTTCTAAATTTGTAAAAATGTGAGGGAAGCAGAATTTGGGAAATTGGTTAATGTTTCGAATCATTTTGATTGAAATTGAATTTGATGAGAATTTTAAAAAATGACTGTTTAGTGTTGTAAAGCAAATTGAATGCTCAGTAAGTGTGCATATTGAATACAGGAATTATGCGCATTCAGAAATACCGAAATTATATTAAATGTCAAATAAAATCTACCACTCATACCAAATAGAATATCTTGGAAGTGATTCGATAATTGCCCATCAAACGGAATGCGTAATAGTTAAGATGACGAGAGTTCTGGAAATAGTCCGGCTGGAATAATAATACAATTTAGTTAATAGAGTTTATGGTCAACATAACAGAACAAAGATAACCTTGATCATGCGACAATTGCTCTTGAATCCACCACAGAACAAATAATTCAAATAGAATTTGTGATTTTCAATTTTAAACTTTTGATTCAATTTCGTAACGATCGCACACTCGTTTGTGATTGCAAACAGAAACAAATCGACCTCCCCAGTGGCGATATAAAAGATTTGCTTCTGTCCCATGGGAATGTCAATGAAAAGAATAATGTAAATAAGATAGCACTGCACACAAATGTAGAAGGGAAAGATGACCGAAATGAGTGGCGTGCACAAATGACTATGTTCTCGGATGCATTTGCACATGTTGATCAGTTCGTAGTTGAGCGATTTGAATTTGAGCCAGTACATCCCTCGACGACAATTTTGCACACCCAAATTGGATTTGATGGTCTTGGAGTTAAGATTTTGGAATTTCAGTAGTAACATTTTCTGGCGCATTCGAATAACTCGACTTGCCAGAATGATGAACATCATCGAACACAACACTGCTAATAGGCGTTAAATTAATTTGTGCAATTGTTTGATTACTGTGGAACTTACCATAAAAGATTTAAAACATAAAAACCGGGAAAATGATCCAATAAAGAATTGATTGCACATTCCGACCATAGACGTTGTTGAGCAGAACATTTGCAAGAAAGAAGACACACAGTAGCACATAGAAAATGCCGATTGCTACAATGGATCCGAGTAATGAATTAAGGTGGTCAAGTGTTGAATGACATTTTTACGCTCAAATAAATTTAATAAATCAAAAAGTCAAAAATCACTATTTTCTGCATGTATTGCCAAATGAATATTAAAAGTAATCATTTAAATGGCTTTGTTATTGAATAAAATTCAATCTCACATTTTACTGAAAATCAATATACTGACAATTTAATGTATTTGTTATTCGGGGTTTTTATTTGGTCAATCAACCAGCAAGTACCAACTCAAATCTCAACTTGTTGATATTGACGGCGAAAGTTGCCCAAACCATAATTCAATTTTTTCCCAGAATGTCGTTTATAAAAATAATTCAAATTATTTAATCACACATTCGGTTGAATTGGCCAATTGTCTCATTGAGTATTATCGCCATACTGCTTGACAACACACATAAACTTCTTAACATAAAATTAACATTTGATTAATTAACCCCAGACGCACAAACAACAACAACAACAACAACAACTTCAGTAGATAAGAACATTCAGAGTGGAAAATGTTTACTTTTACCTTAAAGACGAAAGTGTCTTCACAAATGTTATTATAGCAAACTGGTTGAGATTAAATAAAGATAAAACATAAATCAGCTTTAATCACAAACTGCGATGAGCGAACGCATAAGGACAGCAAACGTACGAACGTTGTTGTTTCGCTGTACTCAAACCAGTTTTGCATGTACAAATGTTGTCATACAACCCTATCCGTAGGGTAACAACCTTTACGGAATATTACAGAAGCAAAGAGAGTTGAAACTAAAATATATAAAGGGTCAAGTTGATCATATCAAATCAACAGCAACTAAAAATCTCACTTGTGCATAAATTCGATTCGATTTTGAATCTCAATTTTTTAACTACAAATCAACCCAGAAAGTCCATTTCTGTAACAATCTTCCAATCATGGCAACAACAACATCTGACAGTTTTTACTCAACTGACTCATCACCAAACAGTGAAATCATTGAAACGTTGAAACTTTTAGAGGAAGGAAAGCGCAAAATTGTACTCAATGAAAAGTACAAAGATGTGACTCTGGTGCTGGGAATTACCGGTGCAGGCAAGACAACCTTTGTCCAGTGGCTCGCTGGTGATGACTCGAAGCTGATTGCTGTGAAGGAGGAGGGCAGTCGAAAGGATTTCATCATTCAGGACGGTGATCGAATTGGAAATTCGACCATTGAGTCAAAGACGGTCTTTCCTGAGCTGGTTGTGGAGTCCAAAAGTGACACGCCGTACTATGACTGTCCGGGCTTTATTGACAGTCGAGGCATTGGAAATGACATTACGAGCACTTACTTCATCAAAGTTGTGGCCGACTTTGCGAAGAGTGTTAAACTCATCTTTGCAATTGACTATCCATCGGTGCGCAAGACGGGCAACCGAGACACATTCACCAATTTGCTCAAACACTCAACTCAGGTGATCAAAAATGTTGACAAATTTCGCGGTGGCATTGCTCTTGTGGCCACTAAAGTGCCCAATGAATTTGTCGAGAATGATGATGGCGGCATTGAGCGAGTGTCAGATGAAGACATGATTCGACCGATTGCTTTCTTTTTGCGTGATGTCAAGAATGATTTGGCCAAACTGTCCAACAGTAAAGAGGATGAAAATCTGATCAAGTTCATCGATGCTGTGCTGCAGATGGATGGACAACAGTATCCAAAAATCGGACTTTTCCGTAAGCCAAACAAGGCTGGACCGCTCAGTGAAATTCCATTGCTGATTGAGGGAAAGAAAAAGATTGTTGAAATGGTCAACAAGTTAGAGTACACTCAAGTGGAGGCTGATGATTTTGGCTATACAATTTCTGATAGATCCAAGAATAATATCAATGGACTGATGGAGGAGATCAACAGCCGTGTCTGGAATGAGTTGGACAGTGCGGTGAAAAAGATTCGCAAATTCTACGATGAAATTGTAGGTGAAATGAGTGGGAAAATCAAATCATTTGAAAATAGCGAGGATGTTGTTGAGGCAAATGTGCTGGAAGCGCAAACATTTGCAATCAAACTCAATTCGGGTTATCAGTTAATGTCTGAATTGATCAAAGAAGTGACCATCACCAACTCGACAATCAAACAGTTTCATGAAAAGCTCAACAGCACTTTGAGTGACTTGAAGTTAAACGATTTGTGTCAGGACAATTTGGCCACAATTGCAAACCAGACAAGTTATGCAGATTTTCTCGAAAAAGTTAGCGAATCACCATTAACCAGCCGACCATGGGCCAGCCTATTGAAACCAATTGTGGATTTGCTTTCATTTTCAAAGCAAAACATTCAAACTGATGTCAAATCTGTTGGCAATACGCTGAAAGTTGCAATCAACACGACTGTTAAGAACGAGATTGCCAACAAAATATGGCAAGCTAAAGTGCGTCAAATGAAATCGAGTGACATTCAACTCTTGCCCGCAAAATTGGATCAAGACTATGCGGTCATGCGTAACATGACACTCGAATTGACAAGTGCAGGCAATGCTGAACAATTGGCCAATGCAATCAACAAGAATATTGACTTATTACTGTTAGAGTCAACTGGTGAGATCAAACAGAAAACATTGAGCATCTTCAATCAAGCGAAATATCTCAACTTTTTGCAAGCCTTAAGTGACGAATCATTTACAATTTGGTCACCCGATTGGGCTGTTCCATTAACGGAAACATCAAAATCACTATTTGTCGCATCAAATTGGTACCGATTTTTGAATGGTCTCTATTTCAAACTTGGAGAATATCAATTTCAACAGAACACAGCCAAGTTCAATGTTGCAAATCTAGACGATTGGGGTAGTGGCCAAACCAAACAACAAGACATTCAAATTAATGAAAAGAATCTGAACAAATTCTTAAACATTGCAAATCAATTCAAAATTTCTGGATATGATGCACTCAAGGACGCTCCAATTGCTCAATGGCAGTTGGATGAGTTGAATCAAATGTTGCGTTTGACTTTGAAGCACGGTAAATCGAATGTCGACTGTACAACAGAAAAGGAAAAACTTGTTGTCACTGGAGATTACGTCAAATTCAGTGAACTCAAGCAAAAATTGGTTGAAATGTGTCCAAAAGACAATGTACCGAGTTCAGTGAATATTTTTGCTACAAACAAAGTTTTTATCGATTCAGATCTGAATGGACTGGGCGCTAAATTGAAGCTAACCGTCATGGCGCCTAAATGGGAAGTTATTGGACAGAGAATTATCAATTTGGATGGATCACCTGCAGCGAAACATGAAGTTTTGAAAGCAAAAAACGCTACACAACCAGGAAATAGTGGAGATAATGGAAAACCGGGCAACCCTGGAGGATCTTCTGGAGGTTTTCTTGGTATTGGCAATCAAATTGTCAATGTGGAAGCACTGACAATTAGCGCAAATGGAGGCGATGGAAGTGGTGGACAGGCTGGAGGTGATGGTCAACCGGGAGATGACGGAAAAGATGCAGTCAAACCGACAAGTCACTGCGATATTACAGGAAAATATGATGTGATCAAATCGGAAACTGGTCAAATTTGGACTGGCAGTTCGTTTGTGTCTGTTACTACAACTGAATATTTGATCAAGGGAACTGATGCAATTGGGGGTGGAAGCGGTGGTCATGGTGGAGCTGGTGGACTTGGTGGAAAGTGCGGCAAAATAAATTCGCTCAGTCTGATGGATAAAAATAATAATCAAATGCAATTGAAATCGAAAGATGGAGACAAGGGAGCGAACGGTAAAGGTGGACTCGGTAAAGTTGGTGGAAAGAATGGAAACAACATGAAAGCGGATTGCGTTTTTGGAAGAATAAGACAACTTTCAAGGGCAAATGTGGTGAAAGTGGACACCAAAGCCTCGTCTGGTCGCAATGGAACTGAGGGTGGTAGTCCTGTGAAACCTGATGATCCCGAATCTGCGGCCACAATTGAACATCCAGCTCAACAAGTGAATGCGTACAAAATGTATTTGAGAGACAATTTGAATGATGAAAGTGGTCGTTTCAAACGAAGTCCAATCATCGAACTCATTGATCAACTTGATACTGATGAAAGGGTGAGAGAATCGTATGACACTCTCGCACTTGCTGATGAATTTCAAGGGTTGGAAGAACAGTTTCGCACTTTGAAAAACAATAACATCAACAAGAAAGATTTGATCCATTTTTATGAATCACTTGTGAACCGAATTGAAGCATACGTCAAATCGCCCAAACCTACTGAAAAAACTTCACAATACAAGAAAATGTTCAACTATTTGTATGCGGCCACTTTAGGAAAACTTCACAATCTCAAATCTGGCTCTGAAACAAACTTGATCATTGACGTTGAGGGCTACTTGTCGTATGTTGAGGACAATGTCAAAATTCTTGATCAACTTCGAAAGGCACAGAATCAACACGCAATTGTACAGGAAGAGAAGAGAAAGTACAGTGAAAACATTGATGCACAGATTAAGGAAGCCAAACAGTTCATTGATACTCAAGTGACACCAGAATTCGAACGAATTAGTGTAAAGATTGATGAACAAATTGAAAAGTTGGTAAAGGAAGTTGTGGAATTGGAAAAGGAAGAAGTGAAAAACAAGGAAAAAATGGAAGAGACACAGAAAAAGTTACAGAATCAATTGATTTGGAAGGGAGTGTTTGGTTCAATTAAAATTGTCAACCAAGTTTCCTCCTTCTTTGGACCACCAGGCATGGCCATTGGAGCAGCAGTGAGCGCCAGTGTCTCACTGGGCGAAGCACTAGCATTGGGCGATGATGTCAAATTTGAATTGCCCGACGAAATCAAAGAAATCAAAAGTTTGCTAGAAACTGAACTGAAGAGCTTCAATGAAGACAATGAAAAAGAGTTGGAAGCGAAAATTGCAGGAATCAAAAAGGAACTGAAACCAGAACTTGGGCTAAAAGATTTGGACGCAAAACTTGATAAGATTTTGATTAAAGTGCGCAAAAACTATCGACCTGAAGCGATTGCAGAGGCAAATGAGGAATTAAAGAAAACTTTGGATGAAAAGGAGAAAGAACTCAAAGATTCGAAAGATAGTTCGAAGGAAGCAATGGACGCTGTGAAGACAGCGAAAAACATTTTCAACGTTGGTTCCAAAGTTTGGGAGACACTCAAAGGCGATGCAGAGAAAATGAAAGCAACTGAGAATGCTCTCGTCAAAATTGAAGAGTCACTACGCAAGCTCGATTTGGCCAAAAAGAATATTTACACTAAAATCTCGCCCAGCATGAAACAACTTGAAGATTATTTGAATGGAGTGCAAAGTAAACTCAATGGCGCTACATCTCAGGTGGCATTGGACGTGACCAATTGGCAAGTTCAAGGCATGGTGAGGGATGTCAAGTTGGAGATGAGACAAGCGACCAAGGGCATGCAAGTGGAGGATGATCTGGCGCGTTGTATCGACAAATTGGAAGAGGCCATGACTGTGATGATCAAAATCTACGATCGAATTCAAGCACTACAACAGCAGCAACAGTTGGCCAACTTTATTGCCAACATCAATTCGGTCGAGTCCAACAAAATCAACATTACTGACACGAAACTTTCTTCAGCAGTCAACAAGCTCGACATTGTGATTCGGTCAAATGTTGTACTGCAACAGTACGATTCAGTGGTTGGCGCCCTCAAGCAAACAGTCTTTCCCTATGCTCGACATTATTTGGAGTCACTAAAATTGCCGTCGCAAATCAATTTCAACCAAACGGACATTGATACGTTGGTCACATCTGCTAGTACAACTCTAAATAAAATGAAGCTGAAATTAGTAGAAAATAAGACAACAATTTCGAAAGTTGATCGAAATACCCAGAGTTTCGAGTTTGACAGTACCAAACCGTGCATTCAAGCGCCTTTTTATGTGTGGTCAAGTAATGAATTCTCAAACGAATTATCCAAACTACTTTCTGGTGAGTCAGTTACATTGAAAGCTGACATTCGTCAAAGTGATCGTGAAAAGGACGCAATCAAATTCCTGAATGTAAATCTAAATTTTAAAGCTAAAAATGCATTGCTTCAACCGGAAATTGATGCGAAACTAGAAAAGTTCATAATCAGTGCCACCCATTTGGGAAATTCTTACTATCGATACGGTGGCAAGTATTATCTCATCAATCATGAATCTCTGGACATTGAGTATTCGTTCGCTAAACGGTCAAATGGATATCCAATTCAGAGCAGTCGAGTTTACGATAAAATTCAAAATGGCACTCTTACGTTGAGTCCGTATGGAATGTGGAAGATTCAGTTGGACAAAATGAACAGAACTGTTTCGTTTGATCAATTACTTCAGTACAAAGATGAAGTTAATCTCGAACTTGTTGGACCGGGCATTTTTATCAAAACTAAAGATGCATTGAATAATGAGCTACAGTTGGACCAATTCTACAATGAACAAATGTTGGATGATGTGCAAACTGAAACTGAAACTAACTTAGTGCAACAAAATGCACAGATGTACGGCAGTGCTTTGAAACGAGTGAAATGTAGAAAGCAACAATATTTGATTTCAAATGCTACAGAACAACCACTTTCGTACATTTCTCGACTCAGAAGAGCAGTGTCCAACTATTTTGGCACTTCATTAACACCCTCAAGCAATCACATCATGGCCCATCCTCGAATTGAGTACACAAAACAACAGCAACACCAAACCACCAACTTGACTCAAACATCAACTCCACTCGATGTTCAGGGCAATCTTCTCATGGGTCAACTGTTTGTAGGCTTGATTGCAGGAAAGAACAAAACCCTAACCAGTGAATCGTACATTTCACCTCAACAGACCATAAATGTACAAGCAGAAAGATTGGCTCACAAAGTTATGCCTCATTTAGGCAAACAAAATCAGTATCGTTCAAATCAAATTTACAATTCAAACAACCAATGGCATCGAGAATTGTTTTCCGATCAGAATGATGACTAAAAGAACATGAAACATTGACCAATTGACATTACCAAGACATTACTCAACACAATTCAACAAAAACACATCTACATTTATACTTTAGAATATATAACCTTTTAATTTCAATTTAAATTTAATCAACAACTCGACCGAAAGATCACAAACCAAATAGTGAAAATTTTCATCAAACGTCAAATTAGGAACAACTTTCCCTTTGACGTCCATTCAAAATTTAAATATTTGTTTGTTCATCTTTTATGATCAAGGTAAGTGTAAGTGTACATTTTTTAAATGAACAATCTGCTCGAGTAGTGATATGTTGATGTTCATATTGTTTTGTTTATTTTTTGTTCAGATTGGTTTTTTTGGTGAATGGATTCGAAACATCAAAATTTCAACTTTCTAAAATCTTGGATTGGCTCAATAACTAAGCTCTTAAAACATTTTTAAAAGCATCGTGCTATAATTTGTCATGTGTCATGAATGTTACAAATAAATTTGAATTTAAAATTGAGAATAATTTAAAGTCAAAGTCAAAGTGAACTTGAGTGAGTTCTTTTCTTGCCGACTGCAAACCAGTTCCGATAAATCGTTTACTTTAACCCCACTCCAGAACAAGTTGTGTGACAGGGTCAATGAAATTCGACTAAATTGGAGTTGCTAATGTGAAAGTAGATATATTTTTATTAATTAGTGCAATAAAGAAGTCACGACTCAACTTGACTGGTTGATCCCAGGCCATTTGTTGATTAGAGGGAAACCTTCATTTTCACCAAAAAAGATGCGCTCGTTTATTTAATTACATTGCAATGCATGAACCAGTTTGGTGGAGAGATAAAATATGCAGCCACGAATACACTCGAAGAAATGCTTGAAATTTAGAAATTTCTCTGAAACATTAAAAAAAAAGTTCAATCAAATTAAACCAAACCAATGTAATCGACTAAAAATTATTTTATAAAAACATATAATCTAAATTGACGAAACATGCTCTAAATTGATCCAATTTGTGCACTCTTCTCAATTTAATTCACAAATTGAGCAAAGTGTACTGAGAGTGGCAGTGAGATTCACTTCATTAGTGTCACTTTTTAGCCATCACAACACAGGACTTATCTCCCATATCAACAAATAAGCAGACAAAACATGATGCGTTGTTTTTTATGTGATACCAGGCCTGGATTCGGATCGATCAAGCGTACTCGAGCACTTTTTGCCTGTCCTTGATTTGTATTTATACATTTTTTTATTGATAAGTTTAAAAATTTGTTAACTACAACTTCACTCAATAAATTGATCAAATAGCCACAAACAAAAGCCACAAACAAATACTAACTGACACCAAAACCCAAATTTACAATATATTAGAACAGAAATCACATTCATTCATTATGCCCAAATTTTACTTTGATATCATGTTGTGATGGCACTATTTTGGGCCGATAAAATAAAGTAATAAGTGAAGTATCGAATAACACCAATGATAAGTTAATTGTTGATTTGTCAACAAAGTCATTTGCCATTTGCACTGAGATTAGTGACACACTAAAACTTTTAGAGGAAGGAAAAGTCAAAACAGATAAACAAAACGGCCTAATAATGTTTATCGTAAGTCAGTCATTCGCTTTTTGAGTCTCAACTGTGTTGAATCTTGTGTTTAACAACAAAAAGTGCACCAATGTAATTCTAAATTGATTGTCCAAAGCCATTTCTAAATTCATACAACTATTTTCTAATATTTTCTCGTGTTAAAATTATCATGAATTACTCACCAACTTGAACGCAACATTCAAACCCAAAATATAATAAAAACTCACTACAACATTTTCTATCATTTAACTCATTCAAAAACAAATCACCATTTTAAAGTTTCAAAAACCCCCAATTGACGAAATGTCGGGCAATAAAGTCGAAATGCGCAGTTTTGACGGCGCGGGCGGCCACCAAGTGAAGCCCACCAAGGACAATTTGCCTGAACGTGGCCAATGGTCGAGCAAAATGGACTTTATCATGTCATGCGTTGGCTATGCCATCGGTCTGGGCAATGTGTGGCGATTTCCGTACTTGTGCTACAAAAATGGTGGAGGTAATGACTGTTTTAATTTTCATAATATTTAATCAAAATCATAATAATCTTTTTCAAACAATACAATTTTACGCAAACTTTGTTTTTTGTCTCGATAGGCGCCTTTCTGATCCCGTACTTGTTCTGCCTGCTCCTGGCGGGAATACCCACCTTTTTCCTGGAAACTTCCCTCGGTCAGCTTCTAGGAATTGGTGGTTTGGGAGTGTGGCGCATTTGTCCCGTGTTCAAAGGTGTTGGCTATGCAGCAGCAGTGATGGCCTTTTGGCTCAACATTTACTACATCGTGGTGCTCGCCTGGGCAATGTACTACTTCTATGCATCAATTGGCGTGGATGTGCCCTGGAGGGGCTGCAACAACTGGTGGAACAGTGCAAAGTGCAGGTCCGAGTATGATTTGGCTGACGAAGAGCGTCACTGCTATTTGGAGTTAGGATTCAGAAACAGGACTTGTAGAGCAGACACATACGCGTACAATAGTCCCGTCAAGGAGTACTGGGAGTAAGCAAATTCATTTAATAAAAGAACATTATTCATTTTCTCACTTGTTTTTCAGATATAACGTACTTCAAATCAGTGATGGCATGGATGATCTAGGTGAGATTCGTTGGCCACTTGCGCTCACACTCGCAATCGCCTGGGTTGCGTGCTACTTTGCAATCTTCAAAGGTGTCAAATGGACTGGAAAGGTTAGAATGCTAACAAACTACAAATGACCTTTAATGATTGTGCTCTAGATCGTGTACTTCACCGCTCTCTTTCCATATGTCTGTCTGTTCATTTTGCTAATTCGAGGCATCACCCTGGACGGAGCTTGGGATGGGATTCTATTTTACATAACACCAAACTTGTCGAAGGTTATGGATGCACAGGTTAGTCAATCACGTGATTGAGAGAGTTCTGGAATGTAAATCTAAATGTTAAATAGGTTTGGAACGATGCGGCGACACAAATATTTTTCTCGTACGGTCTTGGACTGGGTGCTTGGATTGCACTTGGCAGTTACAATCGATTCCACAATAATGTTCACAAGTAAGACAATCAAAAAGTAGTGCCGATTCGGACCAAACTTACAATGTTTTACATCTAGGGACACTTTGATCATATCATTCGTCAACAGTGGCACTTCCATGTTTGCGGGCTTTGTCGTCTTTAGTATCGTTGGCTTCATGGCAAAGGCACAGAACAAACCAGTTCAAGAAGTGGCAGTTTCAGGTTAGTGATTTTTCAAATCAAATTTGACTTTACTCAAAGGCACTTATCATTCTAGGATCTGGACTGGCCTTTTTGGCTTATCCCTCAGCGACGCTCAAATTACCATTCTCGCCCTTATGGGCAATGTTGTTTTTCATTATGCTCATCATGCTCGGTTTGGACAGTCAGGTAATTGTCACGTGATCTAGTTCTTCTTTCGATCACTAACACAATTTTCGATCAGTTCGGCACAATGGAAGGCTTCTTCACTGCAGTAATCGATGAATGGCCAAAGCAGCTTCGTCCTTACAAGGAATTGTTCATTTTGGCAGTGTGTGCCCTCTCATACGCGATTGGCATAATATTCGTAACTCAGGTATTTGAATTCAAAATCGTGTCAAATGATCAAACAATTGACTTACCTTACCTTCACTAGGGTGGCATGTATTGGTTTCAACTGTTTGATTACTATGCCGCATCTGGCTTTGCACTGTTGTACTTGATTTTCTTCGAAGTAATCGCCATCTCCTGGTCATACGGTAAATATACAATTTCAACAATATGATCACTTATGGGGTTTTGTCAACACTTTTTGACAATCAGGTGTCAATCGTTATTACAACAATTTGAACAATATGTTAAAGACCGAACTGTGCATTTGGTGGAAGTTGTGCTGGCTTGCTTTCACGCCCGCAGTCTGTCTTGTAAGTGATTACAATTTCCATTTTGAGATTAATTCATTAACAACTTTGTGTATAGTTTGTATTTGTCTTTAGCATATATCAATATAGACCTTTAACCTACATGAGTTACGATTATCCGTGGTATGGTCAGGCAATTGGCTGGCTTTTGGCACTCTCTTCGATGGCATGTATCCCCGGATATGCAATCTATCTTTACTTGGTTACACCAGGAACATTTAGTGAGGTATATAGATAGACTCATCACTGATGATTTTATTGATAATTGGTGCTATTTATTTACAGAGAATTAAGATAATGTTCAGACCAGAAATTCCTGAGATTGACGAAGAACTTCGAATACGTTCTATTCACGATCGGACAAGCCATGCTGTCACCCAAGTGTAACTGCATGGACATTCGTTCGCATTTGATCCATTTGGCCACATTTGGTAATGAAACTATCAACAGAGGCCATCGATGGCCTATATTTAATGTACAAAAAGAAATATTTTCCAAAAATGGTATATTTAATTTCTCATAGGAAATATTTTACAGTTTGATCAAATAAATCAAAATTACGCAAATTACATGTAATGTTTGTTTGATTTATATGTGAGAATTAGATACTAGATCGGAGATTGTTCTGAAACATCTCCTTTATGAGTTTTACCCCAAGCTGAACAGACCCCACCGAACACCACATTTGTGAACGTCTCACCGACACAAACGTACACCTTTTTGGAAGAAAACTATGCACGTCTTATACAGGGCACTCATCTACGATCTAAACGATATAGCATAGTTTTGTGTAATTTTGTTCGCGAGAACGTAGAATCTTGTAACCAAACTTTTTGTTATTTCGTGATAAAATACGATTTCGATCCTTCAGGAAACTTTGTGTGTCTGGGTACGCGCCATATCCTTCTCCTCTATAATATAACCCAAGGTAAGTTGTCAATGAGCACAGTCGAATCGCATTTAACTTTTCATTTTTAGGCAGCACAAATAGAACACAATGTCGAAACTGCCCAAATTCTGTTTGTTCTTACTCACTATTTTCTGCCTTCTGAGTAATTTGTCATCATCAGTGAAATGTAGAACTCGAAACGATTCTGAACCTGTTACTACTACATCAAAAGCTCGAATTGAAAAACGAATCGTTGGTGGCTCTTTTACCGAGAAGTACAAGGACACTGTGGTTCGCTTAGATTGGCACGGGATGAATTCCTGTACGGGCACATTCATAGCACAGAATGCTATTCTCACCGCAGCACACTGCTGGTAAGTGTTGATTGATAAGTTGTATTTTGAGAAATGAGATTTGATTTTGATATTTGTTTGTTAGCGTTGATCGTAACGTATCAAGCATTGATATGACAATCTACAATTCTCATCGAGGCATTGTCAATGTAACCGTGCTCAAGTATCATCTTCATCCCGATTTCAAACAGGCTTTATATTTTTCACAACACGATATTGCCATCATCGAATTGACTCAAAAACTCGAGTGGACCCTCCCAGCTATCTTGGACTACAGTGGCGTGAAGTGCGATCAAACTGTGTGGATGTATGGCTATGGTCGAACCCAAACTGACCGAGCAAAGGTAGCATCAGAACAATTGAAAGAATTGTCTGCACAAGTGATCGATTGTGAAAATTGGTCTCGCTGGCCAGCGCCCGATATAGCCATCATCACATTCTCCTTCAATGGATCAGTTTGCTATGGCGATTCAGGTGGGCCAATGTTCAGTCAGAATGGCACTTTGGTTGGAGTGCACGCATCAATTTACTTTTACAACTGTTCAGTACTTCAATTGGTTGCAGATGTGCCTATATCTGCTCACAAGCACTTCATTCAGACATTTTTGTATCCTGCTTCTAACAGTACTACAGAAAGTATGAAACCAACTCCTACCGCAGTGAATCAAACCATTACCGCAGATAGTGAAAATTCGAACACAACAGAAGTGAGTGAGAATATCGCTTTGTACCTCAAGCCACTTAGTTTCTTTTTTATTTTTTATTTATCTATTATCATTTTTATTATCATTAATTTTTATTAGTTTTAAATTCAAACTTGACCTTGTTGTGTTATTAAATCGATTCCAATTCTTTGTCATTCAATTGCATCATCTAATAATTGTATTTTTTTTTCAATAAGCACCAACATTGTTATCTTTGTAAATCATGGCAATCTTTTGTATTTGTATTGAGTTTTGTTACATTCCATTCAATTTGAAATATTTGTAAGTGTCATTTGATTTTTCTTCATTTTGGTTTGTTTGGCGTATTATCTTTTTGTAATTCTAAAATGCACATACACCTTCTTCAAATGTATTTATGCACAAAATTATTAATGTAAATTGCTTATTTTCACAATAAAAACATTAATTTTGATTCGACTTGAGCATTGACACTTTCTTTTCGGGGAATAACAATATGTAAAAATACTTGATTGGTTGATTACAGCAATTCGTTCAATGATTTAATTATAACCAATTTAATATAATAGATTGATTTCATTTTGACAACAGTACAATCGATCAAGGATATAATCCGAATGTTCTCTTTTAGCTAAAGTCATTTATAGTCTCATTGCATCAGGTCTGAATTGTTGATGGCATGATGTACTGAAGACAGTGGTGAGGCGTGGCCAATAATGAACATGCGCGCATACTAATGTGAGTGAGTGAGGTGAGTGTTATGATTGTTATTGTTCGTTAGTGGTGCGTTTCTGTTTGGTCATCCTCGCCTCGATTTTTGTCTTCTCCCCAACCGAATCAGCTCGTGCCAGTATGGCTCCCTGTCTATCCAAATTGCCCTCTGTCTGTCTCGAAGGCATCTTCAAGCACGTGCCACTGGTCGATCTGCTCTGTTCCATCGGACTGGTGTGCACAACTTGGTATTCGTCACGTCGAACCGAGCTTATGAGACGAAGACGACTGGTGATCGTTGGAAATGAGAAAGACCTCGAAATGCTCAATTGCAATCGGCTCAACTGTTCCTATGCAAGCAATTTGATTCAGTATGTTCGACGCGATGATGGATCGCCATGGCATTCAATGGAATTGCCTGAACAGATCAAGTTTAATGCACTTGTAGCGCCAGATGGCAAGTTGACCATTCCCTTCACATTCTCACTGATGGCCTTATCAAACATAACTCACCTGACTTTGAAGTTTGAACTCGTGCCAAACTCGACTCTCACTCAAGTAATTCGTCTTATTGAGAATCTTTCAGATCAATTGGTCGATTTGAAGCTCAGTATTTTTTGTTTTTTCGATTACGACTTCGAGCATGAAGAGGTCTCACAACGATCACAACAATCAGACGACGGCAAACTTGCAATTGCCCAAAATGTGATCCATCTGTTTGCCTGCCTCAATCGTCTTCCTTCCTTTCAACATCTACGAATGTACCTCAACTTTCCCGACTTAAATATCCGACCTCCACTATCGTTTATGTCACGTTTAACTACACTTGCCATCGGTGTTGAAGGCATTCAAGACGATCCATTTGATCTGAGAATGATGGGGATAATTCTGAAAAATGATTGCATCATTTCCTCTCTGAATGAATTTGCAGCAAATGTCGATTCAATTTATTTATACAATACGCTGCCCTTTGACTCTGAATTGTCTCAAATATCCGATCAACTCTAACTAACATCAATCTAAACTAAACTAACTAAAATCAATGGCTTGAATGTGAGACGTGCAAGCTACAATGAGATAAGACTCATTTGTACTCGATTCAGTTCATTGACCAAATTGAAGCTATGCCAATGTTCAATTCCGATGACCATGTTGGCCCGCTGTCTGACCCAACTCTCCCAATTGGTTCATTTGGATTTAGATTTTTTATGCATAAGCTTTATAATTAAGTCTTTTTGCTTTTAATATCAAATTAAGAAATCAAATAATGTCGCAATTCTAATAAATTTCTACTTCTAGCTAGCTCGAACAATCTAAGAATTCTTAGATCGTTTTTAAAAATGGTTTTTATTGTGTTTAAAACACAAAGGATTCTCAAAGTGTCAAATGATCGAAACAGAAAGACTGGATGTAGTAATACTTGAGAAAGCACATAACTGACAATAAACAAAAACATATGTATATTAGTAAAAGGTCAAAACAAATCAACAAATCAAAATGCAATTTCTCCTAAAATGTGATTTTGAAAAAGGCATCAGCATGCTCTCATGACAAACAAACAAAATTAAACCAACCAATCATGTGACAACATTAACATGCTGATTATCACTGTATTTTGAAGTACGTCCTTGCACATTCAAATGATTAGATAGTAGAGGAAGAAATTGAGTCCCTCTTGAGTGCTCAAACCTGATGTTGCTGGTTTTGTAGTGATTTTTTGCTTTGATGTTTTGCACTTTCAGTTCATAATTGTTAAGCATTCAAAAAATTATGGAAAGACCGCTGCTGCATCTAGTGAAATATTGCAGAATTTGTGGTGATAAAGCTTCTGGTAAATTCTAAATATAAAATTCATGTGACTTAATTTTCTGTAATTTCAAAGGATTCAACTACAATGGATTGTGTTGTGAATCGTGTAAAGTGTTTTTCCTTCGTAATGCTTCAAATAATGTAAGTAATTAATTGTTTGGGATTTTTTAAAAATATATGAAGTGATTAAATTACTTTGATCAATTATTTAAGAAATTATTCTGTTTCAAATATGGAAACTGCAAAATTGATGTATTTACTCGTAAAATTTGTGCCAAATGCCGTCTGGACAAATGTTTTGCCAATGGAATGATTCTCAAATTAAATAGTAAAAATGAAAAACCAGAAACCAATTCGTCATTAGATCTTTATATACGGAACATTTTGCAAAATAATGCTGAGTACTCAAACATAAATCCAGTAAATCTCAATTTACCACAATTTCCTTATCTTTTCACTCGAAAAAAGAAATACGCTTTCGAGTTGATTGCACCAGAAAGACAGCTGATTGCAAACGTTCAAAATGTGATTGGTGACACGTTTGTGGACGAATCGAGTCTGCGAGTCATTGGGACAGTGACTAATGTGGCTGACTCATTCACAAATGCCTCAATGTATGCACGAAAAATTGTACAATTCTGTAAATCAATTCCGCCATTCAAACAGCTGTGTCCAGCTGATCAATTGATTATTTTGAAGCCATTCTTTTATGAAATTATGATAACACGTCTTGCCTATATGTATGATCTGGTCAATGAAGGCTATCCGATAATTTAGGTTTGTTTATGGTGACTTGGTGATATTAATTAATTAAAAATTTAATCAATTAAAAATAACTATTTTATAACCACAAACAGAACGAATCAGCAAACCAGGCATTGTTCATGAAATTTGATCTTGGCTTACAGTTCAAAAATCAAGATCAAATTCAACAAGCAATGAAATTTCAGATTGGACTATACGATGAATTGGAAAACGATTTTACAATTCGAGATTTGGTAAATCTATTTAATTAAATTGATTTAAAAAGTTTGATTTTGAGTCTTCCCTCTTCTAAAAGTTCATCGCAATTCTTCTGTTCAAGCCTCGGCCCAACCTGTCCAATCCTGAATTTGTCCACTACCAGTACTCGCTCTTCTGTCGACTACTTCGTCGCTATTTGCAACACAAATACAAGAATATTTGTAAATCAGACCACAAGTATAAAACACTGATCCGCATTACGGATGGCTTCGATGAGCACATGCAAATGGCACGGTCATTGGTTAAATGCCAGTTTGATGTCAAACAACTTCCAGAGGCTATAATTGAAATTTTTGAATTATAAATAATATTTTGATGATTTTGGATTTTATTTATTTATTTATTAAAATCGGCAAGTTAAGTGCATCTGTTGTGATACTGAATTTAATGTTTGAATTAGAAAAATTGTTGATTTGTAAACCCTTTAAAAATAAGCATTAAAAATATTTTTTGGAGATAAGACAGGTAAATTTTTTAATTAATGAATTTTACTTTGTAATATAATTACAAATAAACACTTAAGTAATAAGAAAATTGTCAGTGAATAATTTGATCATTATATATTTGTTGTAAATATTTAAGAAATTAAAATGTTCCACCGGAAACTGTGAGATTAAAATTGTGGCAAGTGTCAACTAGATAAATAAATTTTTCTAATTTCTAATTTCTCAAAATTAATAAGAAGGAAAACCCAGAAACCAATTCGTCATTAAATCTTTATAATATACGGAGCATTTTTTTAAAATAATGATTACTCAAACATTAATCCAGTAAATCTCATAAAATAAATTTCTCAAGCTATTGGAAAAATTTACTTAATTTTTTAGTCATATTAACCATGTGGACCAACATTGTGACGGCAAAATCAATCACGTATCACCATCAATATAATCTAAATCGCAGTGTGTTAAAGTGTGTCCTTGTACATTGTACATGCCAATCATTAATGATAAGATAGAGAAAAGTAAAAATTGTCAAACATGAATGTCAAATCTGTCGCAGTTGGTTTGGTTTGTATATATGCTTTGATGTTTTACGACTCACTAATAATTGAGTGATCAAGTCACCTAAAATCGTTAAATCGAAATGGACAATTTACCACTCTTAATAAAATATTGCCGAATTTGCAATGATAAAGCATCCGGTAAAATAAAGTAAAGATTTAAGATTTCGTAATTTATTTCTGTTTAATTTTCAAAGGATTCAACTACAATGGACTTTCTTGTGAGTCGTGTAAAGTATTTTTCCTACGAAATGCTTCAAATAATGTAAATTGTGAATTACTTAATAATAACAATTTTGATTAATTATTTAACTTAATTTAATTTAAGGAATTAACCTGTTCCAAATATGGAAATTGTGAAATTGATATGTTTACTCGTAAAAGTTGTGCCAAATGTCGATTAGATAAATGTTTTGCCAATGGAATGATGCAAAATGGTGCAAAATTAATAACATAAATTCTCAATCCAGTCTTGATATTAATATGAGAAGTGTCTTGCAAAATATTGATTTTACCTATTTAGAAACGACCATGTCTAAACTTCTAAATCCACTCGATTTGAATTTACCACAATATCCTTATCTTTTAAAGCGTAATAAAAATAAACACACATCTGAGCTGATTGCACCAGAACGTCAAGTGATAACAAATGTTCAAAATGTGGTTGGTGAAACATTTGTGGATGAGTCAAATCTTCGTGTGATTGGATCTGTTCAAAGTTATAACGATTTTTTAAACTATACGGCACTGTATGCACGCAGAATTGTACGATTCTGTAAAGCTGTTCCTGCGTTCAAGCAAATTTGTTCACAAGCGCCACCCCGAGTTCCGATTACATCAACCCCCCTCTCCAAACTGTGTGAGGTGACTTTTCTTAATGATTTTTTATCGCTGGAAACGCCTGTCCAATCAAAAATGCGCTAGCTCCCTTTGTTTTCGAGATATCAGATCAGATAGGTGATGAGGTCAAAGCAAGTGAAAAAATTTGCCACAACTTTGACGGCCGATTGTTAAATGACCACTTATGATATGTCGGTCAAATTTGTTTTAGATCTTATCTGCATACATTCTTTTATCTAAAAACAATTTTAAACCATCAAAAAAGTCGGTTAGATCAATGGAGATAGGAGACGAAACAAAAGGTCTATTTTGGCTGAAGTTGACATAAAAGTGGCACTAGATGGCGCCACGTTCCACAGGACAATAAGTTGAACACATGTTTTGTGCTGTTTTGCTGTAGTTTTTTCAACAGTTGACTGATTTTTTGAATTATTGCAATTCTATTCTACATTTTGATTGAGTTTGTTCAATTCACAGAATTTGGATCTCATTGTACCAAGTGTATATTACTTCTGTTCTTCTTCATCACCCAAACTCTAGTACCTTTCTCAATCGTCTATTTGTGAATTAATCACATAATTCTAAACACAACAAAAGAGGACATTTCCATAATGGATTGGTGGTTCTTATCCCAGAATTTATGGTTCTTCAACATTCCACAAGTACAAGAACATACTTTCAATGAAAGCGAACAACCAATTGCATCGAAAGAATATACTCGTCGACTATTTCTTGAGACTTATTTGTTGTTTTGATAGAAATTATTCGACTGTAGAGCGAATGAATCTATGAATGGCATGCGACATCGAATGATCAATGACAGTGACGATTACGACGACCACCACCAAGTTGGTTCACTACTTTGCACTCACTCAGCAGTTGTCTTGTCTTGAGTAAGTCCTTGACAGATTGCTAATTTGCCTGTGCTAATCTCGGTCTTTGTCTTTCTAGATATATCTCTTCTGACTGTCTATTGGCACTTCATTGTTTGTTTAATTTAATCTATTTGAAAACTATCACCTATTATGCTTTTATTTGTTACTTTTATTTTATATGCCAATAATCCAGAATAAAGTCGGTTTTATCATGTTTTGCACATTAGTAAACGCAAATCGACAAACCATCAGGAGATTGTAGAATTGTGGACATGTGAGAATACGGACAAATGAAAATACGAACGTGAAAATTGAATTACCGACTCTCGACTGGTGTGATCATTTTCTTGCGTGTGTTGACAAACATGGCAATCGGATGGTTCATTGATTCCTGGTTCACAACTTGCACTATCTGAGTGCATAATTATAATTGCTGCGTTCAAATTCAACCCAGGCAGCCATGTTCGATTTGGATCAATCAAAACCACATTTATTTTGACATTAAAACATTTAGAACGTGCGCAGTTTATGAGACTAACTGTGCATTAATCCAATTGCAGTGTGTGTGTAAGTTTGTATGTAATGATCACTTAAATGATCACTTAAAATATTTCAATCGAATTCAAAAAATTGTTTGAGAACTTATTTAAACATATTTGTACATTTTATTATATAAAAACAATTTACAATAATCAAAAAGTCGAATAAATCACTGTGGAATCAAGAATGTAAACTTTATAGACAAAATAAAAAGACAAATCTGGTTAGCCTAGACAAAATGACATTTTGAAATCACTAGATGGTGACACGTTTTGCAGTACTCAGTACCTTACCGAGTTGTGCGCACAAAGCAAAACACAAATGTCTTTTGGTGCAGATTTGTGTTGACGTGCTGATTTATCGCTATTTTTGGGTTGCATTCGTATCACAATGTCTGGTTCCAACAGAATTTATATCTCATTGCCCTCGACGGCATCCACATCACGTGATCTGCCTGAAAATGATCCTAATGTTGCTTCTGTTTCACAAATAATCTCACCTCCAAATACGTCGGTTTCATTTCGACTAGACTCTCCACAACCATCACCCTCTTCCTCTCGATCATCTCTGGTCGAAATTATTGAGCCAGATTGTGTCATTGTCAACACAAGCAATATGACAAAGAAGGACAAATTCTGCAACTGTTGCGGAAAATTTGGGAGACTGGAAAATGTCACCAGTAAAGTGAAGGAATGTTATTTTAAAACTTTTGGTGATGTTCTGGTTAATGACAAACCTTGGACCCCATCGAAAGTGTGCAACACGTGCTCGAGAAATCTGCGTCAGAAAGATAGATCTTTTGTTCAGTATGCTAAGCCAATGCAGTGGCATCAACAACGCAACCATCTGAACGACTGTTACTTTTGTTTGATCAACCTGGATGGTTTCAATCATCTTAATAAGAATTCGATTGTGTATCCAAAACCGGGTGTAATTAAGTCGGTTGTTGAGCCAACTTGGTACAAATGTGCCCCAAAAGAAGCTGAAAAGAGGAAAATGTCTTACATTACTCAGCCCGACAGGTTGACTGATGAGAGTTTGGATGTTTCGAGTGAACACACTGCTGGTTCTGCTGCTGAGGGGATTGTGCATCACGGTGGTGGTGATGATGAAGCTGGTAGTACTCGTAGTAGTACTGTTGGTGACGAATTTGATGATGATGATGATGATATCAATCAACTTCAAGCTTTAAGTGCGTTGAGCATCGAACCAGCTCGTACTGCTCAAGATGATAATGCTTCATCACATGATTCATTGATAGATGCAATGAATGAAATGGACTCTGCTGTGAGCACTGGTGAGAACCAGGGAAGCGAGTACATCCCAGCGTCCGTGCGTCGTAAAAAGAAAATACATAAACCTGAGCTCATCTCATACGATGCGTTGCTTGAATTTTTTGCTGACATTCGTAAATTGTCTCTGAATGACCGTGTCAAGTTTGTGTCATTTTTGGGTAAATTCCACTGTCTGGAGAAAGGTGTCAAACAGAAGGACTTTAAGCATGCACACGAAGTGTTTCTGAAGTATTTTCAGGAGTACGAGATGATCGACGGTGTCAACTGCTTCGAGACTGTCTTCTGCATCGATATCTACGGGTTGATGTGTGAAATGAACATTGAATATGAGCCAGAAGACTGGCGACTCTACATTGACTCGTCGCTGTGCAGCCTTAAGGTGGCATTGCTGCATAATGGCAATGTTCTTGAACCGGTGCCACTTGCCTTTTCGCGTTCACTCAAAGAACAATACGATCATATTAAGATTGTTTTCGATATGATCAATTATGGTGACCACAATTGGTTGTTTTGTGGAGACTTCAAGTTGATCAACGTTTGCTATGGCATGCAGGGTGGTAACCCAACTTTTCCATGCTTCAAATGTAAACACAACCGTTTCACTGATCCACCGTATCGTGAGTACAGAATTGAAATGAGAAAAGTTATAAATCCAGACCCAGACTTGAAAGGAAAGATTTGAAAACAAATTTCAACGTGGAATTCAACGGAATTTTGACCGATCCAAATCGGGCGCTGCTTCCGGTACTTCATCTCAAATTGGGTCTGTTCACCCAGATCGTACATGTGCTCAACCAGGGAGTTATGAATCACTTGATCGAAATGTTTGTGAAGACACGCAAGAAAACTTTAACCCGAGTGGAGAGTGGACAATTCAATGGACCAGAAATTGACAAAAATCCTTGCTTGTCCAGTGTTCTGTTCTCTACTGAATGATGACGAACTTCGGGCTGTACTGGCGTACGATATGGTTTGCAGATATGTGTTCACCAACGCACAACACGAGCATCTCTCTACCCAGGAGATTGTGGATGAGTTGATGGATTCATTTGATGGAATCGGGTGTAGTGCTTCACTCAAGGTTCATTCAGTTCAGTGCCACCACGGCGACATACCTCCACTTGCTGACAATACGAGTGACCAAATGGGCGAATTGTACCACCAGAAGTTGCTCATGTATGAGAAGCACTACAAAGGAGCATCGAAATCATCAATGCTTTCTGCTTACTGTCTCAATGCTCGTGCGCTCAACCAGAAAATGCTCAAAGTCAAAAAAGTAAGGCGCAGTCAGTAAATTTATTGTTTATACAATAGTAGTATTGCACTGTTGTATGTAATCTTTCAGGTTCGAACTGTTCATTTGTCATTTTGAGTTTTGATTGTTTCTGTAAATTGAACGTTATTAATACAAGTATTTACTGACTTTAATAAGGTTTACTATTTTATACCAACCATCAAATCCATTGTGGGAATGTTTTCTTTTGTTGTTGTTTTGAATGACACATTCTGGGTAATTAATTCAAACATTGAGAATTGAGAAAAAGAACTTGAAATACGGTGGAGGAGAACAAATGACGGTGCTGAAAAATCAAAAGAAGAAATAATGATAGAATATAGATAGAAATAAGTGATACATACGTGATATGGCTCATTCACGGATAACTTTGAAAGTAATGAGATCCAAATTCTGTTGTCACCACAGTGAATTGAATCAACTAAAACAAAATGTAGAATCACAAGAATTCACAAGTCAACTGTTAAGTTAACAGTCGACACAAAACTGAAGTAAAGCAACACTAATTGTGTTGCATGGAATGGTGTTGAGATTAGTTATGTGACTGTGCGAGGTGGACCATGGTCACAGGCGAAAACGTTCTTGGTGTCTCGAAACTCGTGAATTGAACTTTGAGTAAGTTGAAGATGATCGTTGTGGAATAAAATCATACAAAAATGCATCGAAAGGATCGACGTTGGCATCTTCTTTTACAATGTACGACAATTGGGGTACATGTGAAACAAAGAAAAAAGTGGGTGAGGACATTTATGGGTGATTTCATGAATCCAAACATAAAAGTTGATGTAGTGGTCTGCTTGTCCAACTTTCATTTGTTTCTGTAAATTAAATCTTATTAATACAATTATATTATTTAATGTAAATGGGATTACGGTTTTATGCATTATACATAATAGTCACTATTAAATAGTGTGACGAATCCGCGAAATGATGTTGGAAATCTGTGTAAAAAGCAAATGTAGAGTATTGAAATTTTGAGATATAAAAGATGGCGAATCGTTAATTAACTTATGGGAAATTTCAGGTATGGCCAATCTGAGCAATTATGTGGCATGCACAAATAGTAAAGTAGGTGATGTGAACAAAGTGACGAGTGTGGCTCGTCGATTGAGTATTTGGCAAAAGTTACTTTAAGATTTTCGTAGTGTTTTCCAATTAAGATTCTCTTAAAATGTGTAATACTTGCTCGTGCAAGAACATCGATCTACATAACTTCTCAACCAAATTCGGTTGTGTTGTGATGTTGATAGATCAGCCAAATAATCATTCTGAGAGTATATTAATCACGTTGCACGTTCTTCTACACATTCTTCTAGACATGATATATTGATATAGTTTTTGGTATTTGGTGAAACAGGCATTGAAAATCACAAAGTAAACAAATGAGCTAGCTGCTAGCCGAGACTGCCGGCAGGCAGTACAAAAGCAACAATTAATTTGTTTAAATTCACTTTTTTATAAAACACATAGCGCCATCTAGTGACATTTTATGCAAATTCTCGCCAAAAATAGCGCTTTTACTTCGTCCACTATCTCCGTTGATTTAACTTATTTTTTAATGGTTTAAGATTGTTTTTTAGATAAAAGAATGTATGTAGATAAGATCTAAAACAAATTTGACCGACATATCATAAGTGGTCATTTAGTAATCGGCCGTCAAAGTTAAGCGAAATTTACTCACTTGCTAAAACCTTGTCACCTATTTGATCTGATATCTCGAGAACAAAGGGTGCTAGCTCATTTTTGATTGGACAGGCGTTTCTAGCGATAAAAAATTATTAAGAAAAGTCACCTCACACAGTTTGGAGAGGGGGTTGATGTAATCGGAACTCGGGGTGTAAGATCAGTTGATTATACTAAAGCCTTTTTGTTTTGAGATTTTGAATACAAGACTTGCATACGTTTTTGATCGGCTCAAAAATGGATATCCAATAATTGAGGTTTGTATATAATTTTTAATAATTTTTTAATAATAATTAATTATTTTAAATTATTTTTAAATGATTAATTAATTATTTGTCTTTATAAAAGAACGAATCTGCAAACCAGGCTCTATTTGTAAGCATTGAACTTTGCTCACAAATTAAAAACCAACCACTCCTTCAGGAATTATTGAAATTCCATTTTGAACTTTATGATGAACTAGAAAACGATTTCACTATTCGAGATTTGGTATAATTTAAAAACATTAATTTTGATTTTAATATTATAAAATTTTTTTCATTTATTATTTAGTTAGTTGCAATTCTACTATTCAAATCTCGAGCCAACCTGTCCAATCCTGAATTTGTCCACTACCAGTACTCGCTCTACTGTCGACTTCTTCGTCGCTATTTGCAACATAAATACAAAAATATTTGCGAAACAAATCGGAAATATCAATCTTTGATTCAAATTTCGGATAGATTTAATGGGCAAGCACAAAAATCACGATTTTTAGTTAGATCTGAGTTTGATCTTGAGCAAATTCCACAGATTATACGCGAATGTATGGATTTGTAAATAAAACTCGAATTCGGTTTTAGAATTCTTTTTATTAATTTAACCATTTATTATATCATCTATTATTCTTGCAAATCGATTTTTATTTTATTGCACAAACAATGAACAAAGCGTATCCCTACAAAACGCCGAATCATCAAAACGCCGAATCGTCAAAACGCCGAATCATCAAAACGCCGAAAAGTCACCCGCTGTGCAGCTCTACTGATCTTATTCAAACAAAGCACAGCAGGTGGTCTCGCTTTTCTGTAGAGGAAAATGTGTGTATTGTTGACACACACAATTCACCCTCGCACACTGCGAGAGTACAACAATAGAGCTTTGTTCATGCATGTTTATGCGACACTTGTTCGATTCAACATGTCTTCGACAAAATAATTTTATCATTAAAACGCCGAAAACCCAACAAAAACCGTTCGGATAAAAAATTGTGGATCTATTTCTTTTCGGAAAGAGTTCTCGTTTACTATTTGAGACACGAGGAATCGATTGGTTAACTTGTTTTGGCGTACAAGTACAGAATTTTACAAGAAAGTAATGGAATCACGTATCTTCAAGTTTCTGAATCAGAATAAATGACTATTACCTTTCGGAATTGAAATTGTGAATCTGTATTCACTTTGAAAAGAGTTGTCCTTTACTTAACGGGAAACGATGAAACAATTGGACAACTTTGTTTTGGGGTACTAGTACAGAATTTTACAGGAAAGTGACTACTAATATATCAGTGTAAAGGAATTCATTAGTTGAGGTGCTGGGTTCTGGGTGTCAAGTATCCCAAATAGAGTTTTTGGCATAGTTCCTTTGTTCACAGTAGTTTGTGGTGATTCACCACAAACACATCACATTCAAATTTCCAGCCAAATGTGTCCGGTTTGGTTGATTATGCACAATATCAAAAATATGTTTCAAAACAAAACATAAAACAGCTGATATTTGTTTACGTCTGCAGCGCAGAGTAACAATTACAGCACTGACTGTGCGAGTGAGTGAGTGTGCTGCTGACAGACACAGCACACGACCACCTGTGGTGCGGAGAACAAAGGAGCTCTTTGTTCAAGCACTGATGGCACGCGTCAGTCGTGTGTTTGTTTACAGCTTACGACATATGCTCGATGCAACATGTGTTCGACAAAAAAAAAACGCCGAAAAAAGTGATAAATTCCTTTCGGAATTGAAATTGGGCAACTATTTCAGTTCAAAAAAGCTGTCCTTTACTAAAAAAGTGACGCTGAATCGATTGGACTACTTTGTTTTGGGATAAAAGTTCAGTATGAGGCAGAAAACACGAAAATTCATTTTTTGGATTCTATCATCAAAACGCCGAAACCCTTTCGGACAAGAGATTGTGGATCTATTTCTTTTCGGAAAGTGTTGTCCTTTACCAAATGAGGTACCAGGAATCGATTGGTCAACTTTGTTTTGGTGTACATGTCCTGTATATTGCTGGAATGACGAGTGAACTTGAAATTTCAAGTTTCGGAATGAAAAAAAGTTTCTAATACCTTTCGGAATTAAAATTTTTAAGCTGTATTCATTTGGAAACAGCGGTGCTTTACTAAATTAGATACAATGAATCGATTGGACAACTTTGTTTCGGTCTAAAAGTCCAATATTTCGGGAGACTGTCACGAAAACATGAGATTTTATTTTACAATCGAATCAAAAAGTGACAAATACTTTTCGGATTCGAAATTGTACGATTAAATTTGTTCGGAATATGTTCATCTTTATCAATTAGAGTATTCTGAATCGATTGGACAACTTTGTTTCGGCCTAAGAATTCAAGTTTTGGTGGAAAAGTGACCAGAACATGAAATTTTGTTTTACCGTCCAATCAAAAAGTATCATTTACCCTCTCGTAATTTAAATTATGCAACTATATTCTTTCCGAAAATTCATATCAATTCTATTACGCTGAATCGATTTGACATTTTTTTGTTGTTGTACGGATCCAATATTTAGGGAGACTGTGACGAAAACAAGAAATTTCAAATTTAATTTGAATCAATAAGTCTCAAATACCTTTCGGAATTGAAATTGTGCGGTTAAATTCTTTCGGGAAAATGTTGTCCTTTACTAAATAGGACACGAGGAATCGATTGGAAAACTTTGTTTTTGTGTAGAAGGCCAATATTTTGCCGGATAGTGACGAAATCAATGCTGATTTGAAACAAAACACAAAACAGCTGATGTTTGTTTATGTCTGCACAGAGTGAGTGTGCTGTTTGCAAACATGTTATATTCCTTTCGGAATTGATAATGTGGATGTATTTCCTTTCGGAAAGCGTTGTCCTTTACTAAATTGGAGACTAGGAGTCGATTGGACAACTTTGTTTAAGTCTGTAACAGAGGAAGATTTTCGGCGTTTTGATGATTCGGCGTTTTGATGTTTCGGCGTTTTGATGTTTCGGCGTTTTGATGTTTCGGCGTTTTGATGTTTCGGCGTTTTGATGATTCGGCGTTATGTATAGTAATCGAACAAAGTTATAAGCCAATTGACATAAAGCATTCACTTTGATTTAATCAAAGCAATCATGTGATCATTTACATGCTGATTATCACTGTATTTTGAAGTACGTCCTTGAACATTCAAATGATTAGATTAGTAGAGGCAGAGGAAATTGTCTCTCTTTTGAGAGTAAAACCGTGAGTTGTTGCTGGTTGGTTGCTTTTTGCTTTGATGTTTTGCTCTTTCAGTTGTTAATAACTGTTAATAAGTCTTGAAAATTATGGAAAGACC
Source organism: Rhizoglyphus robini (assembly GCA_023373905.1). Taxonomy (NCBI): domain Eukaryota; kingdom Metazoa; phylum Arthropoda; class Arachnida; order Sarcoptiformes; family Acaridae; genus Rhizoglyphus; species Rhizoglyphus robini. Next base: position 1,270,139 of record JAKIJQ010000042.1, read on the forward strand.
GCTGCTGCATCTAGTGAAATATTGTAGAATTTGTGGTGATAAAGCTTCAGGTAAATTCTAAATATAAAATTAATGCGACTTAATTTTCTGCAATTTCAAAGGATTCAACTACAATGGATTGTGTTGTGAATCGTGTAAAGTGTTTTTCCTTCGTAATGCTTCAAATAATGTAAGTAATTAATTGTTTGGGATTTTTTAAAAATATATGAAGTGATTTAATAACTTTGATTATTAATTATATAAGAAATTATCCTGTTTCAAATATGGAAACTGTGAAATTAATGTATTTACTCGTAAAATTTGTGCCAAATGCCGTCTGGACAAATGTTTTGCCAATGGAATGATTCTCAAATTAAATAGTAAAAATGAAAAACCAGAAACCAATTCGTCATTAGATCTTTATATACGGAACATTTTGCAAAATAATGCTGATTACTCAAACATAAATCCAGTAAATCTCAATTTACCACAATTTCCTTATCTTTTCACTCGAAAAAAGAAATATGCTTCCGAGTTGATTGCACCTGAAAGACAGCTGATTGCAAACGTTCAAAATGTGATCGGTGACACGTTTGTGGACGAATCGAGTCTGCGAGTGATTGGGACAGTGACTAATGTGGCTGACTCATTCACAAATGCTTCAATGTATACACGAAAAATTGTACAATTCTGTAAATCAATTCCACCGTTTAAACAGCTGTGTCCAGCTGATCAATTGATTATTTTGAAGCCATTCTTTTATGAAATTTTGATAACACGACTTGCCTACATGTATGATCTGGCCAATGAAGGCTATCCGATTATTGAGGTTTGTTGATGGTTACTTGGTGATATTAATAAAAAATGATAACTATTTTATAACCACAAACAGAACGAATCAGCAAACCAGGCATTGTTCATGAAATTTGATCTTTGCTTACAGTTCAAAAATCAAGATTTTATTCAACAGGCAATGAAATTTCAGATTGGATTATACGATGAATTGGAAAACGATTTTACAATTCGAGATTTGGTAAATCTATATAATAAAATTGATTTTTAAAAACCTGAATTTGAGTCTTTCTTCCTCTAAAAGTTCATCGCAATTCTTCTGTTCAAGCCTCGGCCCAACCTGTCCAATCCTGAATTTGTTCACTATCAGTACTCGCTCTTCTGTCGACTGCTTCGTCGCTATTTGGAACACAAATACAAGAATATTTGTAAATCAAACCACAAATATAAAACACTGATTCGCATTACGGATGGCTTCGATGACCATATGCAAATGGCACGGTCATTGGTTAAATGCCAGTTTGATGTCAAACAACTTCCACAGGCAATTGTTGAAATTTTTGAATTGTAAATATTATTTTGAAATTAAAATCTACAAGTTAAATGCATCTTTTGGACCAACATCATTATTAGTTAGTTTTTAAACAAAATCTACAGATTGTTCAGTTCTTATCTTTCTTTGAATTGAAACATTAAAACCTTATATCTGTAATCTGACATTTTTTACTTTCTTAATTAAAAATTGAATATCAAAAGCATTTCCAAGTCATTTTTAATTATTTCCAAAACAATCTACAAACAATGGAAAGTAAATCTTCTTAAGTGAAATATAATCGAATTTGTCGTGATTTATCATAAATGTATTTTTAATATGATGATTTTCAAAATTAATAAATGGAAAAACTAGAAACCAATTCATAATTAGATCTTTATAATATACGGAGCATTTTTTGCAAAATAATGATTAATCAAATATTAATTATTCCAGTAAATCTCATAAAATAAATTTTTAAAGCTCATGGAAAGATTTACATAATTTTGAGTCATACCATGTGAACCAACGTTGTAACTGTAAAATCAATCAATGTATAACCATCAATATAATCTTTGTCGCAGTCTATTGAAGTGTGTTTTTGTCAACATGCAAATGATAAGATAGAAAATAGTAAAAATTATCAAACATGAATGCCAAATCTGTCGTAGTTGGTTAGGTTTGTTATTTCCTTTGATGTTTTACGACTTATTAATAATTGAGTGATCAAGTCACTTAAAATCATTAATTCAAAATGGACAATTCACCGCTCTTAATAAAATATTGCCGAATTTGCAAAGATAAAGCATCAGGTAAAATAAAGTAAAGTTTTAAGATTTCGTAATTAATTTCTGTTTAATTTTTAAAGGATTCAACTACAATGGACTTACTTGTGAATCGTGTAAAGTGTTTTTCCATCGAAATGCTTCAAATAATGTAAATTGTGAATTACTTAATAATAACAATTTTGATTAATTATTTAACTTAATTTAATTTAAGGAATTAACCTGTTCCAAATATGGAAATTGTGAAATTGATATGTTTACCCGTAAAAGTTGTGCCAAATGTCGATTGGATAAATGTTTTGCTAATGGAATGATTCCAAAATGTTCTAGTAATAATTATAACACAGATCCACAAACCAGCAAACTTAATATTCATTTGAGAAGCGTTTTGCAAAATATTGATTTTACCCATTTAAACGAAACTACCATGTCTGCACTTCCAAATCCACTCGATTTGAATTTACCACAATATCCTTATGTTTTAAAGCGTAATAAAAATAAATACGCCTCTGAGCTGATTGCACCAGAACGACAAGCAATTACAAACGTACAGAATGTGCTCGGTGACACTTTTGTAGATGAGTCAAATCTTCGTGTGATTGGATCTGTTCAAAGTTATAACGATTTTTTAAACTATACGGCACTGTATGCACGCAGAATTGTACGATTCTGTAAAGCTGTTCCTGCGTTCAAGCAAATTTGTTCACAAGATCAGTTGATTATACTAAAGCATATAATTTAAAAACATTAATTTTGATTTTAATATTATAAAATTTTTTTCATTTATTATTTAGTTAGTTGCAATTCTACTATTCAAATCTCGAGCCAACCTGTCCAATCCTGAATTTGTCCACTACCAGTACTCGCTCTACTGTCGACTTCTTCGTCGCTATTTGCAACATAAATACAAAAATATTTGCGAAACAAATCGGAAATATCAATCTTTGATTCAAATTTCGGATAGATTTAATGGGCAAGCACAAAAATCACGATTTTTAGTTAGATCTGAGTTTGATCTTGAGCAAATTCCACAGATTATACGCGAATGTATGGATTTGTAAATAAAATTCTAATGTCATATTTGTCAAATTTTTAAAAATTTCATCGTGTTCTGCTTTAAACCAATCATGTGACAATTAACACGCTGATTATTACTGTATTTTGAAGTACGTCCTTGCACAATCAAATGATTAGATAGTAGAGGCAGAAATTGAGTCCGCCTTGAGTGTCAAAACTTGAGTTGTTGCTGGTTGGTATTGATTTTTGCTTTGATGATTTGCGCTTTCGGTAATAAGTCTTCAAAATTATGGAAAGACCGCATCTACGAGTGAAATATTGCAGAATTTGTGGTGATAAAGCTTCAGGTAAATTCTAATCGTTTTTAAAAAAACAAATGTACACATTTACCAGACAATGCACTTTTTACAGTAACATATTCAAGATATAAAACAGCTTTATTTACTTACATATTGCACTCATAATTGAATATTGATCGATATTTACGGAATGTTAATTAAACTTTTAAAAAATGCGCTAATGGCACGAATTTGGGTTCGAAAAGATTTGCCTGTAAATATTTTTATTTAAATCATTTAAATTTAATGTTTAAATTTAATCATTACCTCATGAACAATGAAATAAAAATTTTAATTATGCGAGCCGGAGCAAATTAGACCAACTCATACCAACTCATGCCCTAAATGAACACTCTGAACTGCAATATCAAACAAACTGATTATATTACTATACAATTTGTGAATTTTATAATTATAATCATTTCTGTGTGATTTTGTTTTGTTTATCAAATGTGCAACTACAACGTAGTTTTAGGTGCATTCATTATTATCTTTATTTGAGCTTTGTCATAAACAGAACCATGTGATTTTGTGTGTTGTTCATATTTGTGTGCAACTAACAAATTGTAATTGTTTTATTGAGACAAAGAATGTGACATGATGTAGTTGGATGTTGGTTTCCAATAGATTCATTGATTAGAACAAGGAAAAAGACAAAATTGTGATGATGGTGCGTTGAGGTTCATTGTCTGATGTTCATTTGCAAAAGTTGTTTAGGTGTAGCCGTGATTGATTGTTCAAAAAAATGAGTTCGAAAGAGTATTGCCTTGTGCACAAGTGGACAATCGAAAATTTTGAACATTTTTACAAAGAAGAGTGGAATTTCGATAGAATTGAATCGAACAAGTTTTATTTGAATTCCAACAAAGAAGATCATCCTAATCAATTTCACCTTTGTTTACATCCAAATGGAGAAAAAGATAAGTACGCAAATAATGTTACACTGTTTTTGTATCGTTCCTCGGTCCAACAAGAAAGTGTCAATGTGTGGCTTCAGATGTCGATCTTAGATGCAAATGGAGATAAACAAAATACTCGAGGTTTGTGTGTGCATTCGCAAAATAATTGACAATTGTATCTGTTTTATTAGCTTTAAGACATGTATTTGATGAAAGACATGATCATTTCGGTTTTGGACATTACATTCGAGTAATAGATTTACTCAATAAATCAAATGGATTGTTGTGTGGTGATAAGTTGACTCTTTTGTGTGAGGTAAGTGAAGATTGATTTATGTTTGAATTATTAGATGGATTGAGTTGGATATTGTGGTTACTAGTTGCACGTGAATGGACATGGACAAATGAAAGACAATTCAGCAATATGCGAAGTGTCCGAAAGTAATTCAAACGCCCAGCCACAAGTGTCACTTTCTTTGGCCCACAAGTGGACTATTGACAACTTTGGTAACATTCACCGAGATCAGTGGCCAATTCACAAAATAGAGTCCGAAAAGTTTAATTCCCCTTATGATGCGAAACGTCAATTCTATCTTTGTTTATTTCCAAATGGAATCACCGATGAACACAGAGATTATATGACAGTAGGACTATCTCGCGTCTCAAAAGATCATCATGAAGATTTGAGTGCTTTGTGGAAAGTTTCGATTTTGAATGTGAAAGGACAGAAATGGTACACTCGAGGCGAACAAATTAAATTCACTCAAACTCTGAACAATTGGGGAATGGGTTATTTTATTTCTATATCGAAACTACTCGAACATTCAAACGAATTTCTGCATGATGACAAACTTGATCTATTTTGTGAGATGAAAATTCTCACCACAGAAGTGAACCATATAACGAACTGGACAGTCCGACACGAGTCACTTCGTCTGGCGTCAAATCCTGAATACAATCCATCGTACGACTCGATCAATTTGAGCAAATGTGCTCACAAGTGGACAATACACAACTTTAGTTCTGTTTTGTCGAATGAGCCGTCAAGTGAGAATAGTTTATTATCGCGTCGTTTTACCTCCTCTCCACAAAAACATTATTATTTCAATCTTTCAATACTTCCAATTGGACACGATGAGGAGGGTCGTAGTTGTGTTTCATTAGAACTGCATTCGGATTTTTTCGAAAGAATGAGTTTAACATTTCAAATGAGAATATCACTGATTGGTGCAAATGAAATGAAATTTCCATTTCATGGTTCGTAATATAAGCAATGCTTATTAAGCATAGCAAAGATTGACTTTTACAATTGGTTATTTTTGCGATAGATTTACGACATTTTATTGAATCCTACAAATGCCATTCAGGCATCGCTTTTATCGAGAAAACAATCTCTCTTGACGAATTGTGCCAAAACAATATGTTGAATTCCGACGGTTCAATCACATTGTACTGTGAGGTAAATGATGCGTGAGGCTTGAATGAATTAACATATAAAAATAAAATTAAAAATTGCAGATTGATGCGATAGAAAATAGGGGACAAATTGTATTGTCAGATAAAGAGAAACAATCGTATTTGGTCAAATTAGCCAAACTCAAACTCGCCGAAAGCCAAGTGACTGATTCGGTGACAAATGCAACAGGAAAGAAAGTACAGTTGGAGTACACTTGGGAGATTGAAGATTTGCGTAAGATATATGACTATGGTGAGTTGTATGATGACTCATTGATGAGACAAATTAATTCATCCCAAACTAACTATATGAAACAATTTCAGCAAAATCCTTACCATTCGTTTCATCTCAGCACAGCATCGAGCGTAACTTTATCCGATCGCCAATATTTTCTCCGCCCAACACGAATCAACATCAATTTTATCTTCGTCTGTATCCGTGCGGAGTGAATGAAGAATTTCGAGATTGTGTGGCGATGGGTTTAGGTGTTTTGCCATCAGGCAAGAGTCAAATAACGTCCGAATATAGCATCTCACTGCTCGATAGTGTCGGATTCAAATGCAACACACGAAGTATGTACATAAATAATGTTTCGATTATCATATAATAACATTTCATTATCGACAAATAGAAGGTCAAATGAGATATGGTGGTGACCAAGGATTTGGCTGGCCTCGATATATAACGCACGAGGATCTCTTCAATCCAGCCAATGCATTTTTTACAGACAATAATAAGTTGGTGGTTCATTGTGCGGTAGAATTTGTGGATGAGGAAGAAGAAGAATTGATTGATGTTCAACAAAAGCAAAACAAACTTGAAGAAATTAACAATTTCTCAACTCCTCCAATTACAAACCAAACTGTTGTCACACCGACTGAGTCCATCACCCAAGTCAACCTCCTCATCCACCAATGGGCAATCGACAATTTTGGTCTCTACTTTCATAGCAACCAAAACGAACAGGCAAACTCAAATTATCTCGAGTGCAACAAATTTTCTCCCGTCAATGATGATCAACTTCGATTTGTACTTGAATGCAGACCGAAGCCTGACAGTGAAAGTGAAACATTTGAAATATTTTTCGATTTAATTTCTGATAAAAAGCCTCAAAACGTCTCAGTCGATGTGATCATCTCGGTTTTAAATGAAAACGACATAAAATGTTTTACGAGTAGAGTCTATACATTTCCCCCTTGGAAGTTATATCCCGAATCTGACTGGAAAGACACTCAAATGGAACATAAATCTATAAATCAGCTAAAACTACTATTTTCAGTATACGATTAAAACTGAATCCTTATGTAATTTCAATAATAATAATTTCTTTATAGTACCAAATCTGCACTCACTATTCATCGTTAACCGAAATTCGATAAAGTCAGCAATCATACGAAGATTTGGCAATTGCGCTCAATTTGTCCAACAAGTGGCAAGTGAAACGACTGTGCGATGTGGTGACTCACACCCGTGCAGTCACGACCATTCCAGTCGAGTCCTGTACCTACGAATGGTGTATTCCAAACTTTCTTAGCCAACAACAAGAAACTTTGCAATCGAGCACATTTAGCACTACAGGAAATGAGCCACACGATTTCTTTCTTCGAATGAACAAAAATCCACATCAATTACAGGACACAATATTGCTCTACTTGTGTCTCAATAAAAGTGTTGAGAAGGAAGCAAATGTTTGTTTGAAAATATCAATTCTCGACAAAGATGGACACAAATTCTATTCTAAAGGTATGTTCTTCAGGTATATTTGAGTTACATAATGAAATTGTTACGTATTACAGACACTTTGATCAAACTGTTTGAAGGCGAACTGCAGTACGAGTGTGGGGAGATACCATTCGATAAGAATTTTTTCACTTCAAATGGACTGATTCTGTCAGACGACAATTTGACAATATTTGTTGAGGTACGAGAGACATTGGATTACAAGTTATAACAAAACATTTATTTTAGTTGAATTTAGTTGGAGAACCTACTTGCAGTTCTGAAATTCAAGTGCCTATACGAATTTTGCCCCAACTCAAATCTCTTCTCTTCAACCAACAGCCAATTGACATTTTCCTGCAATTTAGCGATGGAATCCTGTACGCTCACAAAGCAGTTCTTTCAACACAATCGAAAGTATTTGAAGAAATGTACAATAATAATGCGTTTAATGATAGTAATGTTGACGAACCTTTGCAAATAATTCAACTTGACAATGTTGGTGCTGATGTTGGCACATTCGAAGTGATGCTCAGATTTATCTACACTGGACAACTCTGTCCTGGTCAAGTGGATCATGTATTTGCTGAAAAGCTATTGACTCTATCAGACATGTACGAAATAGAGTCACTGAAGTCAATCTGTGAAGATATTCTTTTGGACAAACTTGAAACTGCCAAATTGGCACAAAACATTCAACAATCAGTCAAATACTTACTGCTTGCGGATAGACACAATGCAAAGAGACTGAAAGAGAGATGCATCAAAATTGTGAATCAACATGCTCCAATCATTCGAGAGACTAGCGCGTGGAGTGCACTGCTCTCTGCCAATCCCCGAGTAATCACTGATTTGTATGAAGATCTTGTGATCAATCGAAATTATAAGCCAAAGAAAAAAGTTGTGACATATTCGGTGAAATAAACAGATGGTTTATTTGGGTGTAAAAATTTTGTCTTTCATAAATTACACAATTGTGTGCATAGAAAATATAAGTAAAATAAAGTAAGCTAAAGTTGGTGCCATTGATATCGGCAATATCATACTGGGGATTGCAAATGGAAATGTAAATGGCACAGATGGATTATTCGTTTAATAACAAAAAGTCAAATATTGCTAAATCAGACCAGAATTATAAAACACTGATTCGTCCAACGGATTGTTTCGATGATTGAATATTCAAATGGTCAGATCGTTGTTATATTCTAGTTTGATATATAAAACTACTTCCAAAGACAATAATTTAAATTTTCGATTTTTAAATAAATTCCCAAAGCTCTTACATAATTTTTAGTCATATTAATTATGTGAACGAACAAAAATCAATCATATATCCATCAATATGTAATCTAAATCACAGTGTGTTAAAGTGTGTTCTTGTACCTTGTACAATGTACATGCCAATCATTAATGATAAGATAGAGAAAAGTAAAAATTAGCAAACATGAATGTCAAATCTGTCGTCGTTGGTTTGGTTTGTGTATATGCTTTGATGTTTTACGACTCACTAATAATTGAGTGATCAAGTCACTTAAATTCGTTTAATCGAAATGGACAATTTACCACTTTTAATAAAATATTGCCGAATTTGCAATGATAAAGCATCAGGTAAAACAATGTAAAGATTTAAGATTTCGTAATTAATTTCTGTTTAACTTTCAAAGGATTCAACTACAATGGACTTTCTTGTGAATCGTGTAAAGTGTTTTTCCTTCGAAATGCTTCCAATAATGTAAATTGTTAATTACTTAATAATAACAATTTTGATTAATTATTTAACTTAATTTAATTTAAGGAATTAACCTGTTCCAAATATGGAAATTGTGAAATTGATATGTTTACTCGTAAAAGTTGTGCCAAATGTCGATTAGATAAATGTTTTGCTAATGGAATGATTCCGAAATGGTGCAAAATTAATAACATAAATTCTCAATCCAGTCTTGATATTAATATGAGAAGCGTTTTGCAAAATATTGATTTTACTTATTTAGAAACGACCATGTCTAAACTTCTAAATCCACTCGATTTGAATTTACCACAATATCCTTATCTTTTAAAGCGTAATAAAAATAAACACACATCTGAGCTGATTGCACCAGAACGTCAAGTGATAACAAATGTTCAAAATGTGGTTGGTGAAACATTTGTGGATGAATCGAGGCTAAAAGTAATTGGACTGGTCTCAAGACTGAATGACACCTTTCAACATGTCGCACTGTACACTCGGAAGATTGTCCAATTCTGTAAATCGATTCTTGCGTTCAGTCAATTGGCCACAAAAGATCAATTGATCATTCTGAAGTCGTTCTTTTATGAAGTTTTGGTAACAAGACTTGTCTATGTACAGGATCGGGTCAATGAGGGATATCCGATAATTGAGGTTTGCTTCTTAAATTTTTAAATAAAAATATTATATAATTATAATAATCAAAATTCAGAATGAATTCGCCACTCAAGCCAAGTTCATCAAGTTTGATCTTGCCCTGGGATTCAAAAACCAAGAACTAATTAAGCAGAATATGAGCTTTCAAAATGAACTCTACGATGAGTTGGAAAATGATTTTACGATTCGAGATTTGGTAATTTTTAATATTAGTTTTAAAAAGTTTCGAATAAAACCATTCTTATTTAATAACAGCTAACAGCAATTCTACTGTTCAAATCTCGAGAGAATTTGTCCAATCCCGAATTTGTCAACTACCAATATGCTCTCTACTGTCGACTGCTTCGACGCTATTTAGAACACAAATATCGAAATGTCAGTAAAGCTGATCGCAAATATCAAACACTGATTCGGTTGAGCGATGCATTCGATCATCAAAAGGACATTTCACGCTTTTTGGCCAGATCTGAAGTCGATCTTGAGCACATTCCTCCGATTGTTGTTGAAATTATGGATTTGTAAATCCAATTAAATTTAATTAGTTAATTAATAATTAAGTGGTTAAGGGATGACATGGGGGACATTTTTAGTGAAAATAGTCGCCACATATTTCAGTGTATTATTGGTGGTCATGTGTTGGTACCATTTTAATTTACAATTCTGAACGGATTTTGTTTTTCGATACCAAAAATTAAAGATAAATGTATAATCTTTAAAACAAATGGACCACATCTTTTTAATTTGGCTTTATTCAAAATTTTTATTAAAAAATCGGTGAAACATAAGGAAAATATAGAACACAAGTTTAATGTTCATTTAAGATAAGCTTAGTGAATAATATCAGGTATTCTGGTCCATTCGTTTTAAAGATTATACATTTATCTTTAATTTTTGGTATCGAAAAGCAAAAATCCGTTCAGAATTGTAATTTAAAATGGTACCAACACATGACCACCAATAAAACACTGAAATATGTGGCGACTATTTTCACTAAAAAAAAGTCCCCCATGTCTTGCCTTAAATCAGTAAATTTTGTATTAAAATTTTAATTACCATTTGAATTATAAACGAATTATTTGGGAAATATCAAAAGCGCCAAATTCAGTTTACTTTATTTTACTTATATTTTCTATGCACACAATTGTACAATTTATAAAAGAAAAAAATTTTAAACCCAAATAAATCCACTGTTATTATTTCACCGAATATGTCACAACTTTTTTCTTTTGTCTATAATTTCGATTGATCACAAGATCTTCATACAAATCAGTGATTACTCGAGGATTGGCTGAGAGCAGTGCACTCCACGCACTTGTCTCCCGAATGATTGGAGCATTCTGATTCACTATTTTGATGCATCTCTCCTTCAGTCTCTTTGCATTGTGTCTATCCGCAAGCAGTAAGTATTTGACTGATTGTTGAATGTTTTGTGCCAATTTTGATGTTTCGAGTTGATCCAAAAGAATATCTTCACAGATTGGCTTCAGTGACTCTACTTTGTACATGTCTGATAGAATCAATAGCTTTTCAGCAAAAACGTGATCCACTTGAGCAGGACAGAGTTGTCCAGTGTAGATAAATCTGAGTATCACTTCGAATGTGCCAACATCAGCATCAATATTATCAAGGTGAATTATTGTTTTCAAAGCTTTGTCAACATTACTATCATTAAACACATTATCATTGAACATTTCTTCAAGTATTTTCGATTGTGCTGAAACAACTGCTTTGTGAGCGTATAGAATTCCATCCCCAAATTGCAGGAAAATGTCAATTGGCTGTCGATTGTAGAGAAGTGATTTGAGTTCGGGCATTACTCGTATGGGCACTTGAATTTCAGAACTGCAAGTAGGTTCTCCAATTAAATTCAACTAAAATAAATGTTTTGTAAAAAAAAACTATATAATGCAATGTCTCTCATACCTCAACAAATATTGTCAAATTGTCGTCTGGGCCAATCAGTTCATTAGAAGTGAAATCATTCTTATCGAATGGTATCTCCCCACACTCGTACTGCAGTTCGCCTTCAAACAGTTTGATCAAATTGTCTGTAATACGTAACAATTTCATTATGTAACTCAACTATACCTCAAGAGCATACCTTTAGTACACAATTTGTGACCATCCTTGTCGAGAATTGATATTTTCAAACAAACATTTGCTTCCTTCTCAACACTTTTATTAAGACACAAGTAGAGCAATGCTGTGTCCTGTGATTCAATGGAATTTTTGTTCATTCGAAGAAAGAAATCGTGTGCTTTACTACTAAATGTGCTCGATTGCAAAGTTTCTTGTTGTTGGCTAAGAAAGTTTGGAATACACCATTCGTAAGTACAGGACTCGACTGGAATGGTCGTGACTGCACGGGTGTGAGTCACCACATCGCACAGTTGTTTCACTTGCCACTTGTTGGTCAAATTGAGCGCAATTGCCAAATCTTCGTATGATTGCTGACATTCTCGCATTTTGGTTAACGATGAAAAGTGAGTGCAGATTTGGTACTATAAAGAGATTATCATGATTAAAATTACATAAGGATTCAGTTTTAATCGTATACTGAAAATAGTAGTTTTAGTTGATTTATAGATTTGGGTTTCATTTGAGTGTCTTTCCAGTCAAATTCGGGATGATTGGTATTCCATGGGGGAAATTTATAGACTCTACTCTTAAAACATTTGATGCCATTTTCATTCAAAAGCGATATGGCCACATCGGCAAAGACATCGTTTTGAGGCTTTTTATCAGAAATTAAATCGAAAAATATTTCAAATGTTTCACTTTCACTGTAAGGCTTCGGTCTGCATGCAAGTACAAATCGAAGTTGGCCATCATTAACGGGAGAAAATTTGTTGCACTCGAGATAATTTGAGTTTGACGGTTCGTTTTGGCTTGACGTCTGAAAGTAGAGACCAAAATTGTTGATCGTCCACTGGTGGGTGAGGAAGTTTACTTGGGTGATGGACTCAGTTGGTGAGGCAACAGTTTGGTTTGTAGTTTTAGGAGTTGCGAAATTGTTAATTTCATCAAGTTTGTTTTGCTTTTGTTGAGCATAAATCAATTCTTCTTCTTCCTCATCCACAAATTCTACCGTACAATGAACCATCAACTTATTGTTGTCTGTGAAAAATGCATTGGCTGGATTGAAGAGATCCTCGTGCGTTATATATCGAGGCCAGCCAACTCCTTGGCCACCACCATATCTCATTTGACCTTCTATTTGTCGATAATGAAATGTTATTATATATGTCAATAATTGAAATATTATTTATGGACATACTTCCTGTGTTGCATTTGAATCCGGCACTATCGAGCAGTGAGATGCTATATTCAGACGTTATTTGACGCTTGCCTGATGGCATAACACCTAAACCCATCGCCACACAATCTCGAAATTCTTCATTCATTCCGCACGGATACAGACGGAGATAAAATTGATGTTGATTGGTGTTGGGCGAAGAAAATGTTGGCGATCTGATAAAGCTATTTTGGATGCTGTGCTGAGACGAGACGAATGGAAAGGATTTGGCTGAAATAGTTTCATACATAGTTAGGTCGTGATGAATGGATTTGTCTCATCATGCAACTCACCATAGTCATATATCCTACGAAAATCTTCAATCTCCCAAGTGTACTCGAACTGTACCTTCTTTCCTGTTGCATTTGTAACCGAATCAGTCACTTGGCTTTCGGCGAGTTTGAGTTTTGCTAATTTGAGGATATACGATTGTTTCTCTTTATCGGACAATTCAATTTGTCCCCTATTTTCAATCACATCAATCTGCAATTTTTAATTTTATTTTTATTTGTTAATTCATTCAAGTTTAGTCATCCTTTACCTCACAACACAGTGCGATTGAACCATCGGAATGCAACATTTTGTGTTGGCACAATTCGTCAAGAGAGATTGTTTTCTTGATAGGAGAGATGCCTGAAAGGCATTTGTAGGATTCCACAAAATTTCGTGAATCTATCACAAAAAATAACCAATTGTAAAATTCAAAATATATGCATTTGTAGCCCTACCAACTCTGATTTGCGAGATGCGATTTGCGAGATGGGGAATCAGTATAGTACGTGATGAAAAGCAAAAATTATGACCGAGTTTGCTGTGTGACGATGGTCAGTGCATTGACAGTGAGACTGCTGGCTGCGATAACGTGCTATCTACTTTGAGTGATAAGAGCAGAGGAGAAGAAAAGACAGACAATATATTTTACGATGTCACAATTTCCAACTGGTTCCTAAGAAAACATCCAGACAATTTATTTGCCCCACGACCTGGTGGTTTCCCAGATGAATAAGTTGGTCTTATTACACAATTTGTCAGCTTGGAAAAATCTCCATATAATTTGTGGATGATATACCGCTCAACTGACGTTCCGGTAATATCCAAAAATGAGAGGTTGAATTTTATCCTCCAATTAGTAGTCCAAAAAGATTCAAATGAGTAAGTTCAACTTATCTCACAAAATGTTTCAGGAGAATACGCAAAATGGCCCTTTGAATTTTGTCCTTAGATTGGTTGTTCGAGTAAGAAAATCCAATTAATTTTTTAAATCTTATCGAAGGCGGGGAGGGACTAATAATAGCCGGTCTATTCAACTTGAGGTAGTTTGGACTATAGTTTGCAATTGTCTGTTTTGAACAGCGGAGTTCCAATTATTAAAAATTCTTACTATAAGAACAATAAAACTTTGTCAACTGGAATTGGAACGAAATAGAAATTCCGTTGGGAAACAACTTCACAAACCAATTTTGGCATAATATCCAATGACAATATTTGAGAATCTTCAACGACTTACCAAATAGTAAAAAAGCTCGATTTCAAAGAGAAAGTCAAATTGCTGAAATGGTGAATCTTCCAGACCACTAATTATGGGATAAATTCTATTTACTCATTAGGGGATATTTTCGCCCTACAAAAAAAATTTGCTAAGATCCACTTATTCATCTGGGAAACCACCATATCTACCAATCGTGGGACAAAGAAATTGATATTACGAATAATATCCTATTTTCTATTAGAACCAATCGTTAATTGTGAAATTGTAAAATATATTGTCTGCCCTTTCTTCTCCTCTGCTCTTATTACTCAATGTAGATAGCGCGTTATCACTACCTGCGGTCTCACTGTCAATGCACAGGCCATCGTCACACAGCAAACGCGATCATTATTTTTGCTTTTCATCACGTACTGATTCCCCATCTCGCCGGCAAATCAGAGTTGGCAGGGCTATGCATTTGCATTATATTACGAACCATCGATTGTAATTTTGCTGCCATTTGCACCAATCAGTGATATTCTCATTTGAAATGTTAAACTCATTCTTTCGAAAAAATCATAACGCAGTTCTAATGAAACACAACTACGACCCTCCTCATCGTGTCCAATTGGAAATATTGAAAGGCAGAACAAATAATGTCCTTGTGGAGAGGAGGTAAATCGACGCGATATTAGACCATTCTCACTTGACGAGCGCTCATTCGACAAAGCAGAACTAAAGTTGTGTATTGTCCACTTGTGAGCACATTTGCTCAAATTGATCGAGTCGTACGATGGATTGTATTGAGGATTTGACGCCAGACGAAGTGACAGTAGGTCTGTACTGTTCGTTATATGGTTCACTTCTGTGGTGAGAATTTTAATCTCACAAAATAGATCAAGTTTGTCATCATGCAGAAATTCGTTTGAATGTTCGAGTAGTTTCGATACAGTAATAAAATGACCCATTCCCCAATTGTGCACTGTTTGAGTGAATTTGATTTGTTCACCTCGAGTGTACCATTTCTGTCCTTTCTCATTCAAAATTGAAACTTTCCACAAAACACTCAAATCTTCAGTTTGATCTATTGAGACGTGATACAGACTTACTGTCATATAATCTCTGACTATATCGGCGAATCCATTTGGAAATAAACAAAGACAGAATTGACGTTTCGCATCATAAGGCGAATTAAACTTTTCGGACTCTATTTTGTGAATTGGCCACTGATCTCGGTGAATGTTACCAAAGTTGTCAATAGTCCACTTGTGGGCCAATGAAAGTGACACTTGTGGTTGGGCGTTTGAATGACTTTCGGATACATCGGATATGGCTGAATTGTCTTTCATTTGTCCATGTCCATTCACGTGCAACTAGTAACCACAATATCCAACTCAATCCATCTACTAATTCAAACATAAATCAATCTCACTTACCTCACACAAAAGAGTCAACTTATCACCACACAACAATCCATTTGATTTATTGAGTAAATCTATTACTCGAATGTAATGTCCAAAACCGAAATGATCATGTTTTTCATCAAATACATGTTTTAAAGCTAATAAAACAAATACAATTGTCAATCATTATGTGAAATTGTGCCCACACAAACCTCGAGCATTTCGTTTATCTCCATTTGCATCTAAGATCGACATCTGAAGCCACACATTGACACTTTCTTGTTGGACCGAGGAACGATACAAAAACAATGTGACATTATTTGCGTACTTATCTTTTACTCCATTTGGATGTAAACAAAGGTGAAATTGATTAGGATGATCTTCTTTGTTGGCATTCAAATGAAACTTGTTCGATTCAATTCTATCGAAATTCCACTCTTCTTTGTAAAAATGTTCAAAATTTTCGATTGTCCACTTGTGCACAAGGCAATACTCTTTCGAACTCATTTTTTTGAACAATCAATCACGGCTACACCTAAACAACTTTTGCAAATGAACATCAGACAATGAACCTCAACGCACCATCATCACAATTTTGTCTTTTTCCTTGTTCTAATCAATGAATCTATTGGAAACCAACATCCAACTACATCATGTCACATTCTTTGTCTCAATAAAACAATTACAATTTGTTAGTTGCACACAAATATGAACAACACACAAAATCACATGGTTCTGTTTATGACAAAGCTCAAATAAAGATAATAATGAATGCACCTAAAACTACGTTGTAGTTGCACATTTGACAAACAAAACAAAATCACACAGAAATGATTATAAATCGATTATAATTATAAAATTCACAAATTGTCAAATACATAGAATTCTATCAGTTTGTTCAATATTGCTTCTATATATGTTTCAAAAAATCAATTTATGTTTTATATTATTTATTGATATTTAATATTTTTGTTTAGCCATTTGCATCATTTAATACGACATCATGTCACATTGCCTCAATAAAACAATTACGGTTAGTTGCACACAAATATGAACAACACACAAAATCACATGGTTCTGTTTATGGCCAAGCTCTAATAAAGATAATAAAGAATGCATCTAAAACTACGTCTTACAAATTGTCAAATGTAATCCAATCAGTTTGTTCAATATTGCTGCATTCTGTCAATCTGAAATTTAAGATTTTAATTGAAAAACTATTTTTCACAATTGAGCACAACTCGCCTCACAATAAATAGTCAAAGTGTTGTGTGATTTTACTTATCTCGATCTTAATTCGGCAAGTGGATAAATAGAATGAATTGCTTACAGACAAATCGATTATCCTGTGTTCAGCAGATTCTTATAAAAATTAATTAATAAATATTTTTTAAAATATGAAATTGAAACTAACTTTTGAAACATTCGGGTCAAGTCTGATTTTAATTCGAAATTGTCAACCGGCACGTTTGTCGTTTTTCATTGAAGCAGATTTGAGTCTCAACTCAAGTGAAACATAGGGAAACTTACTTCGGCGATTTTTGGGACAATTGAACAATTTGCACAATTTTATTTGAGCATTCGCATCATTTCATAATGATTGACGGTTTTGGGACCTATATCTTTGCCCGACATAAATGAGATTTAAATAAAGAAAAAATGAAACAAATGCGTATTACGAATTAAAGAAATAGATTTATTTGAATTCGATATAACATTTTGATAAGATATTGTAGTGAAAAGACTTTTTTCTGGAGAACGCAACCATTGAGCCAAATATGCAGACTGAAATGATGATAGGCAAGAAGTTGGTCAAATTAAATTAGCAAAAGTAAAACCAATCTAAAATAAGGAAAATGAACAAAACATTAGAATTTGTGTCTTTTCTATAACGGTACTTTACCTGATGGTTTAATTGGTCAAAATTTGCAATGAATTGAACGAGAAAGAACGTTGGTGGTTGTTGTGCAAATTGCGTTGGCTTGTTGGCATGAAAATGTTTTTGGCTCATTTTGAACGATGTCATTGGGTTGGCTTTTGGTGCGTTCTTAACAGATTGGTGTTGATTTTGTTCTTGAGTGTAACAAAAGTTGTGTTTGTGAGTTTTGGTGAGTTGATAATTGTAATTGTGTTTGTCATGTTTTTTTGTCGATTGGTTTGGTATGTGAGATAAGATTGTGCTGTGTAATGTTGTGTGATTGTGCTATATAGAATATTCTACTGACAGCGTGGTTGTGTATTGAGAATGTGTTTTTAATTGTGATTGAGACTAGCATCATTAACTGGAAACGAGCCACGGAGTATTTGGATTGTGAATTTGGTTGGTGCGATATCGAGTGGCACTTGATAAGGTTGACACTACTTTGTGAACTAATGTTTGGACTTGCACATTTCGAGTTTGTTGAGGTGACATATACGACTCATTCAGTAGTGTTTTGTTCTTGCCTGCAATTAAGCCGACAAGAAATTGACCCATGAGAAGGTTACCATGAACCTCGAGTGAAGTTGATGTTTGGCTCAAGTTGGTCTTGTTGTTACTGTCTGTGCTAGTGTACTCAATGTTTGGATGCTCAATATGAGTGCTGGTTGGTGTTGCACTACTGAAATTGTCATACACTGTTTTGGTATAGAAATGATGGGCTAAGTGAGTGATGCACAAAAGTGGTCCATTCAAGTCCACTGATCTTTTAGTTGGTGTTGCATTTATAATCTCAGATTTCTCCTCAAGTATTGTTAGTTAGTTAATTGTTCAAGTTCAAGAGTAGTTTAAGTTCAGATAAACTTGAGATAAATTAGAACCAAATTTTAATTCCCAATGCGAATCAAATTTAAAGTAATATTCACCCAAAAAATTGTCAAAGCTCAATCCAAATGTTTTGCTTTTGATTTAGATTCCTGTTCACATGATCACATTTGGCTAATCCTTGGCCCCATTGTCTGTGCTTTTTTTCTTTCTATGAGCAATTGTCATAAGACAGGGTGCCTCTTGTGGCCTTTTGAGCTCAGCATATTTTCTATATTGGTATTTTTCCTATTTCAATTTTTGCTTTAGATTAGCAGGCTTGTACATTTAATGCGTTCGGTCGCTTTAGAGTCGCGTTTAATATAATGTTTACTTCTTTTAATCTCGTAAAGGTCTCGTTTGTTTCCTCCTGATCGCATATGATATATCATATAAGTTGTTTACGTTTGTTGATGTTAGTTGGTGATATGTCTGTATGACATGGAGTTCGCAATTTTAATTGTACGACCAAATATATTCATCCTCGATGGATTACACTATCACGATGTATATCTGGTCTAATTTCACTTGCGTATAATGTATGTTTTTCCCTCATTGCCTTGTGCATGTGTTTATGCATCGACAAATTTGTTTACAAAGTACCTCTCCCCAATCACCAAGCGAATCACCATGTGAACAACATTGTCACCGCCAAAAGTGGTCAGCTTGTCACTCAGTCGATCGATGTTTGTCCCTCTTTTTGTCCATCATCACTTGGCCAACTAGGCCAAAAGATCGTGCCGAGTTTTGTTGCGTTATCATCAACATTAGATAAACTTGGATAAAAGAGAGGTTCCAATAAGATAGTTAGAAGGTGAAAACGCTGGCCACCAATGCAAATCAACAAGAAACGAGAACAGACACCTAAATCAAGTTGCTCGATTTCGTCAATTCAGTTCAGCTCACTGTCACTTTGCGCAAGCAAGTTTGTTTCATTTTTGGCAACAATTTTTTGTTTTGCTCAGGTTACATCTTTGTTCTGTATTGACACTGTCAATTGATAAGCTCCCACTCATGCTAATCACAAAGTATGATAAACATTTGCATTTCAGAATGCACTGTGTGATCCCTGGTAGGTGTGTCTTTGTACTTGTCAATGATATCAACTGCTTTTTGAATCACTCTTATATTGACTTGACTTGAATAGTCCAATCGTCCAAATTCGCAATCTTTTTGTCGCAAAATTTTTGCTTTAAGTTTCCTTCAAAATTTGCTTTCAAACTCTGTGTCTTCTTTTAAACTTCAACTTCAATCATAAACTTGATTCCTAACTAAATTTAAGTGATCGGTGAGAACTATACTGCATCACGAGTTATCATTCCAATGTTTATAAATTAAAACTTGATTCCCACGGTTAATTTTCGACTCAACTGCTCATTTTTATCCATTTGCTCAAACGAATGAACAATTAGAGTCCATTCTCTTTGTGCAATTGTTCGTTGATTTCAATTTTCTAATAACTGCTCAACAAGTTGTTCAGTAACTAAATAACTACCAGTTCCGTCACAAACACTTCTTCACTTTGCCAATCAAAAAATTTCATTGCCATTTTCAGCTCTTTGAACATGCAATAGCTCTTGTAACAAAAAAACAACTTGTGAAGTAAAATAACAAGTTTTTTCTTTTTTGCGATTTCATTCAACAAATTCATTTAAATCCTTCAAATCAAGTCTGCATTTGGAAAACTTGCCAACACACCACGCAGCCACACTTTGTGACATTTCCTCATCCCCGATCGGTCGCGACCAACATCCAATCGTCATCGTTAGTTCAAGAGGTCAGTATATTCTCCTCAATTTCAACCCTATATTTTAATAAGTAGTTATTTTTGCATTAAACGCCCCATTTCGATCCCATTAGACTTCTACACACCAACTAACCCAATCGTCCATTCACCTCAAACCAACCAATCCACTCATCAGGCTCCAAGGTCTGTTTGTAGAATCTGCTTTCAGGACTCGAAATTGCATCACAATTCCGTTTGACCATATACAAATTACATTATTTTCATATTATACAAAAAAAATCAAACTCCAGCACTCATTAGGACACATTTTACTTTACATTAGACATTCAATATCTCATACAAACATTGCAGTTCATAGTTCATAGTTTTATCGTTAATTCACGTTTAATCACTCGAGTTATTCTATTTCAATGCAATCCATTACATTCATTTTTAGTATCACAAATAATTTAGATTTTTGATAAACCAAAACAATTTAATTCACAATAATAAAAAAGCACTATTTTATTAGCCCAGTCACTAATCAATATATTTTTAGTTTATCGTCACATTATTCCTAGATTTTATTGCCATATTCTGTGCCCAATTTCTCTATCGTTACATTATTCCTAGATTTTATTGCCATATTCTGTGCCAAATTTCTCTATCGTTACATTATTCCTAGATTTTATTGCCATATTCTGTGCCCAATTTCTCTATCGTTACATTATTCCTAGATTTTATTGCCATATTCTGTGCCAAATTTCTCTATCGTTACATTATTCCTAGATTTTATTGTCATATTCTGTGCACAATTTCTCTATCGTTACATTATTCCTAGATTTTTTTCTTTGTCAGTAAAAGTTTATTTTAATTTTTGATTTTTCAAAATTTCCTAATCATGGCTTCGAATGATTCTGAGATTGAAAAAACTTTGAAACTGTTAGAGGAAGGTGACCAGATAATCGATTTAAAAGAAGAGTACAAAGATGTCACTTTGGTGCTTGGTATTACTGGATCGGGTAAATCGTCCTTTGTTCAGTGGTTTGTGGGCGATGACAGCAAGTTGACTTCTGTTGCAACTGATGATGACGAGGATGAATTCATCATTAAGGACGACAGTAGAATTAGTAATTCCACCACTGAATCGAAGACGATTTTCCCTGAGTTGGTTGTTAATTCTGGCATTGGCGCTTTCTATGACTGTCCCGGCTTTAGTGACACCCGAA
Source organism: Rhizoglyphus robini (assembly GCA_023373905.1). NCBI lineage: Eukaryota > Metazoa > Arthropoda > Arachnida > Sarcoptiformes > Acaridae > Rhizoglyphus > Rhizoglyphus robini. The sequence continues at coordinate 1,291,942 of JAKIJQ010000042.1, forward strand.
GTGCGAGCATTGATATCGCTGGCACGTACTTCATCAAGAAAGTGGCCAACTTTGTCGAGCGTGTTCGAATTCTTTTGTTAATTGGTCATCCCTCGGTCAAAGGTGGAGTGGACCGAAGCGGATTGCCCGAATTGCTCAAGCATTCGACCAATCTGCTCAAAGATGTGAACAAGTTTCGCACTAGCATTGGCCTGGTGGTCACCAAAGTGGACAACTACAGCAGCAGTGGCAAATTCAAAACAACCGAAAACTTGATTACTTCAATTAGTAAATTTTTGCTTCAAGTCAAGGGTGAATTGGCAAAAAAGGGCGGCAAAGATAATGAAATTAAGCTTATCGATGTTTTGCTGCAACAAGATCGAAATCAAACTTATGCAAAGATTGGACTCTTTCGTAGACCAAACGAACCAGGCCCACTGAGTCAAATCCCTTTGTTACAGGAGGGGAAGAAGCAAGTGGACAATATGGTCAGAAGACTTCAATATACTCAGATTGGTGTAAATGATTTTGGCTACACCATTTCGGACTCATCGAAAAATGCTATCAATGGCTTGGTGAATCAGATCAACGATCGTGTGTGGCGCAATTTGGAGAGTCTTGTCCGTGGAGTCAAGGAATTCTATAAAGCAAGCATCGATGAAATGCAAATTAAGATCAAACTGTTTGCAACTGCCACCGATACTTTGGATGCAAATGAGGAGGAAGCAAAAAGCTTTACAGTAAAGCTCAACACTGGACATCGAGTTATTTCTCAATTGGTGCAAGAGTTGACAACAAATACGACCACAATCAAAGTGCTTGCACAAAAGCTCAACGGCACTCTCACTTCATTGGAGATTACCAAGGGCCTAGACAGTTTAAAGAACATTTCAAACCAGTCCAATCAGTTGGAATTTCTCCAGAGTTTCAGTGAATCGCCACTTCCAACCAGACCATGGCAAAGCTTGCTGAAAGAAATCGATGATTACCTTTTGAACTCAAAACGCACTATCCAAAATGATGTTGAAGCATCTGTGAAGAATATTCTCAACACAGTCAACTCGACTGTCATTGACATTGCAGGCGATTTGTGGCAAGTGAAACAAAGCCAACTGAAATCAATCGAGATTCAAAAGTTGTCCGCCCAATTGGAGCAAGACTACACGATCATTCACAATATGACAGTCGATCTGAGCAAAGTGAACAACACAGAACAACTGGCTACTACAATCAACAAGAATGTAGGACTTTTGGGCTTGGAAACTGATCAGATCAAAGGCAAAACAACAAGTATTTTTGTTCGAGCAAAATATCTGACTTATTTGCAGGCCATAAGTGACAGCCCCCTTGACATCATGTCTCTGGACTGGATTGTTCCATTCAACCAAACAGCAAAGTCAATCTTGGATGCTTCCAAGTGGTACACATTCTTGAGTGGTTTGCATGCTAAACTTGGAGAGTACACCTTTCAACAGGACACAAGTCGATTCAATGTGGCCAATCTGGACAATTGGGGCAATGGTCAAGCCAAGTCACAAGGCATACTAATTGACAAGGATAATTTCAATAATTTTTGGAGTAAACTAAGTCAATACAACATTTCGGGACATGATGCACTCAAGGATGCTCAAATCGATGATTGGCAAGTGAATGACCTCAATCAACTGTTGAGCCTCACTTTGAAGCATAGCAAATTTGATCCCAATTGTGGGGTGAAAGGACAGTTAGTGATCACTGGTGATTATATAAAGTTCAGTGATCTGGTTAATTCTGCTAAGAAGCTTACGGATGCGTGTCCAGATGCGAGAAGCTTGGTAAATGTTTTTGCAACCAATAAAGTTTTCATTGACAGTGATCTGGACGGTGTGGGCGCTAAGTTGAAGCTCACAGTTGTGGCGCCAAAATGGGAAATTATTGGCAAGAGAACGCTCACTTTGGATGGATCTAGTGGGGAGATACACAAAGCGGAAAAAGCGGACAATGGCAAACATCCAGGAAATGATGGGGATAATGGCAAACCTGGCAAACCAGGTGGGTCCGCGGGAAGTTTTTTCGGAATAGGCAAACAATTTGTCAATGTCGAAGCACTGACAATTAGTGCGAGCGGTGGTGCGGCAAGTGCAGGACAGAGTGGAGGCGATGGTCAGCCTGGTGACAATGGAATGGATGCTATCAAGCCAACGGATGATGGTTGTGAGATTTCTGGAAAATTCATAATCACACGCTCTGAAACAAAGTCATACACTGCTGATTCACCCCATCCAGTGACTGTGTACACTACTTACACGGATTATTTAATTTATGGGACAAAAGCAAGTGAAGGAGGTAGTGGTGGCGCAGGCGGTGCTGGTGGACTTGGTGGCAATGCTGGGCAAATCAGTCTATTCAATTTGAATGCTGACACGAGCAAATTGACTTCGATCATCCAGCCGGGCAACAATGCCACTGGTGGTAGTGGCGGAGCTGGAAAGGGAGGTGGACAGCATGGAAATAATCTGAAAGCATACTGTAGCCAAGGAGGAGCAGCATGGTCGAAAAATAAACTTAATAAATCGGAAGTTGTGAAAGTTACTGACAAAGCAGCGTCCGGAGAGGAGGGCACCAAAGGCACCAATCGGCAAGGTTTGGCTGAGCCAGAAGAAGCTGTTGTTATTGAGCATCCGGTCAGCCGAGTGAATGAGTACAAGATGTACTTGAGGGACAATTTGTATGATGTGAATGCTCGCTTCAAGCGCAATTTGATCATTCAATTCATTGATCAATTGGACAGCGATCAACAGGTGACCGGATCGTATGACACCCTAGCACTGGCCAGTGAATTCGAAGCTTTGGAAGAACAGTTCCGTGCACTGAACAACAACAACAAACAAGATTCTATCCACTTTTATAAATCACTTTTGGGAAGAATCGCCAAATATGCAGAGTCGCCTAAATCAACCGAAAAGTCAAATCAACACAAGAAAATGTTCAACTACATGTATGCGGCAGTGCTGGGCAAACTGTACAACTTGCAATCAGGCACAGAGACAAACTTGATCATTGACGTGGAGGGCTACTTGAGGTACACTCAGGACAACGTTGACAATCTCAAAGAACTGATCACAAAGAAAAATGAACACGACATTGTCAAGCAGTACAAGGACCAGTACAACGCGTCCATTGAACAGCAGATCAAAGAAGCAAAGGCGTTCATTGATACTCAGATTACTCCCGAGTTTGATAATATCAATAAAAACATTGACACACAGATTGACAATTTGATTGCGGAAATAAAAGAATTGGACAAGAAAGCCGAAGAAAACAAGAAAGAACTGATCAAGAAGAAAGAAGAATTACAGAGCCAAATGATTGGCAGGGGAATTTTGAGCGTTATTAAAATGGCTGGTCAAGCGGCAACTTTCTTTGGGCCACCTGGCATGGCGATAGGCATGGGTGTGGGAGCGGCCAGTTCGATGATTGAAATGTTTGCACTGGACAATCAAAAAGAATTCAAACTACCAGCAAACATTAAGGACAACATCAAAATATTGGAAACAGAATTGAAGGCATTCAACGAGAACGAGGTTAAGGAGATGCAAAAGAAAGTGGATGCAATGACCAAAGAAATGGAGAATGTTCCCGAGTTGAATGACGTGTCGAGTGCAGTCGTTGGCTTTTGGGACAGAATGACTAAAAAACCCGAGACAATTAAGGTTGTGAATGAAGAAATGAAAAAAGAATTGGAAGCAAAAGAGAAGGAGCTCAAAGACAAGAAAGGCACTTCGGAAAAAGCCTTGGAGTCCATGCGACTGGTCAATAGAATAGCCCAAATGACCAGTACGACACTTGAGGTTTGGGAGAAACTTCGTCGCGATCAAGCACAAATTGATGCGGCGGATGAGGCACTGATGGAGGCGGAGAAGCAGCTTCGTGTACTCGATGAGTACAAAAAGACAGTCTACGCGACCATTTCGCCTAATGCAAAACAACTTGGCAATGATCTGAGTGAGATCCAAAGCAAATTAGACACCAAATCGCACGTTGCATTGGATGTCACAAATTGGCAAGTTCAAGGCATGATCACAAAAATTAAAAATCAAATGCAAAAAATGACCAAAGACATGAAAGTGCAGGATGACTTGGTGCGTTGCATTGAACAGTTGGGCGAAGCGATGAACATTCTCATCAAAATCTACGATCGCATTCAGAGCTTCCAGCAGCAGCAAGAGCTGGCCAACTTTATTGCCAACATCAACTCACCTGAAGCCAACAAAATCAATATTACCGATACGCAACTGTCGCCAGCAGTTAACAAACTCGAAATAGTGATTCGGTCCAATGTTGTACTGCAGCAGTACGAGTCAACAGTTGAGGCACTCAAACAGTTGGTCTTTCCGTATGCTCATCTGTACCTGCAAACCTATCCACAATCAGATTCAACTTTCAACTCAAACTCAAATAGTACAGCTGGCAGACTAGATGACATGATCACAGATGCTGTGGCAAAAGTAGAGAAAATCAAAGCAGAAGTAATCAAACATAAAACGAGCATTTGGAAGTATGATGAATATGGCCACACTGCTCTGTTCAATAGTGAGCACGACATCACAAGGCCATTCTATGTTTGGCCAAACAGGCAGCACAAGAGCACAATTGCCAAGTTGCTGTCAGGCAGTTCGGTGGTGCTGGTGGCTGATGTGCGAAACAGTGAGCCAGACATGGATGCAATCAAGTTCAATTTGGTGGAAATCAATTTCAAGTCTAAAGACAATTCAATCAAACAAACAGAAATCAACAATAAACTGAAAGCTTTCAAATTAAGCGTCACCCATTTGGGCAATTCGCACTATCGATATGATGGCAAGTACTATGTGATCAAGAATAATGCACATAATATTGAGTTCTCTTTTGACAAAGACAGTAAAACTGGCGAGCCAGTGATCAAGAATGATGTGTACAGTAAAATCAAAGCGGGCAATCTCATGCTGAGTCCTTATGCAACGTGGCAAATTGGTTTGATCAAAAGGACCAATGATACGAACGCTTTCAAACAGCTTGAAATGTACAACGGTGAGGTTGATCTTGAGTTGGTAGGAGAAGGCAGTTTTACTGCGAGCCCCAGTGGAAGCAGTGATGAGCTACATGTTGGACATTACTATCAGGAGTACGATGACGATGACGACACTGGTGAACAGAATGATAGCGATGAACTAGTTGAGCAATATAAAGTGCAGCAGTTGTATAGTGCCAAGAAAAGAATGCGTTTGTTGGCTAGTGCTACTAATTCGAGTGCTAACCTACTATTAGGCGAGAAAGGTCAGTCAGAGGCGAAATTAGTAAATCAGATAGTGCAGAGTGTGAACATTGCAGCCAAACAAAAACAACTTGAGATTGTCAATTCAACACGAATTAAACGAGAATCAGTCGAGACTCCAGTGACCAGTAATACTAAGCCATTTTCGTATATTTCGCAATTAGCCCATTTCTACACCAAAACAGTTTTCGACTATTTCGGTAGCAATGCAACAAACATTGAGCACACCAGCACAGACAGTAACAACAAAACCAACTTGAGCCAAACATCCGCTCCACTCGATGTTCATGGCAACCTTCTCATGGGCCAATTGCTTGTCGGCTTGATTGCAGGCAAGAACAAAACACTAGTGAATGAGTCGTTCATGTCACCTCAACAAACTCGAAATGTACAAGTAGAACGATTAGCTCACAAAGTAGTGCCGACCTTATCAAGTGCCACTCGATATCGCTCCAACCATGTTCACAATCCAAATACTCAGTGGCACCGAGACTTGTTTCCAGTGAATGTTACTAGTCTCAATCACAATTAGAAACACATCCAAAATACGAAACACAAATACAAACACACTATCAGTAGAATAGCACAATCACACAACATTACAAATCACAATCTTATCTCACATACCAACAATTCAACACTACAAACACTTGAACAACACAATCACAATTATTCAACGCAATTCACCAATACACAAACTCAACTTTTATTACACTCAACACACAAAATCAACACCAATATGTAAAAAACGCACCAAAAGCCAACCTAATGAACATTGATTCCATCGTTCAAAATGAGCCAAAAAACTTCATGCGAACAAGCAAACATCAATCCAATTCGCACAACAACCACCAACTTTTTCCTAGTTCAATTCATCGCAATCTTGGACCAATTAAACCACCAGGTAAAGTACAATGATATGAAAAACGTCAATCCTAATGTTTTCGTTTTTTGCAATTTCAGATTGGTTTTACTTTTGCGAATTGAATTTGACCAACTTCTTCTGCCTATTCATTCATCTCAGTCTGTCTATTTGGCTCAATGGTTGCGTTCTCTAAAAAATGTTCACCAAAATGTTTTATCAAAAAGCTTTATTTAATACAAATAAATCTATTTCTTTAATTCCCAATATATTTGTTTCGTTTTTTTATTTTAATCTCATTTATGTCGGGTAACAAAAATGGTGAGTTGGCGGCAAAGTAAAAAAAAAACGTTGCGATTGACGCTTTTCATTCAAAATCTAACTTGGCAGACGTTTTCCAAAGGTTAGTTTCGATTTAATATATAATTATGAATCAATTAAAGAATCTTCTGAACAAAATACAACTCCATACAACTGAATCAAAATAATCGATTTGTCTATAAGCAATTTATTCCACTCGCCGAATTGGATCGAGATAAGCAAAGTTATTATTTTAATAATTGAAACTTTGATAATTGATTTGAAAGTGAGTTGTGCTCAGTAAAATATAAGTTTTAATTTAAGTTTTAATTCAAAAGATTAAATATATCGAATGACCGTTTGTTTTACGAGGATTCAGTGAAGCAAAATTCGTTGAGCAAACTTGAGATGTTGCCTTGAGTGTTTTGAGGATGTTCATGAACAAAAGTTTGGTTTTGAAGATGAAACATGTAATTTTGAAATGCGAAATTAATGCGATTAATTTTGTTTTATAGACTTTTCGGGCTATTTACCAGATATTTACTCGAAATATATTTCACATGTCGATCTAGAAAACAACGAACACTAACAATCAGTGACATGGATCACATATATTGAATTGTTTACATATTTAAAGTGTAATCATTCTGATTTTTTTTAAAATTTTAGAATGATGCAATTGGTTTTGAACATTTTATAAATTGTTTGAATTTACATTTGTAAATTGATATTCTATTGTATATTGTAAATTCGGAACTCGGTTCCGATATATTCTAAACTCAATTCAGATTTTGCATTCTTAACACTGTTATCAAATTAATTTCACTCAAAAAAAAGAATTATATTAAAATATTTTTATTTATTTAAATTTACAATGCATTAAAATCAAATAAAAATAAATTATTTCCAGAATGATCGTTCGTATTCTGAATTTCTAAAAGAACTTTGAATATTCCCAAAGTTGTTTTTGATGTCTTTGATTGAAACATTAACAATTGTCAGTAACTTTGGATACGAATCGCAGCAACTGGCAAAATTCATTAAGAATCCAGCATATGATGCATCGGTGATCTTGATGTGATCACATAGCTTTACAAGAGCTTTATTTGACTTACATTCGGGAAAGATTAACTTGCATTTGCTCAATGCTTTTCCTACCAAATACGAACTCTTCATTGAGTTTTTGCTTAATCCAAATGAAATGTTTTTCAATATTTTCTTCATCTCATCTGGTGTTGAAACTTTTTCAATTTCTGTAGCAGTTAAAACGGGATCAACAGCATCATCATCAGCAGGTCCTGAAATATTCTTTTTCATTCTGTCGAGAAAATCTTCAAATGATTCCTTCTTTTTCTCACGAGTTTTTGGTTTTGTATTAGAAGAAACAGGTCCATCACTCAGACGTTGGGCCAGGTCTTGTGACTTTTCGAAACTTGCGAGATTTTCGAAATTTTCAGGGGTTTCTTGATCATCAACCATTTCAGCACCAGTAACCGGCAGTAATTTTGAATCATCAAAAGGTACTTCTTTTTCAACTTCCATTTCCTCAAAACTTGTTGATGATGAACTAATACAGGAGATAAAATAAATTAGTTTTTAGAATTATTAAAGTAAAATACATACATTAATTCTTGAATAATAAAATGATTTTCAAAAGATTTGAATTCTTTTTCAAATTTTTCTCTAGCATCTTTAGAAAGAATGGATGAAACGCTGTTCTTCAATTTCACCAAAAAATCATCAACCGATTCCTTATTTTTCTCCAACTTTTCTCGGATAAAAAGTTTTTGAAATTCTTCGATTTCTTTCTGAACATTTTCCTTGAAATATTCTTTGACTGATGATAAGATGATTTGATGCAACGTAATCATCCTTTCGTAAACTTTTTCTGGTAAAGAAATCAATTCGGTTGTTGAAGACGACATTTTTGGTCATGAATCACGAGAATAAAATAACAAATGAATGATTTGTCATGTGTAAAGTGTACTACCATTTATACTAAATTAACTTTATTTACTAACGGAAATATTACACGATCAGTTGGATATTGAATGTAACGAACACAATTTGATTTTTAGTCTGTGAGAAGATATTTATTTGCTTCTCTGGACTGATACCTTCAAAAGTACGAGAAGTAGTTTTCACCCTCTATTTACATTGGCAAAAGCAAACATGCAAACATTGGGGATAACAACAACGAAGGTTAAATAGCCAATTCTCATGCTAAATAATATTGAGTTGATTTTTGTCTGAGAAAATTTTTATTGACTTTTGCCAACAAAATGCCTACTTTTGGTTAATGAAAACATTGGCTTAATAATAAGTGGGGTTTTTAAAATTTGTAACCGAGTTCAGATATACTCCGAAAGAAGGTTAAATCTTAGAAAACAAGTAATAAAAAGTTATTAATTTAAATAAATAAATAAAGTTGGCTGTTAATTTGTAATTTTGTTTGTTTGTTTGTCAAAGCAATTGATCAAATTATCAATGATTTCGACCTTCTTCTCAATCAGTTTTAGATCACTGATAAGCGCGGGACGAGCATCCTGCACAGTGCCAAACGACTGAGGAAACAAAGTGTAGAACTTGTTCCAAAGTTGAGTAAATTCGCGCACATTGTCGAAATTGACTTGACCAAATTGAGATATTTCAATCAACATCGAACGGGAAAGTTGAAGTCGAGCTTTTGTTAGCATTCCAAATGGTAAATAAACTGGAATATTACGATCCAAATTTGCATCGATGTCTTGATTCAGGTAGAAGAATTTGTTTGGAACCATTCCAGTATCGTAACGTAAATTCCAATATTGATTAGTTTCCCATTTGAAGTGTCCTTCAAATTTATCAATTGCTTTTTGTGCGTTCGTGTATTCGTCCTGTTGTATCTTCTTGGTTGTAGTTCCAATTCGGCCACTCACCTTACATGCCCAATACTTTACGACGCCTTCATTGTCTTTGGTCAAAAGTTGAATTTTACAATACGAATTAACGTTTTCGAAAATGTCAACTTTAGTTAAAATTGCATTGTAACTAGAGCCATCGTCGTCTTCAAGGATTCTAACGTTTTCAAGGTCAAAACAAGGATCCGGCTCACTTCGGTAGACTTCTGAAGAAACGGTCTTGACTTGATCCACATTAATCGAGTCGATCACTTGATTTCGACGCAATTCGAAACATTTTGCCAAAATTGGATCGCTAACACGTTTGCGGCTCTCATCATGAGTGATGAAATTTTTCAGAAATGAAAACGCTTTCTTCTGCTTCAATTCTTCGGGAATGCGCAAAAGTTCCCGTTCTGGATCCTCAGTGCTGAAAGGACAGTAGTTATCTGTGCAAACATATTTGCCAAGCTTAAAACGAATCACCATGAAACAGTCTGGACATTTTTTGGGCTTTCCAAACAGTAGCGAATCGGCAATGTAGTAGATTTGCTTGAAGGAGTCACGTGATACTGCGTCAAGATCAATGTCAAACATTTTGTCGAGTTTCAGTTTGCCAACAAGTTTATCAATGTAGAAATAAAGATCATCTGATTGGATCTTTAGCTTTTCATCTACTGAAAGTTCGTCTCCATTGGTCTGATCATCGAACTTGGGGACTTTTGATTCATGTTGGTGCTTATCTGGATCTACTCCTGCAATTGAATCCAAAATTTTCCTTTGATCTTCAAAACGCAAATATTCGAAGCACTCAATCTCCTCTGGTCCTTTGGGCTCGGCTATTTCGAAGAAGCAATCATAGTGATACCAGTTGGATTCAGTTTGCCATTTGAGTAACGTAAACGATGGCACAATTTTTGCCAAGCGAAGCGATTTTCGATCAATTTCTTTGTTGCAGTTTTTACAATTTGTGACACGTTTTGCATACTCGGAACGATAGGGCAAATCTTCAAACATTTTTGTCGTTGATCAAAAAGCCCACACAAAAGCAACAAAATTGGCACAACATCAATTGCTGACTGCTGACGGCTTGAGCAACCAAATATGTATGCCATGGCACTACAAATGTTCAATCGTACGCCCGTTACGAGAGATAAACAGCTACCAATTTGATTTTTATCAATTCTCGGTAATGATAAAGCTTTAAAGCCAAAGGCTTTATTGTCACTCATGTCAATGTAGAACTACAAAATCAAAAAAAAGTCTCAACATATACGCTCAAATGGAGTTTTTTTTATTGAATTGGAAAGATGGAATGCAAGGCAATTTTTGTGTAGATTAGCCTTAATATTTTAATTTCATTAATATTAAAAATGAATTTGCATCCTTTTTACTATTATGGACAGCTAGTTCAAGTTGTTTTTGACATCTCACCCAAAATAAAACAATTGACCGAATGTCTTCACTCGGACATTCGAATGGATATTCATTCAATTGCTCCATCGTCATTCTCTACACAAATTAAATCTCAATTTGTCATACAAAACTAGTAGTTTGAGTACAGCAAAACAACGCTAGTACTTTGTCTGTCCTAAGGCAGTACATCGGAGTTAGTAGATGCTTTTTTATTTATGTTTTATCTTATCTTAACCAGCATCCAAACATCATATCAGTAGTAATGGAAACGCCCGTTATTGGGATGCAAGTGAAATTATTAAATCAGTGGGGAAATAGATTAACTTTTATATATTATTTTGCCGAAATTGCATTAATTTAATTTGCCCAAAAACAACAAAAACACTTTCATTTCACACACACATACGGAACAAATGGTATTTTATGCGACAATATGAGCTCATTATATATTCACTTATCAATCAGTAAGAAAGATTGTGCGAAAGTGAAATTTGTGCAGTTATGGATTTACTGTCTATATTTGTGTGCTTTTATTTGCTGACGAAGACAATTCTATGTAATTTCTCTTTGCATCTCAACATAGTCAAACATTGCTGACAAGTGTGTCTCGATGCTTCTTATCTCGATAAGATCGCTCAACTGATGGCACAACCAGAAATCAGCGATCAAAGCGAGAAAGTTAGACTCAAGTAAGCGATTTCTATTTCTTATCTTGTTTGACATTGAAATCTCATTAAGAAATTGCTGAATTTACTTGCCAGTTATAATTTCTATTTGAGCATCGCAATTATGTACTTTAATTCCAAAATATCATATACTTACGGAATCGGATTTGACAACTGTTTTTATTATTATATAAAGTGACATTCAACAATGTATTGATAGTCAATTTGAATGGTATTTGTATTATTTTTCATTAATTTAACATGTAATGCCTTCAGCTACAGATGATTTTTTTGTGAACGATCTTATTATAATAAATTATTGAATTAGGTAAAAAGGAAAATCGTGCATACCAGTGTTACCATGCGCCAGTGCAATGTAGAATAACTATGTGCAAACAAAATAGTTTTTTCAAGTAAATTTAATTTAATATTGTAAAAAGAGCAATTCTGTGTTCACTTGAACATAACAATAACATCGTTGATTGCCTCATACGTGCGAGGTTCAATCTTTATAATCAAAGCAATAGTTCGCAGATTTGTTTGATTTTTGTAAATCGAATTCGATTGCGCATCTTCTCGAATTCTCTAGGTGCTAGTATTGTTCACCCAGTCAATGAAATCCAAGTGAATTCAAAGTTGAGCATTTGTGATTTCATAGTTACGAAATGAGTTGTCTAGCTGCAGAATATGAATCAAACAAAAGCAACTCAAATTGGTTCAATTGAGCGAGAATTGATAGATCGAAAGGATTGTTGGTGTAAAGAAAAGTTATATAATGTTCGGTTGAAGATTAAATTGATAAATTCGATAAATCGACGGAATTGACTCGTATGTTGCATTTGAGCTTTATATAAATAGACAAAGTGTTTCATTGTTGACATTGATTTATTTATAATTACAGAGGTAAAGTGTGAACAGGTGTTCAATAAAGTGATAAGATGTTACATAATGAAATTCGAAAGATCAACCAAAATTTAAAGGTCATGATGAAATTAACACTCAAAAAACAAAGGGAGACTCAGGTGACATCCATGGCGAGATTGTTCGTTTTTGTTTGCTGATAGGAACCTGCAAAACTGTCAATAAAAATATATAATAAACAACATAAATCGAAATGGCAACTAATTTCGCCTTTTGGTTAAAAAAGAAGAAGAAGAAAGGAAGCCCAACTTGAAGTGATCAGATGGTTGGAATTTCATAAGTTCGCACCAGTTCTTCGCATAATTCAAAAAGCGCATTCTTGGTGCACTCAGCAGTGCACTGTTCCAGAAATGTTCCACTTTTCTGAGCGACCACCAGTTTGTGCATTGCCACGCCTGATCGTGGGAAACCTTTCGAGTAGAATTCGTGCGGAAGAGTCGAACATCGAAAGCATGTTAGGAGCGACTTGGTGAGCCCCACCAACAAAGGACATTTCGTAGTTGTAACACTTTCGCCAGTTTCGTTGTAGATTCCGCCGATCACGGTGGTGGATTCGACATTACTGTCAACTTCATTCGAATTGGCCTTGAACCCGATTGTACATCCGTAAATAATTAAACCTATAGCAAAGGCCATCAAGACAAGTGCCGTAACAAATTTCTTCAAAGTAAGCCTCATTTTGAAGTAGTATTTGTAGGATGGCTTGAAGAGGAAGTTTTGAGAGGAGAATTCACGAAGACCATCTTTGGAGCACCGTGTGACAGCTATAAACATCGGTTTGGTCGTGTATTTGGGCATTTCGAAATGATCGTAAAGGTGACTAATCGAAAAAGCTAAAAGCGAGCAAGTAAAATAAAAATGCCAGCCTGACATCAACTGTGTGTTTATTTTGCTGTGTCTATTTGTCCGTTCACAGAGTACGTGTTGATATCACATAGATTTTTATGAAATTCAATTCCCAACTCCAAAACATCAACAAAAACTAATGTTATGATCATAATGATACGATCGATAAATTATCGATAATGAAATGTTTGAAATGACTTTTGGATTTATTATTTAGGATTGAATTTTGCATTACTTTGTATACTTAAAGCAGCAATTTTTCCCTGATTGCGACTAAAAATTGAACACAAACTAGAATATTCTTTACTTCGTGTCTACTATTCTTTAAACTTTTATTGTTTATCTGCCAATTCATGCTTGAGACCGTCTTGAACGCAACCTTGAGCCTGCTCGAGTTTTTGCCGTTACTGAGACAGATCGTTCATTGGATTCTTCGTTCGAAGAGGCCATTTGCTCATGGGGTCGTGCGTTTGGCGAAGCAACTTGTTGGAATTCTGCTGGTGCACATTAGAAGCATTCTAAGGTTGGTCACAAAATTGCGATTGGACAGTGATTGGGTTGGCCGTTAAATTTGTTTGAGCACCACCGCGACAAATGATAGTTCCATTTGAACGCCTTTTTGTCCCTTTAAGACATTCTCTCACAATAAGCGCTATAGCCTTATCGACCTAGCTTTAAAGCATTCTCGTCAATGTTAAGGATTTCGTCGTCTGGGATTGGGTTGGCCGTTAAATTTGTTTGAGCACCACCGCGACAAATGATAGTTCCATTTGAACGCCTTTTTGTCCCTTTAAGACATTCTCTCACAATAAGCGCTATAGCCTTATCGATCAAAGTTTTTTCGTCAATGTTAAGGATTTCGTCGTCTGTATGCCCAAAATGCTCATACAGACGTTTGGCAACTTTCGACTTGTTGATATTGTTTGCGTGTTGTTGATGGGACATGGCTGCACGATTGTGAGCACTTTCTCGTTAAACTGGTGGTGGGAATGTGTCTCAAATCAAAATATTTAGCAGTTCCATTGTGATCTTAGTTCTGGTCAAAATTTTATCAAATTTTTCTAAGATTGCCTTAAGGGAAAATTTAGACACTAAATTTTAAAAATTAGAAAAAGGTGCTTTTTGTCTAGGAATTGATCACAAAAACTGCTCAAACTACATTTCCTCATGTCTTATTTTCAAAAATTAATTTCCCTTAAAACAAAAGCAGCGTTTGAAGTTTAGGCACTCAGAAAGCATGCGATGCATTTCTATATAAACAGTTCTGTGTTCTCATGTTTGTTTCACTCTGTGCTTGACTTCAGAAGACTCGCCTTCTCTCACCTCGCAATTTCCTGCACACATTTCCTGCTATTTGCTGTTGCATCATGTCGCTGAACATTCCTGCCTACCCAACTGAATATGATTATGCTTCCCTATCCAACGAAGAAATTGAGCACATCGAGAATGTGCGTGAAGAACAAAGAATTAAAATGCTCAGATTAAGTAGAGTTGCTGCTCAAAGAAACTCAAAATTTCTACTGGACCATACCAACTCCTACTGGAGCATGATGTATAAGGTGAAGGGTGAAAAGGCAGACAGAGTTAACTGGAACGATGAAGCGAATGAGGTAAAAACGTTTGTCCCAGAATGGCTTGAGCGCTTTCAAAGTGGCAATCCACTTGAGGACGAAATGGAAGCTTATGACCAGTTCTTGCTGAATGAACATCACCGGAATGGACATTCTTTAGAAGATATAGCCCAATTGAAGTCCTGCCTTTCAAATAAGCGCAAACTTATCTCTGATGGCAAATGTCAGAAGAAGAAGAAACGAAATTTGTTTCAATTAATTGGGAATGCAAATAGCCGCTTGTTTGAATGTGTTTAATTTTCAATAAATGTTTGGTTCTTTAGTTTTTAATTTAAATAAAATTGAGTGAGAAATGCATTCTGATATATGCGTACAGAATTGTTAAGACTTTGTAAAAATATTTGAAATTAATGATAAACTCAAATAACGATTTCACTACAAAAAAATATTAAATTGATTTCTTTAGAGTATTACTGATCCGGGTTAGATGATAATTTAACTGACAATTGATTTCAATGAGAAAACGAAAGAATTTTAATAAATATATAGAGTACATTGCATTGACTTGTGAAGGCATGTAAAGTGTGAACAGGTGTACAGTAAAGTGATAAATTGATAAGATGTTACATAATGAAATTCGAAAGATCAACCAAAATTCAAAGGTCATAATGAGATTCATTGATGAGCTGCGAATCTATTATATATTACAGAAAATATGAATCCAAATAGCATTGGGAATGCTCCTGGAATCCAATAGTCTCACTTCTACTTTTAAGAAGAAATTGTTCGTTTTTGTTTGCTGATAGGAACCTGCAAAACTGTCAATAAAAATATATAATAAACAACATAAATCGAAATGGCAACTAATTTCGCCTTTTGGTTAAAAAAGAAGAAGAAGAAAGAAAGTCCAACTTGAAGTGATCAGATAGTTGGAATTTCGTAAGTTTGGACCAGTTCTTCGCATAGTTCAAAGAGCGCATTTTTAGTGCACTCAGCAGTGCACTGTTCCAGAAATGTTCCACTTTTCTGAGCGACCACCAACTTGTGCATTGCCACGCCTGATCGTGGGAAACCTTTCGAGTAGAATTCGTGCGGAAGAGTCGAACATCGAAAGCAGGTTAGGAGCGACTTGGTGAGCCCCACCAACAAAGGACATTTCGTAGTTGTAACACTTTCGTCAGTTTCGTTGTATATTCCGCCGATCACGGTGGTGGATTCGACATTACTGTCAACTTCATTCGAATTGGCCTTGAAACCGATTGTACATCCGTAAATAATTAATCCTACAACAAATGCAATCAAGACAAATGCCGTGACAAATTTCTTCAAAGTAAGCCTCATTTTGAAGAAGTATTTGGTGGAAGGCTTGAAGAGGAAGTTTTGAGAGGAGAATTCACGATAACCATCTTTGGAGCACCGTGTGACAGCTACAAACATCGGGTTGGTCGTGTATTTGGGCATTTCGAAATGATCGTAAAGGTGACAAATCGAAAAAGCTAAAAGCGAGCAAGTAAAATAGAAATGCCAGCCTGACATCAACTGTGTGTTTATTTTGCGTTTGTCTATTTGTCCGTTCACAGAGTACGTGTTGATATCACATGTATGCTACATGATGTATTTTTATAAAATTCAATTCTCAACTCTAAAACATCAACATGAATTTAAAATTTAAAATTCTTCAAATACGTTAATCAGTAATTTAATGTTTTCTAATATAGGAAGTTTTATTAAAACTGTTTAATCATAGGTTGAAGGAGATTAATTAATGAAATTTTTTTGATTAGAAAAGTCACTTTCACCAACAAATCGCTTTCTACTCAGATGTTGACCCAAATTTTGACGGCAATTGTGAATGCTTGAGACCGTCTTGAACGCAACTTTGTGCCTGCTCGAGTTCTTGCCGTTACTGAGACAGATCGTTCATTGGATTCTTCGTTCGAAAAGGCCATTTGTTCATGCGATCGTGCGTTTGGCGAAGCATCTTGTTGGAATTCTGCTGTCAAGGGGGAAGGTACCAACTCTTGATTCAGGATTATGCTTTCGGATTGGGCCCCAACCGAATATGGACGTCATTCATTGAATTGAGTGGACCTGGTTGGTTGGAATGGTTTTCAGTTGACTTATCCAGCAAATCGTCACTCGGCTCGGGAAATTCTTCGAAAGTGACATTGGCAGCATTCTCAGGTTGGTCACAGAATTGTGATTGGGTTGGCCGTTGAATTTGTTTGAGCACCACCGCGACAAATGATAGTTCCATTTGAACGCCTTTTTGTCCCTTTAAGACATTCTCTCTCAATAAGCGCTATAGCCTTATCGACCAAAGTTTTCTCGTCAATGTTAAGGATTTCGTCGTCTGTATGCCCAAAATGCTCATACAGACGTTTGGCAACTTTCGACTTGTTGATCTTGTTTGCGTGTTGTTGATGGGACATGGCTGCACGATTGTGAGCACTTTCTCGTTAAACTGGTGGTGGGAATGTGTCCCAAATCAAAATATTCAGTAGTTCTTGATATAATCGAATTCTTGGGAGTCTAATGCATTTAGCCTAAATTTTGCACAACAGTGAGCTCCATTGTGATCTTAGTTCTGGTCAAAATTTTATTAAATTTTTCAAAGATTGCTTTAAGGGAAAATTTAGACACTAAATTTTAAAGATTAGAAAAAGGTGCTTTTTGTCTAGGAATTGATCACAAAAACTGCTCAAACTACATTTCCTCATGTCTTATTTTCAAAAATTAATTTCCCTTAAAACCAAAGCAGCGTTTGAAACTTAGGCACTCAGAAAGCATGCAATGCATTTCTATATAAACAGTTCTATGTTCTCATGTTTGTATCATTCTGTGATTGACTTCAGAAGACTCGCCTTCTCTCTCCTCTCACCTCGCAATTTCCTGCACACATTTTGTGTCCTGCTATTTGCTGTTGCATCATGTCGCTGAATATTCCTGCTTACCCGACCGAGTATGATTACTCTTCACTCTCCAACGAAGAAATTGAGCACATCGAGAATGTGCGTGAAGAGCAACGTGTTAAGATGCTCAGATTGAGTAGAGTTGCTGCTCAAAGAAACTCAAAATTTCTATTAGAGCATACCAACTCCTACTGGAGTATGATGTATACGGTGAAGGGAGAAAAGGCAGACAGAGTCAACTGGAACGATGAAGCGAATGAGGTAAAAACGTTTGTCCCAGAATGGCTCGAGCGCTTTCAAAGTGGCAATCCACTTGAAAACGAAATGGAATCTTATGACCGGTTCTTGCTGAATGAACATCACCGGAATGGACATTCTTTGGAAGATATAGCCCAATTGAAGTGCTATCTTTCAAATAAACGCAAGCTTGTCTCTGATGGCAAATGTGAGAAGAAGAAGAAACGAAATTTGTTTCAATTAATTTGGAATGCAAATAGCCGCTTATTTGAATGTGTTTAATTTTCAATAAATGTTTGGTCATTTAGTTTTAATTTGCAGCACTACGTCTGCATCGCACTTGACGAGATCATGTACATTGCTATTATAAACACTAACATCCTGTATAACATCATATTCATTCAATGTATGTTCAATTGATTGTTACTCACGTATTGGCGAGCAACCGAACAAGACTCGCTATCTAGACTCTGTAACGACAAGTCTGAAATAAAGTATTCAAAAGCAAAGATGTGCTGTTTGGTTTATTTCTTTAAAGCATCAAGAATGTGGATCTAATTCTGTGTGATAGATCTTCTCTTGCTGCATCTGGCGCGGTCAAGCTTAAACAACTTACGTGGAGATCTTCTCTTAAGCAATTGCTGCAGTTGGCGCAGTCTACGTACTGGAACCAAATTTACGCGGCTATTTTTCTTATGTGATCTTCTCTTGCTGCTCAGTGGTCAAGAATACAAGAATCCCATTGCTGTATATGAAGACTTCAAAGAAGTAACGTCTTATCTCTCAAATAAGATCTTCTCTTGCTGCATATGGCGCAATCCTACGTTAACAACTTACGTGGTTATTTTCTTGTGAGATGAAACTTATCAACGGTCAGTAGTCAAGAATGTGGATTTTATCTGTGTGAAAAATCTTCTCTTGCTGCATATGACGCGATCAAAGAAACAAATTTACGCGGTTTTCTATTTTCTTATGTGATGGACCTTATTTTCAAGTAATTTTCGTATTACTCTCTTACTGCAAAGCGCAGTCGACAGCCTCGAAGACAAAGTTCTCTCCTGCTGCATCATTGGTCATCGTAAAGAAATTTTTCCCGTTTATTTTCTTGATTGAAACACATTTCATCTACTCCAAGAATTTCTCTTCTCTCCAACTCTTTATTCTAAGTGCTACTACATCTTACGTGTGAGTCAAAATATCAAAATGCAAAGTGCAAAGTGTTTTGTGTTGTGATCATCACTACCCAACACATCTTATCATCAAATCTCATCTGATGCTACAATGCATCATTTCGCGACAATTCAAAAATGAGATTCAAAATTGAATACAGAGAATCTGTCCATGATTTACGTTCTGGCAAAGTTGGCATCGATCATTTCAACGGTCGAGCCCGCGAGTGCCAATGTCCAGTCTATCATATTTGCCGATATGACGAATTCACATCTTATTGTGGATGGAGCATTGCTCAAATCGTGCGTAATTTTCATCATACTCTCACAAATACCGCAAAAACTTGGTATGAACGTGAGCAATCTTACATCGATAAATTGCCTGACAACGAAATCACATTTGAGACATTCGAAAAACTCGCTAACTCATTTGTGGAGGAATTCGGATGGTATTTATATCTTCGAATTAGACCAAATTACAAGTTTAGAAAAGTTTTCAACGGAATTGGAAACTATCAACATTCTAACAAATGTACAATCTACAAACATCATCACGATGAAAACATTCTGAACTACATTCAGGATTTTGAGAGGAAAAAGCAAGAATTTGCTGATTCTATGTCAAATGTTTTTCAGCACAACAATTCAGGATGTGTTAAATTATCAGATATCCCTAGATATCCTGGTTCAATTACACACCTTCTGGCAAGCTACAAACGGACAAAAACTCAAGAAAACCCAAAAGAAATTGAGTTTCAGAAGGATGATACATCATTTCCTGCTAACACAAGTGACTCTTCTCACAACAATGCAGAAATTGCAAAATCTACCGATGTCTCTAAACATCCTGTGTCACTTGAACACAATCCAGCAAACCACCAACTGGCAAACTCAACATTGCCAAACAACAATTTTCTTCAATCCAATCGCAATCACAAACAATGTGAAATTAATTCAGCAACACATGACAAAGTTTACGACAACAAAATTGTCATAATTCACAACAATAATGAATCTTGCTATAAAATTAAAATTGGTTTGAAAGTCACTGAGACTAAAGTTTGCAAACCCAACAAAAACAGCAAATGCTTATCGAACACTCATCATGAGCCATCTTCAACTATCGAAATTGATGAACACGAACTTTTTCTCGATTCAAAACAAGTTGATATACTTGATCATATTTCACTTCCGGATGACAATCATGTATCAACAATAGTCAATGTTTCAACCATCGATCCAATTGACAACGTTGATAATTTTGTTAATTTATCGAATCCAATCGATATCCCAATCGTCAACTCAATTTTTGTTTATGTTTCAATGCATTCACTGCAACAGATACAAGAATTCAAAGCATTAAGTTTTGTTTCTGAAAATCCAACTTTATTTCCGGACAAACATCATGTAACAACAAACGTCAATGTGCCAACCGTCGATCCAACGACACCTTTGATTTGTTTTGACCAAATTCAAACTGTTCCAATTGACAAACTTATTGATTTTGATGATTTTTCGTCTCCAATCAACATCACAAGCAACGTCGATTTTGTTTATGCAAATTCAACATATGCCGAACTGAGCGAAATTGATTTCTCAATCGTCAACACTCCAATTGTTGTACCAACAATTGATGATTCAACTATCGAATTGAATAATGATGACAAAATCAACGATTCTACATCATTGGACACTGTCCAAATTACACCAGAATCACTAATTTCAAAGCCAACTGTTTTGGAATCTCCTGTGGATATCATCTCACCTGATTTCCCCGAAAACAAATTTGTTTCTGATCTAATTGTTCAGAACATTAATATTACTGTGAAAATTGAAGCATTGCCAATCGCATGCATCTTTCCCAAACATGTTATCTCTAAATTTACAGACTTATTGTGTAATTCACATTCTTCTTTTCTTATTTCGATCAATTTTGTCAATTCAAGACTCAAGTCACTTCTTATCAACTTCTTACATGGCTTTCGTGAACCATACGAATTTGTTCCATTCAAGCCATCTAAACCTCCAGACATAGAGATTGTCTACTGCATGCATGATCTAAGATTCTTTTCTAATGAGAGTTTCTTTTCCCGAGTGGACTTTTTTCAAGGTGGTAGTATGCAGCACTACGTCTGCATCGCACTTGACGAGATCATGTACATTGCTATTATGTAAACACTAACATCCTGTATAACATCATATTCATTCAATGTATGTTCAATTGATTGTTACTCACGTATTGGCGAGCAACCGAACAAGACTCGCTATCTAGACTTTGCTATGACAAGTCCGAATAAAATATTCAAAGCATAAATTTGCTGTTTGATTTTATTTCTTTAAAGCATCAAGAATGTGGATCTAATTCTGTGTGATAGATCTTCTCTTGCTGCAAATTTGTTAATTAATAAATGGAAAATCTGGAAATTTTCCATTTTTCAAACTTTGGAAAATTTTCTATTGCATGCGATGCCTAAATGTGTGTCTAGGTGTTTTTTTATCTCGATAAGATCGCCCAACTGATGGCACAACCAGAAATCAGAGATCAAAGCGAGAAAGTTAGACTCAAGTAAGCGATTTCTATTTATTATCTTGTTTGACTTTGAAATGCCATTAAGAAATAAATGACAATTGAATTGGGAATTTACCGGCCAGTTATTTCTAATTGAGCATCACAATTATATATACTTTTATGTTTTAATTCAAAAAATATCACATATTCACGGAATCGGATTTGAAAACTGTTTTTATTATTATATAAAGTGACATTCAACAATGTATTAATAGTCAATTTGTATGTAATATTATTTTTTATTAATTTAACATGCAATGCCTTCAGTTACAGATGATTATTATAATAAATTATTGAATTAGGAAAAAATGGAAAATCGTGCATGCCAGTGTTAACATGCGCCAGTGCAATGTGGAATAACCATGTGCAAACAAAATAGTTTTATTAAAATAAATTTAATTTAATGCAAATATTGTACAAATTCTGTATTCACTTGACCATAACAATAACATCGTTGATTGCCTCATACGTGCGAGGTTCAATCTTTATAATCAAAGCAATAGTTCGCAGATTTGTTTGCGTTTGTCAATCGAATTTGACTGAGCATCTTCTCGAATTCTCTAGGTGCTGGTATTGTTCAGCCAGTCAATAAAATCAAAATGAATTCAAAGTTGAGCATTTGTGATTTCATAGTTGCAAAATGAGTTGTCCAGCTGCAGAATATGAACCAAACAAAAGGAACTCAAATTGTTTCTATCGAGCGAGAATTGATAGATCGAGTTGGTCACGATCGCAAAAAATGTTGGTGTACAGGAAAGGTATATAATGTTCGGTTGAAGATTGAATTGATAGATTCGATGAATCGACGGCATTGACTCGTATGTTGCATTTGAGTTTTATATAAATAGACAAAATGTTTCATTGTTGGTAATGATTTATTTATAATTATAAAGATAAAGTGTGAACAGGTGTACAGTGTTAGTGATAATATGTTACATAATGAAATTCGAAAGATAAACCAAAATTCAAAGGTCATGATGAGATTAAATCATCACTCAAAAAACAAAGGGAAACTCAGGTGACATCCATGGTGAGATTGTTCGTTTGTGTTTGCTGATAGGAATATGCAAAACTGTTTGTTAATAAAAATTTATAATAAACAACATAAATCGAAATGACAACTAATTTTTCCCTTGGTTTAATAAAAAGAAAGACCAACTTGAAGTGATTAGATAGTTGGAATTTCATAAGTTCGGACCAGTTCTTCGCAAAGTTCAAATAGCGCATTCTTGGTGCACTCAGCTGTGCACTGTTCCAGAAATGTTTCACTTTGCTGAGCGACCACCAGTTTGTGCATTGCCACACCTGATCGTGGGAAACCTTTCGAGTAGAATTCGTGCGGAAGAGTCGAACATCGAAAGCAGGTTAGGAGCGACTTGGTGAGCCCCACCAACAAAGGACATTTCGTAGGTGTAACACTTTCGCTAGTTTCGTTGTATATTCCGCCGATCACGGTGGTGGATTCGACATTACTGTCAACTTCATACGAATTGGCCTTGAACCTGATTGTACATCCGTAAACAATTAAACCTATAGCAAAGGCCATCAAGACAAGTGTCGTAACAAATTTCTTCAAAGTAAGCCTCATTTTGAAGTTGTATTTGTAGGATGGTTTGAAGAGAAAGTTTTGATAAGAGAATTTACGAAGACCATCTTTGGAGCACCGTGTGACAGCTATAAACATCGGTTCGTTCTTGTATTTGAGCATTTCGAAATGATCGTAAAGGTGACTAATCGAAAAAGCTAAAAGCGAGCGAGTAAAATAAAAATGCCAGCCTGACATCAACTGTGTGTTTATTTTGCTGTGCCTATTTGTCCGTTCACAGAGTACGTGTTGATATCACATAGGTTTTTATGAAATTAAATTTGCAACTCCAAAACATCAACAAAGACTAATGTTATGATCATAATGATATGTTTGGAATGACTTTTGGATTTATTATTTAGGATTGAATTTTGCATTACTTTGTATACTTAAAGCAGCAATTCTTCTCTGATTACGACAAAAATTGAACACAAACTAGAATATTCTTTACTTCGTGTCTACTATTCTTTAAATCTTATAAGATTCTTATTAAAATTATAATTCATTATCCGTCAATTCCCCCTGAACACTCAAAACACTGGAAAAAGTTCAATAATTCATTCGTTTCATCGACCATAGCTATCTGCATCCATTTTTTCAACTGACACATGCTTGATGTTAAATACCTCCATTAAATCATAAATTACCTGTTAAAAATTTGAATCAAATTACACTGAATGAGAAAATAAACTAATACAAATAAAAATTCATACTGATTAAAAATTAGTACTGATAAAAATTCAAATGATACATCAAATATCGATTCAATTTTATTGTAAATAAAGTGTTTAGTGTTTAATGACTCATGAGTGATTTAGTGCTCATGGGGTCGTGCGTTTGGCGAAGCAACTTGTTGGAATTCTGCTGCCAAGGGGGAAGGTACCAACTCTTGATTCAGGATTACGCTTTCGGATTGGGCCCCAACCGAAGTATGGACGTCATTCATTGAATTGAGTGGATGGTTTTCAGTTGACCTGTCCAGCAAATCCACAGGGTAACCCACAGACACCAATCCCGAAAGAATACATCACCAGGCAATGGCTACCATAGTCGGTTAACACCGATAAATCAGTGCCGACGTGGTTCGCATGACATCTGACTGAACTGGTCATGAGAACACGAGAGATCTCATTTCCTGTTCGCCGTTATTCACGGAACAACAGTAGGAAAGTGAGCAATCCATAGGATCACATCACCAGGCAATGGCTACAAAGGTGAGCAATCCATAGGATCACATCACCAGGCAATGGCTACAAAGGTGAGCAATCCATAGGATCACATCACCAGGCAATGACTACCATAGTCGGTTAACACCGATAAATCAGTGCCGACGTGGTTCGCATGACATCTGACTGAACTGGTCATGAGAACACGAGAGATCTCATTTCCTGTTCGCCGTTATTCACGGAACAACAGTAGGAAAGTGAGCAATCCATAGGATCACATCACCAGGCAATGGCTACAAAGGTGAGCAATCCATAGGATCACATCACCAGGCAATGGCTACAAAGGTGAGCAATCCATAGGATCACATCACCAGGCAATGGCTACAAAGGTGAGCAATCCATAGGATCACATCACCAGGCAATGGCTACAAAGGTGAGCAATCCATAGGATCACATCACCAGGCAATGACTACCATAGTCGGTTAACACCGATAAATCAGTGCCGACGTGGTTCGCATGACATCTGACTGAACTGGTCATGAGAACACGAGAGATCTCATTTCCTGTTCGCCGTTATTCACGGAACAACAGTAGGAAAGTGAGCAGTCCATAGGACCACGTCACCAGGCAATGGCTACAAAGGTGAGCAATCCATAGGATCACATCACCAGGCAATGACTACCATAGTCGGTTAACACCGATAAATCAGTGCCGACGTGGTTCGCATGACATCTGACTGAACTGGTCATGAGAACACGAGAGATCTCATTTTCTGTTCGCCGTTATTCACGGAACAACAGTAGGAAAGTGAGCAATCCATAGGATCACATCACCAGGCAATGGCTACAAAGGTGAGCAATCCATAGGATCACATCACCAGGCAATGGCTACAAAGGTGAGCAATCCATAGGATCACATCACCAGGCAATGGCTACAAAGGTGAGCAATCCATAGGATCACATCACCAGGCAATGGCTACAAAGGTGAGCAATCCATAGGATCACATCACCAGGCAATGACTACCATAGTCGGTTAACACCGATAAATCAGTGCCGACGTGGTTCGCATGACATCTGACTGAACTGGTCATGAGAACACGAGAGATCTCATTTCCTGTTCGCCGTTATTCACGGAACAACAGTAGGAAAGTGAGCAGCCCATAGGACAACCTCACCAGGCAATGGCTACAAAGGTGAGCAATCCATAGGATCACATCACCAGGCAATGACTACCATAGTCGGTTAACACCGATAAATCAGTGCCGACGTGGTTCGCATGACATCTGACTGAACTGGTCATGAGAACACGAGAGATCTCATTTCCTGTTCGCCGTTATTCACGGAACAACAGTAGGAAAGTGAGCAGCCCATAGGACAACGTCACCAGGCAATGGCTACAAAGATGAGCAATCCATAGGATCACATCACCAGGCAATGACTACCATAGTCGGTTAACACCGATAAATCAGTGCCGACGTGGTTCGCATGACATCTGACTGAACTGGTCATGAGAACACGAGAGATCTCATTTCCTGTTCGCCGTTATTCACGGAACAACAGTAGGAAAGTGAGCAGTCCATAGGACCACGTCACCAGGCAATGGCTACAAAGGTGAGCAATCCATAGGACAACGTCACCAGGCAATGGCTACAAAGGTGAGCAATCCATAGGATCACATCACCAGGCAATGACTACCATAGTCGGTTAACACCGATAAATCAGTGCCGACGTGGTTCGCATGACATCTGACTGAACTGGTCATGAGAACACGAGAGATCTCATTTCCTGTTCGCCGTTATTCACGGAACAACAGTAGGAAAGTGAGCAGTCCATAGGACCACGTCACCAGGCAATGGCTACAAAGGTGAGCAATCCATAGGATCACATCACCAGGCAATGGCTACAAAGGTGAGCAATCCATAGGATCACATCACCAGGCAATGACTACCATAGTCGGTTAACACCGATAAATCAGTGCCGACGTGGTTCGCATGACATCTGACTGAACTGGTCATGAGAACACGAGAGATCTCATTTCCTGTTCGCCGTTATTCACGGAACAACAGTAGGAAAGTGAGCAATCCATAGGATCACATCACCAGGCAATGGCTACAAAGGTGAGCAATCCATAGGATCACATCACCAGGCAATGGCTACAAAGGTGAGCAATCCATAGGATCACATCACCAGGCAATGGCTACAAAGGTGAGCAATCCATAGGATCACATCACCAGGCAATGGCTACAAAGGTGAGCAATCCATAGGATCACATCACCAGGCAATGACTACCATAGTCGGTTAACACCGATAAATCAGTGCCGACGTGGTTCGCATGACATCTGACTGAACTGGTCATGAGAACACGAGAGATCTCATTTCCTGTTCGCCGTTATTCACGGAACAACAGTAGGAAAGTGAGCAGCCCATAGGACAACCTCACCAGGCAATGGCTACAAAGGTGAGCAATCCATAGGATCACATCACCAGGCAATGACTACCATAGTCGGTTAACACCGATAAATCAGTGCCGACGTGGTTCGCATGACATCTGACTGAACTGGTCATGAGAACACGAGAGATCTCATTTCCTGTTCGCCGTTATTCACGGAACAACAGTAGGAAAGTGAGCAGCCCATAGGACAACGTCACCAGGCAATGGCTACAAAGATGAGCAATCCATAGGATCACATCACCAGGCAATGACTACCATAGTCGGTTAACACCGATAAATCAGTGCCGACGTGGTTCGCATGACATCTGACTGAACTGGTCATGAGAACACGAGAGATCTCATTTCCTGTTCGCCGTTATTCACGGAACAACAGTAGGAAAGTGAGCAGTCCATAGGACCACGTCACCAGGCAATGGCTACAAAGGTGAGCAATCCATAGGACAACGTCACCAGGCAATGGCTACAAAGGTGAGCAATCCATAGGATCACATCACCAGGCAATGACTACCATAGTCGGTTAACACCGATAAATCAGTGCCGACGTGGTTCGCATGACATCTGACTGAACTGGTCATGAGAACACGAGAGATCTCATTTCCTGTTCGCCGTTATTCACGGAACAACAGTAGGAAAGTGAGCAGTCCATAGGACCACGTCACCAGGCAATGGCTACAAAGGTGAGCAATCCATAGGATCACATCACCAGGCAATGGCTACAAAGGTGAGCAATCCATAGGATCACATCACCAGGCAATGACTACCATAGTCGGTTAACACCGATAAATCAGTGCCGACGTGGTTCGCATGACATCTGACTGAACTGGTCATGAGAACACGAGAGATCTCATTTCCTGTTCGCCGTTATTCACGGAACAACAGTAGGAAAGTGAGCAGCCCATAGGACCACGTCACCAGGCAATGGCTACAAAGGTGAGCAATCCATAGGATCACATCACCAGCATTGGCTACGTGTCGGTTAACACCGATAAATCAGTGCCGACGTGGTTCGAATGAATTCGGACTAAACAGCTTTACCCCTAGAGGTTTCAGTTCCTGTATGCCTTTATCCACCGAACAATAGCTACCAGAGCCGGATGATACTGAAGAATCAATAGCATCAGTTAGTATGAAAGATAAGACTAAACTATTAATTTATTATCTAATGTTAAATATGCAATAGATTTATTGACAGATAAATAGGTATTCTTGATTAAGGATAAATAAGATACATAACTATAATACAAGATAAATAGATAGACAATAATGCACTCGGCAGACAACACAATAGGAAAGCGCAAAGGGTAAAATAGTCAACAAACCTAAAGTGGACAGAAGAGACAAGTTAGTACTCACGATAAAGTGTGGCACAACACGAGGACTTACTGGTAAATGGGTAAGCCTCACACTGGTCAACAGTCTGTAACGAAGCATGGAAGAGCGAGGCTTATATACACCAGAAGGACATGACCATCAAGGGAGTAATGACAGACAGCGACACCGGTCAGTCATCGATCAGGTCATTTGTACGCATCGAATAGTCATCGCCATGACTTGCCATAACCAGCGCTAGGTGAGACACGTTCACTCGATCGTCACAATCATCATTGGCACTCATCAGTGTTCTGCTCACCAGTCATGATCGATTTCACTGAACTGGGACTGTCATTGATTTTGCTGTCTTCGGATCGAATTGTTGAACCTGACGATTTGGTGGTTGACTTTCGTGAAGTTGGTTTGCTTGACTTTGACTCTGGTTTGGCTACTTTAGAAGTCCCGGTTGGAGAGTGTCGACTGGCAGATTTGGTGCTTAGCGATCGGGATTTAGACCTGGGAGTCTTATGTTTGCTCGAAGACTTGGTGCTCACGGTCTTTTGATCACTTTTGGACTTGCTCTCTTGGGGACTGTTCACCTTGTCAGGCTTGTTGGGCTTGCTACTTGGTTTGAGTTGAGATGATTTCGGTTTGTCAAATCGATCCTTTTCCTTGCTTTTCTTGGCACTACTATCACTGGCAGCCTTAGTTGGAGTAACCACTCGACTGTCTTGAGAAGAATTTGGCTTCTGCTTTTTCTCAGTACTGGTCGCCTTAGTGGATGAACTCTCTGAAACATAAGTCCACGATTCTGTCTCGGACTTGTCTTTGCTTTCCTTGGGAGTTTTGCTGCTGCTCACTGGAGATTTGACATCTTTCTTGGAGGTTCTGCTGCTGTGTGGTTTGAGCAATGATTCAGTTTTGCGCAATTTGGGAATAGGACTTGATTTGATACGACCAACAGTTGGAGTTGGATTGGTTGGTGGAGTGATTGGCTTCGAAGGGCCTGGAGACCTGATTACGGTTACCATTGGGGAAACCTTCCTGGAAGCAGACACCGAAGTGATGGTCTTACTCTTTGGACTGGCCACTTTCGATTCGACTGGAGACTTGGTTTTACTCTTTGACCGCTTCGAAGTGCCATCGTGACTGGTGGTAGACCCTTTCTTGACATCTTTCTGCGGTGATGGCAAGAATCGATCACTAACTTTGCGCAACACTTCGATCGCCTTTGGATTGTCGACCACTTGAATCGACTTGGAAATGATCACATCTTTGGGTGCCACCACCTCTGCCGACTTTTTAATGTCTTTCACTTGGGCCTTTGACACCTTGGCCGTGGATTTACGTCTCGACTGAAGTTTTTCTTGCTCTTCAAATGGATTTGTGTTCTTCTCGTCCATTCGTTTCACAATATCTGCGAATGTTACACGTTCTTGAGTGGTGATTGGTGGGACAACCGAAGAGGAAGACACTTTGGTTGGTGTGGCCACCTTTGGTTTGAGGTCGTGGTACGAGATCCAACCGTGGCACCGGAATGGACTCTGGCTTTCCACTTGATGGCGACAGTTGTTCGGGTGGAGCAGTCATCTGTGCATCGACCTCGTCCTCGTGCAGTATGAGTTGATACTTGACATTGTCGTCCACTATGAGAACTGCCTCTTTGTAGTCACATAGGAACACATTGGCAACACCATCGGTGAAGTCGATAATACAGCTTCGATTGATTGCCTCTTCGCCCAGTCAGCTCTTGGTCCACTTGACAAAGTAAAGCCAATCAACTCTAATTTGGAATCGGCACCAAAGCTAAATCCACCTGCCACTTCACCGTACACGTAGACCTGTGCATTCTCTCGGGCTTTGATGATAATGTTGGCAGTGTTCTGCAGTGCCACGTCCACTTCCATCACCATTTTGAGGTCGCTCACCATGAGATAGTAGGACGAGTCGTACTGCAGCCATCGAATCTGTCCATTGGAACGACGCAACAAGTATGGCACTACACGGGCATATTCATTCGTAATGTCTCCAGTGAAGAGGCCAACAGGTCGGACAACCAGTTCACCGTAACAGTAGTACAGGAGGAACTGTGGATGACCAGAACCACCACCAGAAGGGGACAAAGCATTCCGAGGGCCATAGATTACTGCACTGGTGGACTCGCTTTCAGTGGAAGTGCGAGTGGTGGTGGATGGAGCACTGCTTTTGGCTTGTCCAGGCCGAGAAGAAGCCAGAGAAATCATCACATAATCGTCGAGAGTTGCAACTTGATTGCTATTGTGTTGGGAGGAAACAAACATTAAGAATATGAAGGTCGACAGCAAAGTGAACTTACATAAGCACCCGGAGAAGTCATTGACAGCTCGTCACTTAGAACCAGAAGAGCGAGCAGTGAGTCAATGCTGATTTCCAACATCTAATAACTTTTCATCCCCAACACTGCTACTTTTAACAAAAAAGCCAGTACATATAACTTGGAATCTTCTAAAGATTTCCTCCGGAATTCTTGAATGTTGGATAACCAAACAGAGTTGCTGGCTTGGTCAAGCTCAGACACTTTGATCAACGAGCAGTGGCACGCCAGAATCATTCGAAACGACTGCAGATATGACGCCTTTGATGATGATGTCTGGCACTGGATCACTAAAAGATACATATAATATAAAGTCATAAACTATACGGCAAAAAACACACTTACCATTGTAGACTGACAAAAGAGTTTCGACTAAGTTCTGTAGATACAGAAACATACTTCTGCGAGCACCAAACAGAGCAGCCTCCCGTGTAGTCTTCTTTCCCCTCGAACTCATTTGGCACCATCCTGTAATCTTCACCACCGCAGAACATTTTCCGTTCATATTCTCCTCCTCCACCTCGGCAGTGTTCGATGTTTCGGACAAGCATTCCATCACTGCTGTCATCATCCGATCATCGCAGTTTCTTTCATATTCTAGAAAATTTGCAAATCAAAACTAATTTTCGAAATATAAATATAAAACAAACTTACGAGCAAAGAATGCCCGAACCACTTTAGCAATCTTTACAGCCCGCTTTCGGTCAGCCAGGGTCAATTCGGGTAGTACATAAAGTTGTCGGACAGAAGATGGGCACTGGTTGGTGGATGAGGAAGACTCGACTTCCGACGATTGAGTGCAAGCGGCGAAGGTGACCCGTCGAGCCTTTCGGGAAGTGTTGGTTCGGATGGATGATGAACCATTCATGGTGATGCCGCCAGAATGATCGTTACTTGAAGTGGCCACAACAGCCATCGACACTGAAACATCGATTTGAGATGGCGAGCATTGGGTTGAAGTGGTGGCAGTGGTTGTAGGAATAGTCACCGAAAGAGCGGACAGAGCAATGGGCGGATTGATCATAGTGGCACGCGAGATCGTTTCGGAAGGCGATACTGAGCCCACAGCATCTCCAGGCATCATGAGGCAACCAATCTGGCATTCGGCACAATCACAGTCCTCTTCATCATCATCAGTGGACAAGTCAATAAGATAACCTTCAGATAAAGGTGCAGTGGGGCCAATCTTCTCGATGTTATCGCCATCAATGTCCATCTGGTCGCCATTAGCAGCCGCAACATAAGTCGAAGAAGTAGTAGAAGAAGCAGCAGCAACGGCCACAACTTCTGTAGTCAAAACAGGCTGGGGAGCGGACCTTTTAATGTCTTTCACTTGAGCCTTTGACACCTTGGCCGTGGATTTACGTCTCGACTGAAGTTTTTCTTGCTCTTCAAATGGATTTGTGTTCTTCTCGTCCATTCGTTTCACAATATCTGCGAATGTTACACGTTCTTGAGTGGAGATTGGTGGGACAACCGAAGAGGAAGACACTTTGGTTGGTGTGACCACCTTTGGTTTGACCGATTCGGTCTGAGATCGTGGTACGAGATCCAACCGTGGCACCGGAATGGACTCTGGCTTTCCACTTGATGGCGACAGTTGTTCGGGTAGAGCAGTCATCTGTGCATCGACATCGTCCTCGGATGTTTCCATCAAGTAACCAAATAGACCCGGATCAACTACCACGTCAATGTCTTCCGGTTTGGTGGTCACAGACAGAAGACTGTGAACAAAACAAAAACAAATCAAATCAAAAACAAATCAACCAAAAATCAAACAAACTACCTTATTATGTTGGTGCAGCTGGATACTCGGGATAGATGAGTGTTAAAAGCAACCATTTCGCATCCGAGATTTTCTTCAGACTGAGGCGCCAAAGCCACCTGTCGCTTTCGTCCACTTTTTGAATGTTCCGGTTGTTGTTGAGGTTGGGCGGCAAGCTTGCGCCAAACTTCTTCAATCAACTGTCTCCGCTTGTCATCCCTCGATGATGCCTGGGCACGGGTTTTCTTCGAGGAGTTCCGGGTGGAAGGGACACGGCTCGTACGAGACTGCTTGGATGTGGTCGGTTTGGGGGTGACCTTCTTGGGAAGAGCCATAGTATCTAGAGAAAGAGTGAAAAATATTAAATAAAAAAAAACAAATAAATAAATAAAAACATTAGTGCAAATTCATCAAAATCCAAACGCCCAAAACCAAATCCAAAAACCCGAATCTATCAATAACCTAACAGTCAAACAGATCAATCAAAACAAAGCCTTGGTGCGCAACCAGTGCCATCTAGTGAGAGCGGCAAGAAAATCACGTGAGCGCGCAAATGGATTGCTGATGTTCAGTTGTTCATGCATCATACGAGTGAGTGAACATCATCATCATCATCATCAACATCACAATGATCACAACAATCAACTACACACCCCCTTTGGATGGAGAAGAGAAGACAATAGCAACAAGAATGGGTGCGCCACAACCCCCCTCAATACACAACACACATTCATCATGCACATAAATCAATACCACTCCTCCAAGTACAGGCCCGACCGGGGCTGGGGGAGCACAACATGAAGAGAGTAAGAGAACAGGGGTAACAGTCTGGCGCCAATTGGCCCACCGCCCCTACCAAAGACCACTTCGATACGAAGACGTGTCATAACACACACAAAAAAAGGGACTCGAATCGATAACCACTCCACTCTACCACTCCTCCACCATCTCACACTCAAAGGACAACAACATTAAGATGACGTGTCCTTACATCCCCGCCAAATGACCTCACAACACAAAAGACGAAGGAGGAGGGATAAAAGAGGACTCCGTTCCCGCACAGTCACAAAGGAAAACGCGCGTACTCGATCTCGCGTTCGGTTCGGACAACAGAGCGTGCGCAATCGAGCCAGACAGAGCGCAGCCAAGACAATGCATGCGATGATGAGAGCGCGCTTAACGAGAACAAAGAAATTGTTGTTCTGGTCGGGGCGAACATGCGCCACCAGCACAGATAGCCTCCGAGAGTGAGTGCCTGCGCTTGTGCTCACCCTCCCCTCCTCCTCCTTCATGCTGGGTACAGAGGAGAACAAAAGAACTCGGCGCGCGTTCGCGCCAAAACCGACTCAAGTCCTCCGAACGCCCCGAGGACGGACAGATTCGATAGACCATAAAAGGCGACAGTGAGAAGAACGCCCGATTCGATTCGGTATTAATAATCCCCCGGTAATAGATAAATAACCGTACGGGGGAAAAAGCCTTAAAAAGTATAACTCGGGAATAATAATAACCATGGGAAAATAAATAAACAAAATAAATAAAGGAGAATATAAGCACGAAAAATACGAAATAAAAATGCTCAGTAAATCAGAATCCTGAGAATTCTCAAAAGTCGGACCCGATGGAGTACACAACACAGAGAAAGAGGATAATCTAAAATCTTAAACATCATATCATAAAGAATACAACAGAATATTCACGATGTTCACCTACCGGATAATACGATTCGGTACGGCAACTCGAGGACAGTGACAAAGATGATGATCCTTCTTTCGGACAGATTCTTATCAATTCGGGTGAGGTGAATATTTTCGGGAGGGTACGGAGACCGGCGAGGACAAGTCAAGGTCGCGCTGTGGCAATGACAAAGAAGGTGAGTCAAGTTGTAAAGCTCGAATGACAGTGACCGACCGCAGCACTACACAGACTGTTGTTAACACAGTTGCGCGTTCGGTGAGAGGAGAATGAGCTGTCCACAGAGGACGAACAGGACCAAGACAAAGGAATTGCGGTATTCGGCGATAAATCGGCAATTTTAATCAGATAAATATCGGATAAAAGATAATAGAATAAAGAATAGTAAGACCAATAGGAATGAATGATAATTGGGAAGTGAACACGGACAAAAGTGACCATTTTTGACTGTTTTGGTCAACTTCGGAAACTGTAACGGGGAAAATCGCGGGGTAAACACAAAAATACATTAAAAATCACAACAATAATAATACTAAGACAGTAAATTCTTCGAGGAGAAGGATGACCTTCGTAGTATCCACCACAATCGTTCCAAGCGGGTTCAAAGGTCAAAGGATAACCGAAGAACAAATTCCCGAAACCATAACAACAATAATAACAAGAGGAAGAGGAGGACGACGACGGTTGTTTTCGAGGTTCTCGTTGAAGCCGAACAAAATCTAAAATCACAGATTTAAAGATAATAATAATACTTCTTCTTCATGAGGATGAACATAAACAGAATACACATACACAAAGATATATAATCGAGGTATTCTTATTCCTTCTTCCGGACATTCGTGATGATGATATATGATTGAATAAATAAATAAGATGGTTGAAGAAGACGATGATAATATCTATGAGAATGGTAAAATATCATTAGAATAAATCATAGAAGCTTCAAGAGACTACAAGAATAATACCCGTTCTCAAAGTTCAAATTACCTCGAACCATCAGGAATATATATCGGGCAGATCGAAAACAGAACTAAAAGTAAACAAATATAAATTGACCAAATGAAAAGGTTGTGAGAATATCGAGGAAAGTGGTCACGGGCATCAAGCGTGAGGGTTATTGGCTAAAAACAAATCTGTTGAAGGACAGATAAAATTGATTCTCTTCGAGGTTGATCACTCGCGGCAGATAATCGTCCTTAATTATATATAGAATATATCTTCTTCAGGACGTTGTGAAAGGAGATAAAAATCCCGAACTTGGAAATGTGGCCCGCTAAGAGTGAAAGACACTGGCCAAAACAACCTAGAGGGGGAAAAGATAATAACCATAAATATCTTTGAATATTAATCACATAAAGATTATTATAATTTACATTCCCAATAAAGATAATCATCACTAAAGATTGGTCGAATATCCAAAATATGGAACATCAATATCGAGGTCCGATCGGCGGCAACGAACAGAAAAAAAACGGAGACATAATCAAACTTTGAAGTACACTTGAACTTCACTGTGATTCAAACCTAAAAGCATACACAAAAAAACATGATCACAATTAATCTATTTCAAACTTACGGTATATTTATACTTACCACAAATATAATAATAATAATATATATAATCGTCTAGAGAATGGGAATCGTCTCAAACAAAAGGACTTTGTGGACAAGTTGCTTTAAGAACTTTGATGTGAAAATAACAATAACAAAAACACAAATGAGAAGACGAGAAAAGATTTACGATTCTGGTATTGTGACCATTCCAGATCCATGCCGTGACTCCTCCCTTCTGTAGAATCGCAATATGATCATCATCATCTAGCTTCCGAATAGATCAAATATTCCTCTTTATACGAAGGACACTTAAGTAGACGACGATAGAGGCGATGACGTCAAAAAATCCTGATTGGGACATATTCTTCGGCTGTGTGATTTTGGCTAAAAGTATCTCCTTTGCCAATCCGCCGGGATGTTGTATTCCTTGAGCATCATCATCATCAGCCGAAACGGCCATCGCTTAAAGGAAGGCTTAAAGCTTGCACCTCTCGTAAGTAACACGTTCTCCAGTCCTAGAGCGTAGTCGTCCAGCGTAAATGAGAACCGACTCAATCAGGCAAAGTATTCTAAGTATAAAACAAAACAGTACAAACAGTCAAGGGTAAAAGACAAAACTACAAAAAAACAACAACAAAAATAAGTCCTGAATGTTGGCAGTGGGATTCTGGGACACTCTCCAGGACTGGCTTCGGTGGCTTCGTAATAGCGCATTCGGCTAAATGGGCTGAATTCGAGATGGTATGTTATTGTTATCATGATAGAATGCCACCATAAGAAGCAGACGGGTGTGGTCATCTTCAATGATTCAACATCAACAAACAGAAATCGGTGGACAACGAAAACCGATAATGACACATCAAATACAACTCAAAGTGCTCGAGAGTCCTGTTAATAATTATAATAACATATAATGTAAATTTGTTTTATGTTTAGATATACTTTTTTACCATGAATGCTTCAAGTACGGGTTACGAAGAACGATAGGGCTTTGAAGGGCTTGAAGAAGCCAAATCGGGCGCGATGTCATAATCTATCACCACATCCGACAAGGCCACCGC
Source organism: Rhizoglyphus robini (assembly GCA_023373905.1). Taxonomy (NCBI): domain Eukaryota; kingdom Metazoa; phylum Arthropoda; class Arachnida; order Sarcoptiformes; family Acaridae; genus Rhizoglyphus; species Rhizoglyphus robini. The sequence continues at coordinate 1,328,502 of JAKIJQ010000042.1, forward strand.
AACGGTATCCACAATCGGTTGTGTTGCGATTGAGAAATGTCTTCATCTTTCACAGCATCTTTTTCCGGCACACATTATCTTTATCGTTGACCATTATCATCACGTGCCGTAGTATCCAGTAATGTCCTCAGATAGGGTCGAGGCCGGTAGCTTCGGGGCACGGGTAAAGATTTCTTCATCCTCGAAGACAATTCTGTACTACGGATAAAACACACAGCCTATATAGAGAGAAACAAAACAAAAACAGAATATATTGTAATATGCTAACAATATTGGCAATATGTCCTTATTGTCCTTATTCCAACTGAATCAACACATTAACAAGAAAGTAAATGATATATGTGTAAATTCGTTGTACGTCGTATGTTCGGACAGAAATAGATATACTTACTATTAATATCAATACCTCAACGAACGATAAACTCCCGCCTACGAAGAATATATAGTGATTTGAAGGTGATGAAGAACCTAAAATCGGGGTGTTCTTCGGGTCGGAAACCGTTACCAAAAACTATCGGAACCATCGAAAATCGAATCCTCACCATCTTCTCCTTCGGTAAAGTCATATTTCAAGATTCCTCTTCGTATTCCGAATAGATCGAATAACTTCCCCCATAATACAACAGGACGAGGACACAGGAAGCAGACGACGATAGAGACGAGGACAACCACGACGAAGATATGGTATATATATCTTCGTCAAACACCGATCGGTGGCAATAGGAAAAAGGTGATCGCGGTCACGTGTCGAATACATCGAACAAAAAACTACCTATATGGGGGGAAAAAGATGAGACTATATTTTTAATATATTTAAAATCATTACATCGACATTATCCATCATCAACATTTTACCATTTATGGTGTCCGCTGACCACCGGCACCGGTGTCCGTTGGCCACCGCTTTCTACCGCCCGCTGCTGTGACTGTAGAATATCTTCTCTTTCATCACCTCCACTATCCTTCCACACATTGTCGTTGATCATCATCCTCACCACCTCCTCATCACAACGTGAAATTGTGTCCCGTAATGATAAGTCTGTGTGCATAAGACAATCGGACAACCAGTTCCTCATATATCGAGCCTGTTGAAAATATCGCCATCAACGTAAAAGAGGGAGTAGATTTAGACCCCCTTCAGACAGCCTTACACGAGATACCCGTTTGGGAAAGTTCAGAAATATATTTAGAATATATTTCTGAAGGGGGATAATCGCGTACATAGGGATACATGAATAATAAAAACAACGAGATTATCACTACCTTTTGAAAGAGGTAGAGACAAAAAATGCTGGCAGACAGAGCGGACAGACAGACGGACAACTGAATGAAAACAACACACAACTTGGTGGTCGCTGTTCACAGATGATGTTACACAGGCGCGCGCTTTATTCAAATCTTAGTGAAAAAGAGCAACAATTATAAAATAATTAAAATATACTCTTAATTATAATTTCACAGAATGCCATCGATTGAACCGAATAGAGCTATTATCTGTAAAAATGAACGAATCAATCGATACTGCCCGGAACATCTATTAGAGTATCTCACAGAATGCTATCGATTGGCAGATAAAACTCGGTTCAATTTTAAAACTTGTATATAAAAAATTGCCTATTTGTAAAGTTATTTTAAGATTTTCTTGATTCACTAAACATCTTATTTTTTGAAACTCTTGGTTGGCTTCATTGATCAAACCAATGAAATAAAGAATTTTTAAAAAAAACTTACGAGTAAAGCATTTTTATTAAATTTGGCTTGAACTTTATTATAATTTATTATACAAATTGTAATTTACAATCATAATTCATTGCAGAATGGTTCCCCTTACGAAGCTTCCGTCCTACTTGCCCGACATCTGTCTCGAGAACATCTTCAAGCGTATCCCGCTGAGTGATTTGCTTGGTCCCGTCCGTGTGGTCTGCACAAATTGGCATCGAGTAATACCGAGCGAAGTGAAACGTCGTCGTTCGCTGGTGCTCCTTCGAGATTACCGCAAAGATGCGCAAACGAAGCTCGCGAAACTAGAGAATCGATTCGAAAGTGATTTAATCGAGTACGTGAGACGTGAAGATGGTTCACCTTGGGTACGACTCCGACCACTCGACCAAATCTGCACGAATGCTCTAATTGTGCCAAGTGGTGTGCTCACCGAAAGATTCAATTTACCACTGATGGACACTTTACCAACCATCACTCACTTGACCATTGTCCAATGCGACATTCCAAAAGAGGAGCTTTTCTCGATTCTGACGCAAATTGTTTGCCTGCTCAACTGCTACGGAAAGCACCTGATTTCGCTAAAACTTGATTTAACTGGTCGTAACTATTACAATTGTACAGTGAATGAAACTTGTGACCAGTCCCAGCCCAACTTCACCGTTCTGTTTGACTCAATCAATCAACTCGAATCACTCCGTCACCTCACCTTAAATCTTATTGTCTATTTTAGAGACTCGAGCAGACCTGCACTGACAATTCTATCACGCTTGGACACATTTTGTGCGAATACTTTTGGTAGATGGCTCTACCATTCAGTTGCTGAATACGCCACTAGAAATGTTGATTGGAATTGGCCGTGGAGATTGAAAAATGTGGCTGAACTTGACTCACAGTTGACTTGCAAATTCACTTCAGCCAGTGTTGGGCACTTTCTCACTGCTCTTCATTCTGACAATATGAATCTGTTCGGTACTCTTTTTACATCGCTCTCTCGTCTCACACTGTTCATTGACACAATGCCGATGGCCATGATGGCTAGATGTTTGTCTCCGCTCAATCAACTCATCTATTTGAATTTAGAATTCAATCGAATTCTTCCAGCAGATGACCAAATGATTGACCCTCAGCTCGAGTATGTCCAATTGCCGTCAGTTAGTTTGCTTTTGCTGAGCATCGTCACTCGATCTCATCTCGACACTGATCGTCTTCATGTAGCACAAATATTTCCCAACCTTCAAGTGCTCAATTTAGTTCAAGAAATCGTGAGATGTGACGTGTGCGAGTATGATGTGGCTGAAAGGGCTCACATTGATTCCGAAGAGTTGGAAGCTCGAGTGGAGCAATGCATTCGTTTAGCTCGGCAGCCATTTCGTCCCTGTGCCAACTTGCACACAATCAAACACGAGGGAAAGTTCATTTTCTACCATTTGTTTCCTCACAATTTGATGATCACTCGCGATGAGTTTTGATTCTGGTGTAATTGATATGTATAATAAAGATTGTCTCGCGAGTAATAATTGTAATGCTTTGGAAAAATTTGAGTTGAAATCTGTGCGAAGATGTTTCGAGATTTGAAATTGTAAATATATTTGATTGCACAAATTGATGAAAATTTTGAAATTTAAATTGATAAGATTGAGAATTGAGAATAGTCCAATTTAGAAGACCAGGAAAAGCGACTTGACTCATCAATTACTGTCAAGAGTTTTTATATTGATTTTATTAAAACTAAACTAATTATATTGAATCCAAAATAAATTGATGTTCACTCATTAATGAATCTCCCACATTCATTGATGTATCGGTTCATCAGTTTTGGCTCATTTTCTTGAAATAAAAAAAGTAAGATCATGTAAGATTAAATCATAGAAAGCACAAGACATACTTTACAATTGGGCATACTTGAAGTAATGCTCGGGACACGTGATAGTGACAGTCGAGATCGGCATAAATTAGTTCTATGTCACATAGGCTATGTGACAATTCTGGGATTTGCAAATTTCAATTAGTAAATGAAAAGTTCATTTCGTCAAACTTACCTCACTGACCCTTTGTGGAAATTTCTCAAAGTTAGCTTCATACGCCATCAATGATGTCTTTCAATGTTCTTTCAGTTCCATCATGTAACCCACTCTGAATGAGTCATTGATGCAAATTTCATCATTGCCAACGTGCTTCAAGTCAACATCCTTTACCACTGTTGCAGTGGTTGAATTCGCATTCAAACGAATGGCCATTGGAGTGACCGCTAATAAATCAAATTATTAATTTCTATCAGGGACAAATTTGAAATTCTGATATGAAAATGAAAAAACTAAAGAATTAATTTGCAAAGTAATGTCAACGATTTCGAAAGGATTAACTATAATGAACAATTTGTTTAATTTGTTAACACAATTCAATCGAACCTTCTCTTTTTCCTTCATAGCCATATCTATTGAATATTCTCATTATCCCAACTTAACCAACGGAACATGATTCATTTGGTGCCAAACTGCACATAAGCATTCAGACACCGTCTTGCAACACTTCAAAATGATTTATTGTCATTATATTACAGTCTTTATATGATTTATTATTTATACCATTTATTATTATCGATTATTAAATTGAACAAGTATGAAATGAAATGTAAATGTTACAGAACAAGAGAAAGTGACTGTCATTTGAAAGAGATTGACATAATCTGACAATATAGAATTAAGGATAAATCGATTCACCACTCGAGTGAACTTACACTACAGTACACACATGAGACACATTCATTTGGGACGACGAGCACGAGTTTTGTGCACTTGAGCCATATGTCGAGTGAGGTACTGCTTCTTGGAAAAACTCGATCGGCACTTAGGCAAGTCACAGATATGAGTTCCTTTGCCGGAATGCACTCGTGAGTGGTAGAGCAGAGTTGAACTTTGCGAGAAGGCCTGACCGCATCCAACAAAGGTGCATTTGAAGGGCTTCTCGCGGGTGTGCACTCGACGGTGGACTTTCAAGTTGCCCTTGTGGACGCACTCTTTGCCACATCCTGGAAATTCACATTTGAACATGGTTCGGGCCGTACGAGTTTCCACCTTGTCATGATCGTTGGTGTCCACTTGCTTCTGAATCTCATTCACTGGCTCAACGCGATCATCATCGCCTCTATCCACTCGAGCATTCATCGAACATTGTCCATCTCCTTGATTGTCTCCAGTTGGACCAGTGTCTTCTGTTTCTTTTGCTCTTCTAGAGTCTGAATGAATCAACAATGATTCATTTTCAATTTGAGCATCATCGTTGACTTGTTCATTTCGATGTTGCTTCACAGTTCGATCAGTGTTCACTCCATCCAGATCCAATTTACGCTTCACACCATTCTGGTTGCACTCCTCATCTACTTTTGAGCCTTCATCGGACAATTCTTGTCCAGCCATATGAGTCACTTGTTGATGGTCCTTGAGTTGTTTGATTTCGTCTTTAAGTTTGTCATTTTCCATTTTCAAAGTGTTCAATTGTATGTTTGCATTAGTTTCGAATTCAAAGTGCACCAACTTTAATTGGTCATACTTTGCAATCATCTCCTTCAGTTGTTCTTGTGCTTGCTTCAACTGCAATGTCAAATTGAAAGGTGGTGCAGTGGTGGTTTGACGTATTTGAGAGTGAAATGAAGCCATCCTGTTGTTGTGAGCTGCAATGAATTCTGCTCTCTTTTGTTGGTTCTATTAAATTTTGCCATAACTAGGCCTTGACCAGAATTGGTTGGGTATGCACGGATTGAAGCAACATTTGGATAAGTTTTGTTGATATTAGATGATCGAGTAGTAGTAGCGGTTGAGGGATTGGATGTAGTTGCAATTGGGGGAAATGAATTCGAAACAGATTCATCAATCGAAACTCGAGTTGTGTTTGTAGAAATCTGTTGACGTGAACGGATGGTAACATCACCAGTCACAGCATTCCATCCCTCAAGTGGAGTGGTCAAATTATCGTCGAATTCCTCCTTGATGATATTGACTGATATTTTGTTTTGATTCATCGTGAATTGAAGACAGAGAGTTGGTGAATATCGTGAAACGGACAGCTGTAGAGAAAGAGAGGTAATTTGCAGAAAGTGTCGAGTTCCGAGCTGACCAAAACAACAACACGAAACTAATGCCAACACGAAGCCTGCTTTGAGCATTTAGAAAGAGCACAGTACAGACAACAGCAGAATGGAGGCGAGAGTGCGCATGGGTTGTTCTTTTTGCGCAGTTTACTTGTGTAAAGCTATGTATAGAATTGCATGCACCATTTTGTTCGGTGCCACTTGATGCTCGAGCGTCCCATCATTGGCAACATTCAAAATCAGTCGACAAATCTAAAACAACCAAATTGCCAAATGAAATGGACAGAACATCAGAATTTGATCTCAAACGTGTGGAAATTGAATCGATCCAATTGAGCGAGGATGAACTACTTTGAAATGTATGTTGGAAAACCAAAGCAGCGTTTGAAGCTTAGGCACTCAGAAAGCATGCAATGCATTTCTATATAAACAGTTCTATGTTCTCATGTTTGTTTCATTCTGTGCTTGACTTCAGAAGATTCGCCTTCTCTCACCTCTCACCTCGCAATTTCCTGCACACATTTTGTGTCCTGCTATTTGCTGTTGCATCATGTTGCTGAATATTCCTGCTTACCCGACTGAGTATGACTATGCTTCCCTCTCCAACGAAGAAATTGAGCACATCGAGAATGTGCGTGAAGAACAGCGTGTTAAGATGACCAGATTGAGTAGAGTTGCTGCTCAGAGAAACTCAAAATTCTTACTAGAGCATACCAACTCCTACTGGAGCATGATGTATACGGTGAAGGGTGAAAAGGCAGACAGAGTTAACTGGAACGATGAAGCGAATGAGGTCAAAACATTTGTCCCAGATTGGCTCGAGCGCTTTCAAAGTGGCAATCCACTTGAGGACGAAATGGAAGCTTACGATCAGTTCATGCTCAATGAACATCACCGGAATGGACATTCTTTAGAAGATATAGCCAAATTGAAGTCCTATCTTTCAAACAAACGCAAACTTGTCTTTGATGGCAAATGTCAGAAGAAGAAGAAACGAAATTTGTTTAAATTAATTGGCAATGCAAATAGCCGTTTGTTTGAATGTGTTTAAGTTTCAATAAATGTTTGGTTCTTTAGTTTTTAATTAAAATAAAATTTAATGAGAAATTTCTGATATATGCGTACAGAATTATTAAAACTTTGTAAAAATGAAATTCAAACAATAAAAATTATTTGAAAATACACAAAATTTAATTAAATTTGTATTTAACTGAATACAACCGTTTACAGTTGTTACAAACCTTCATCTTTCAATATAGCACAATTGTCGATTCTATATTATCTTTAGTTATAATCAAACTCAAATTGACCGAGCATATTCGTACATTGCAATGAGAGGCCCAATGGATTGCTATTGTGGTGGCAATACTACTCGATTTTAACGATATTAACGTATGTTGTTCAAATGGAGTGGCAAAATGCTTGAGGGAAGAAAGTTAATTGATTACTTCTTCTGAGATTTGGTGACAATTGACATTTTTTTGCGTCACAATGAACCCAACTTTCTTATTATTTCGACAAAAAGAATTGTTAATTTCAGTTTCGTTTGAGTTTTGAGGATAAAAAAAATAACAAAGTTTCAGTGTCGAGAAAATATTTTATTATTAAGTAAATAAAAAAATTGATGACCACCAAATTGGAAGACACTCATATGATGGTGGTCGATTCCACTTTTAGGCAGTTCACCCTTGAATCTGGTCACTAACCAATGGTGTGTAGCCTCGGTTGGTGTCGGTTATGATGGTGGCCAACACAGCTGGAGGTGTGGGCCAATGGTTCAAGGCGAACGGTACTGCCAGGTAAGTGCCTTTGTCGAGGTCAACCGCACATCTGACATATAGAGAGGCGTTGTAGCCACTGAAAGAAATGAAATCACCGGTGAGACAACAACGATTGTTCTTCAACTCGTAGATGGCCACTCCGATGGGAATGCCAGGAGTGAAGTAGTTTCTTCTGGTGCGCTTGCTCTCCTGGTGAAAGACGAGTTCGACCCGAGTCGAGTCATTGAGCACCTCAAACTGGAAGATGCTCATGTGATGGTGGTCGATCCCACTTGTTGGCAGCTGACCCTTAAACCTTGTCACCAACCAGTCCTTTACCTGACAGACATCGACAAATATGAAGTAGTGGCACAGCTTTTCGTAAGGGACGAAAAAAATGCCTTTGGCCAATTCTTCAGGCTTGGCCACTTTGTCCACAGCAGCTTCCCACTGCTCATTCTTCAACTCGTTCTCGGGTTCATCCCACCACTTGTCCGTACCCGATGGCTTGCCATGTGGATTGTAAAGTTTGGCCATCCGAATGCCATCCACAGTGGTGAGGTTGAGAAGGGCGAAGCAGTGAGTCGAGGTGAGGCCAACCTTGGTGAAGCTGGGTTCTTCTTTCTTGTCGACAGTGTTGGTGGCGGTCACCATCGGGAATCGTTGCCGACATGGAAATCGGGTGAGGGTTGAGAAACCTTCGCGGGCAACGCCATCTTTGAGTGCTTCATAGCACGAATAAAGAAGTGCCACCGCCTTCTCTATTAGGATGGCATACAACTGTTTGGATGGGGATGAAGCATACATAAATTGCTTGTCCCCCTGGCAGGGGAACTCATCCTTGATGGTGACAACAACTGGTACACCCATCCAATACAGGCGGACACTGTACACAGTGTAAGGAACATTGTCCTTGTCGTATTCGGTGGCCTGGGATACGATTTGGAGCATCAACTCAGGCCTCGACTCGGCAAGTGCAGCAATGACGGCCAAAAGCCAACAATTGCCAAGACTGCCTTGCTCCACATCGGTGCACCTGAGTGGCAGTCGGTACAGGTCCCAGGTTAGTTGTGTGGCATAGGCCACGATCGCTTCGGAAGACTTCAACCACCTTACATGCTTGTAACGATCAGGTCTAGTCACTGGGTCGTATGTCAGACCTGCTCGACCTCTGACATTGCGTTTGTCGAAAGCTTCCCGGTGTTGGGATTCGGGCAAAACGAGTCTTGTGGTCCGGCTAGATCCAGTCATTCTATCATATGATAGTGTAGATTCTAGATCTCGGGAAGTGGTGGAACGTCCGACTTGGTGAGCGGGCAATTGGTTGGACTGTGGCAAGTAGAACAGAAGTGATAAGTTACTGAAAAAGTCAATCTAAAGAAGAAGAAGAATATTGTTACTTACCGTAAAGTACAACAGCACCAGGGAAGCATCCGGTGGACCATGAGCAAGGTTGAGACACGAACCAACAAGCGGAGGTGTTGAGGCCGAGCACTTGATGCACGAGTCTTTGAACACAATTTGCACTTAAGAGTAGGAGGCAAACTCAAGTTGTTCATAAGACGGAAAGCTTAATGAAACTTAGCGGCAACTGGAGACATTGTTGCTTCAACAAAGTCAATCAAACATCAGTTCGATTGAGCGAATAGAAATTAAATTGATCTACAGAATTCGGTGGGAATTCGGTTCTAATAAAATGATTAATATCACCAAAGCCAAAGTTCAAATAGTACATTACTTTGTAATTTTATAATAATGAATCTAGAGATTAATTTGCATTTGACTCATTTTGATGTTTCATTTGTTTTTGCTTTCATTTGGATCTTCACTGAGACCCAAACCCGAGCAATTCTTCTTCACCTGCAGTTCTGTTTTTTTTGATTTTGTCATCATTGAATTCAAGTGTTTTTACATTTGACCATTTTCAATGTGCGTCTCCGTTCTCTCTCTCACTTCATTGAAGCTCACATTGGCCTTGTCTTTTTCGATTCCGAGAAATATTCGTCATCGTTTCGTTGTGTGTTCGTTCTTGGTCACGAGATATTTCTCTCCCACAAGTCTCACGTTTCGTTGCTGCTTGCCCTCTCTCGTTTGCCCTGTTTTCGTCACTTTCTGTTGAGCTTTCGTTCAGATCGGTTGTCTGCTTAGTTTGCAGTGCTTTTGCACTGCTCCGACAAAGTTGTAAACCGGAAGTACTTTTAATTTCCGGAAGTTGTTTTTGGTTTCCTTTCCTGTTCTCTTACTGAATTCTCAATCATCATGCATCGTAATGATCAACTTGTGGGCAATGAAGCTTCAACAATCCATCACTGCTGCTGCTGGCCAACCGAGATGCTGATTGCGCTGACCCGTGATTGCCGATTTATCTATTTTTTATTCTATCTAGTATTTTTTTTTCTCAGTTTATCTTTCAGTATTCTTTAGCCTCAATACAATTTTGACCCTATTGCGGTCTTTTTTTAGTTTTTTTATCATTCAAGGTCCTTCCGTGACCATTTGTTCTTTTATTTTTAGTATTCTGACCCTTAGTAATTTTCACGAGTATCTGCGTTCTCATTTCAGTCATCAGACATTTTCGGGTCCATTCGCGACCTTTGATCATTCATTAGATCTTTATTTGGCCCCATTGCGGTCTTAGTTCAATAATCAAACATTTTCGCGTCCATTCGCGACCTCTTTTGTTCATTCATTTGATTATTTTGGCCCTTTGCGGTCGTAGTTCAATAATCAAACATTTCATGTCCAATCGCGACTTTTTTTTATATCATTCATTTGATTATTTTGGCCCTTTGCGGTCGTAGTTCAATAATCAAACATTTCATGTCCAATCGCGACCTCTTTTGTTCATTCATTTGATTATTTTGGCCCTTTGCGGTCGTAGTTCAATAATCAAACATTTCATGTCCAATCGCGACTTTTTTTTGATCATTCATTTGATTATTTTGGCCCTTTGCGGTCGTAGTTCAATAATCAAACATTTCATGTCCAATCGCGACTTTTTTTTATATCATTCATTTGATTATTTTGGCCCTTTGCGGTCGTAGTTCAATAATCAAACATTTCATGTCCAATCGCGACTTTTTTTTGATCATTCATTTGATTATTTTGGCCCTTTGCGGTCGTAGTTCGATAATCAAACATTTCATTTCCAATCGCGACTTTTTTTTTGATCATTCATTTGATTATTTTGGCCCATTGCGGTCTTAGTTCGATAATCAAACATTTCATGTCCAATCGCGACCTCTTTTGATCATTCATTTGATTATTTTGGCCCTTTGCGGTCGTAGTTCAATAATCAAACATTTCATGTCCAATCGCGACCTCTTTTGATCATTCATTTGATTATTTTGGCCCTTTGCGGTCGTAGTTCAATAATCAAACATTTCATGTCCAATCGCGACTATTTTTTTGATCATTCATTTGATTATTTTGGCCCTTTGCGGTCGTAGTTCAATAATCAAACATTTCATGTCCAATCGCGACTATTTTTTTGATCATTCATTTGATTATTTTGGCCCTTTGCGGTCGTAGTTCAATAATCAAACATTTCATGTCCAATCGCGACTATTTTTTTGATCATTCATTTGATTATTTTGGCCCTTTGCGGTCGTAGTTCAATAATCAAACATTTCATGTCCAATCGCGACTATTTTTTTGATCATTCATTTGATTATTTTGGCCCTTTGCGGTCGTAGTTCAATAATCAAACATTTCATGTCCAATCGCGACTATTTTTTTGATCATTCATTTGATTATTTTGGCCCTTTGCGGTCGTAGTTCGATAATCAAACATTTCATGTCCAATCGCGACTATTTTTTTTGATCATTCATTTGATTATTTTGGCCCTTTGCGGTCGTAGTTCAATAATCAAACATTTCATGTCCAATCGCGACTATTTTTTTGATCATTCATTTGATTATTTTGGCCCTTTGCGGTCGTAGTTCAATAATCAAACATTTCATGTCCAATCGCGACCTCTTTTGATCATTCATTTGATTATTTTGGCCCTTTGCGGTCGTAGTTCAATAATCAAACATTTCATGTCCAATCGCGACCTCTTTTGTTCATTCATTTGATTATTTTGGCCCTTTGCGGTCGTAGTTCAATAATCAAACATTTCATGTCCAATCGCGACTATTTTTTTTGATCATTCATTTGATTATTTTGGCCCTTTGCGGTCGTAGTTCAATAATCAAACATTTCATGTCCAATCGCGACCTCTTTTGATCATTCATTTGATTATTTTGGCCCTTTGCGGTCGTAGTTCAATAATCAAACATTTCATGTCCAATCGCGACTATTTTTTTGATCATTCATTTGATTATTTTGGCCCTTTGCGGTCGTAGTTCGATAATCAAACATTTCATGTCCAATCGCGACTATTTTTTTGATCATTCATTTGATTATTTTGGCCCTTTGCGGTCGTAGTTCAATAATCAAACATTTCATGTCCATTCGCGACTCTTTTTATCATTCATTTGATTATTTTGGCCCTTTGCGGTCGTAGTTCAATAATCAAACATTTCATGTCCAATCGCGACCTCTTTTGTTCATTCATTTGATTATTTTGGCCCTTTGCGGTCGTAGTTCGATAATCAAACATTTCATGTCCAATCGCGACTATTTTTTTGATCATTCATTTGATTATTTTTGGCCCTTTGCGGTCGTAGTTCAATAATCAAACATTTCATGTCCATTCGCGACTCTTTTTATCATTCATTTGATTATTTTGGCCCTTTGCGGTCGTAGTTCAATAATCAAACATTTCTTGTCCAATCGCGACCTCTTTTGTTCATTCGTTTGATTATTTTGGCCCTTTGCGGTCGTAGTTCAATAATCAAACATTTCATGTCCAATCGCGACTATTTTTTTTATCATTCATTTGATTATTTTGGCCCTTTGCGGTCGTAGTTCAATAATCAAACATTTCATGTCCAATCGCGACTATTTTTTTGATCATTCATTTGATTATTTTGGCCCTTTGCGGTCGTAGTTCAATAATCAAACATTTCATGTCCAATCGCGACTATTTTTTTGATCATTCATTTGATTATTTTGGCCCTTTGCGGTCGTAGTTCAATAATCAAACATTTCATGTCCATTCGCGACTCTTTTTATCATTCATTTGATTATTTTGGCCCTTTGCGGTCGTAGTTCAATAATCAAACATTTCTTGTCCAATCGCGACCTCTTTTGTTCATTCGTTTGATTATTTTGGCCCTTTGCGGTCGTAGTTCAATAATCAAACATTTCATGTCCAATCGCGACTTTTTTTTATCATTCATTTGATTATTTTGGCCCTTTGCGGTCTTAGTTCAATAATCAAACATTTCATGTCCAATCGCGACTATTTTTTTTATCATTCATTTGATTATTTTTGGCCCTTTGCGGTCGTAGTTCAATAATCAAACATTTCATGTCCAATCGCGACTATTTTTTTGATCATTCATTTGATTATTTTGGCCCTTTGCGGTCGTAGTTCGATAATCAAACATTTCATGTCCAATCGCGACTATTTTTTTGATCATTCATTTGATTATTTTGGCCCATAGCGGTCGTAGTTCAATAATCAAACATTTCATGTCCAATCGCGACCTCTTTTGTTCATTCATTTGATTATTTTGGCCCTTTGCGGTCGTAGTTCAATAATCAAACATTTCATGTCCAATCGCGACTTTTTTTTTGATCATTCATTTGATTATTTTGGCCCTTTGCGGTCGTAGTTCAATAATCAAACATTTCATGTCCAATCGCGACTTTTTTTTTTATCATTCATTTGATTATTTTGGCCCTTTGCGGTCTTAGTTCAATAATCAAACATTTTCGGGTCCATTCGCGACTCTTTTGATCATTCATTTGATTATTTTGGCCCTTTGCGGTCGTAGTTCAATAATCAAACATTTCATGTCCAATCGCGACCTTTTTTGATCATTCATTTGATTATTTTGGCCCTTTGCGGTCGTAGTTCAATAATCAAACATTTCATGTCCAATCGCGACTTTTTTTTTGATCATTCATTTGATTATTTTGGCCCTTTGCGGTCGTAGTTCAATAATCAAACATTTCATGTCCAATCGCGACTTTTTTTTATCATTCATTTGATTATTTTGGCCCTTTGCGGTCGTAGTTCAATAATCAAACATTTCATGTCTAATCGCGAGTCTTGTTCATTCAATTCAATCAACATCAAGACCCACCTTTTAATGTGGTTCAATCGTAACTCAATTGTTTAACTCAATTCTTAACTCAATTATCCCTCTAATATTTAACTCAATGATTTAACTCAATGTTTTGTTCCTGGGTGCATATCGTGTGCTTACCAGCAATTTATTGCTTTGATTGTCGCCTTGCTGATCACTCAATTGTTTAACTCAATGTATTAACTCAATTATTTAATAAAGCGACCGCACGCTTGCTCTTTGAGTAAAGTTGCGTGCATTAAATAAATAAATCTAGAGATGAGCTGGTAGGGGGCTCGGACCGGTGCGCGGTTTGAAACAAAAATGATCCTGACTTTGACAATTCTGGTGATAAAGTTTTCGACTCTAAAAACAATATAATCACAATGATTACAACTAATGATTTATTGAATGATAAGCTAGTTACAAAATTTGAATCAAGCATTAAAATTCAGAGGTCCACACAAATCTTATATGGTGATATTTTGTGGGAAATATTCCCTGAATGAAATAAGTAACAAAGCAAACAGTGCGTTAAAGATCATGATTGACAAAATGGTGAATTGAATGTGATCACTGACTCAAATCTACAAATTACATTTTTAATCTCAATTCGTGAATCGAATGTTGACAATGATCAAGTTACAGGTAAAGTGTGCTAATGTTACACAATGAGAGTAAAGCATCAATCAAAAATCAAAGGACGACTTAGGTCACCGAGAGTGATATCCTCCGAGAAGACGTCTTCTAATTCGCTATCGAACCGAATGGTGTGCAGTCGAGTGCAATGGCGCAGTGGCAACATCACCTGAGCGAGACAGCTCTTCACCAGTGCAGTGACCAGCTCATTATCCTCCTTCTTCTCCTCATCAACATGAATGTCACAAAGATCACAACGATAATCACCATTGCTCCACACCTCAATGTACACGAGAATCATCTGCAAGTTGGGCATAGTCAAGGGAAGGTTGAGTAGTGCGAGACTGTTGTGATTGTAAGTTGTAGTATACAGCTCAAACGATATGAGTGAAGGAAGACGTGCAAGAGGAACAGGATCATCTTCCTGGACAAAATCCATGACAAGTGACAAGTTGACCAGTTGGCTCAAGTGCGACAAATTGGCAAATACATTTTGAAGTGACAATTGATTCAAGTCTTCGATTGTCAATCAATCAATCGACTGCCGTTCAAACAGTAAGTTACTTTGTAATTTAATAATGAATTACTATGAAGAATCTAGGGATGAGCTGGTAAGGGGCTCGCACCGGTATGCGGCTCGAACCAAAAATGATCCTCATCGCTAGATCAGAACTTTGATCATAAAAATTATGTTTGCGAGCCGGCTCGTTCGACACTTGGCAACTCATCAAGCTAATTCAGACATGTATGTTTGTTTTGTTCAACTGATTGAATATAATTTTAAATTTGGACTTTGACATTTCTTGTGATAATGTTCAGAGGATTAAAAAACTAATCACGATGATTATAATCGATGATTTATTGAATAAGTTGGTTCCAATGTTACAAACTGTGAATCAAGCATCAAAATTCAGTGGTGCACTCAAATCATGTATGGCAACATTGTCCAATGAAACGTTCTCATCGAAATCGATTTCCAACAAAATTGAGTGCAGTCGAGTGCATCCGTTCAGTGGCTTCATCACCTGAGAGTATTGATCAACTGTGCTCTGGTGACCTCGCCCTCATTCTCATTAAATCCACACAAATCACATTGACGATGAATTTGCATCGAATTTGTTTCATTAATCATTGATTCATTTATCAATTTAAGGTGTACACTGTACAGATGCGGTAAGGTATGCGTGATAAGAATTAGATTGATTTTGTTCATTTCCTCAAATCAATCTCATCAAACACAGAATGGAGAATGACAACTTATGATAGTGAAGTAAATAAGATGATCAACTCATTACATTGCAAATTGCAATCGACAACATGAGCAGTGATTGACTCGAAGTCAAGTTGATTGTATTGAATAAACAAATTCCTGAGGAATGTTCGAGTAAAACATTTAAATGGCGCGTGTGAACGTTCGCTGAATATATTGGTAGTTTAATATTGTCAATTTATAATAATAAAAGATACAGTTTAATGAAGTATAATTAATGAAGTATTAATAAAGAATTGGTTATTCAGGAAATTTGGCCACAACTCCGATGAAGAGAATTTGTCTCGGCTTCGAGTTGGCCACCACAGCGTAGAGGAATGGTCGATCTGCATTGAATTCCACCTTCTCCCCGGTTCGTGGAGCAGACATTGCATCTGGGACTTGAGGATGGGCAGAGACAGAGGCCAAAGTGCCCTTTTCGTCCACTGCAAACAGTGCAGATTGTTTCGCCTGTGAGATGAACACTCGAAATGGATCATCCTCGTTGCTGTGTGGCTTTATGTTCGCAAAGTCTGCCTCCTCTGGCTCGAATGCATCCACCAGTCCGAGTGCCTGCAGGCACGACTTGAGCGAGTGTTCACCTCGTATCCTAAATCGAGGCATCTTCAACTTCACTTGGTGGCGATTGTTGAGGTGAGCCAGAATGTGGTCGAGCTGGACGCCAGTGAAGCTCCGAATGAAAGAGTCAATTTTAGTACCTTCAGGCGGCAAAATGAGCACCAAGGATGTGGCAATTCGTTGATAGTTGTGGGAACTCGCATCGAATCGAGTTCGATAGCTCAAGCTGACAGCCTTGGTGTGACTGACCTTGTCCTCGTAGTAGCATCGCCTGTTATAGTCGCACATCATTGCCGTTTTCACTACTTTGCCATCATACTGGGTGAAATCACCATCCAAATTGGTTTTCCACTCGGCGAAAGCAGTGTCCCACTGGGCTTTGAAACAAACAATACTCAACAGGATGAGACAGTCAGCGGGAGAAATGCCCAGCTCAATACACGGGATGGCACTCTTGATGGCACTCTTTATGTCAGCGGTGATTGTTGTTCCAACAGTCAACATGTTCGTGAAATCCAAATTCTTGACATGCACTTTGAAGTGCTCCAGAACAGTGGCCACGAACTGGTCCGCCAACGGCACACTAGACGGGACAGAACATCATTATTAGCAAGGCAACATTGACAACATAACCCGACTAGACTTACCCCCTGCCTGAGATAGGCCAAATTAGCAATCGAAAGGATGTCCTTATTAACGTCCAAGTTAGTATTGAAATGCCGGGCAAACTGTTGCAACCACTTGTCGGCCATATCACGACTGGCCACATCTTCATCAAACAGTATCGAGAGCAACTCGGCACGAGTGTTGCCAACTGCGCCAGGGAGAGCCATTGTCAAGCTAGACATGACCGTAAATGGGGGACACAACCAAATTCTGGTCCAACTTGTGCAGCTTCTTCAGCAAACTAACAGCAAAATTGCTCGTGTGAGGATCGATACTCGGTCGAAAGCCCTTGATGTCAAGGGCCTTGACATCCATCTTGGAAGTTGTAAACTTGGAAGAGAGAACGCAAATCGAGAAACGAGAATAGTAGTCTTTGATGTCAACTTTAGTTTGGAGCAATTTGAATGTCACCTGACACAACAGCCGTGAACACAACAAAGCAGCAACATCATACCATCAAGAACTTATTGCCATCTAGTGGCAAAACAAATAACTGATCAAATAAATATCAAAAAGTTTTTGGTTTTAAAAATATAATTGGAGGCAAACAATTTAGGACGCGGACATTTGACATCAAACAGAAGGTAAATCATCTGGAACAATCTATTACTTCACATCACATTGCATTACATTACACTAGTCATGCAATCACACAACATTAGGTAATCACCAAATTACTTTTGCATTTATTGTATAATATCTTTACTAATCAAAACGAAACAAATCGAAGAATAATAATAAAAACAATCCTATGGATATAATAATGTTGTTGTTGCCTAATCTTTAGTGTCAGTTTTGATTTGTGTTGAGTCGATATAGCAGATTGTTCATAATTAAACGTGAAAATGATCTTGTGAGTGAAGCCAACACGGGTAAAACTATTTGAAGATTTTGGTGAAATTATAAATTGACAGTTTGCAGAGGATTGTGTTCATCAATTTAGATGTGAACTTCGAGCATCATGAGAAAATTTGCTATCGACATCATCAGCATGTGTCCAACTTTGTCTTGTGGCAAAAGATTGTGAGGTTGAGCTGGAGGACAATCTTGAGCGAAGTTGTGGTTAAAGTTGACGAATGAATACCGGCGAGGGAGAAGCAACGGATTCTTTTTGTAAGAAGATAATAATAACAATAGAAACTCGAGGTAAGAGATGTGGAAGGGAAGAGGAAGAATCGTCTCAAGAGGAAGTGGCAATGAATCGTTGAGCACATTATGGAAGTGAATCTCTAGGCGGAAAAAGACATTTAAAATGATGATTAAAAATGCAAACTCAAACTTACGATCGTATACAAATTATTGTGGAGGCAAAGGACGAGGTCGGTGGATTGGCAGTGCTTGCCCAAGCGCAGGATCGTGTTGTGCTTTGACGTGACCATCCAGTTGGACACATTCGCAATCGCATTCGACATTAAGCGGCTCATCGGGTGAACCTGGCGATAGAACCACAATCAACTGCCATGTTCGTGGCTCGATTGTGTCCACAGTCTTGAGATCATTCGCCTTCTCGAGGCAACCTCGGGTGGACACTATATTCTCGCACGCATTCCCATCCAGTGTGAACTCAAACGAGTGTTTGTGGTCCTTGTTGACAATGGCCACCAGCATACCAGTCCAGCCCTCTGGCAATTCCATCATATACATCTCCACATTGGCGTTTTCGTGCACTTGCACCAAATTGCCTCGTGCCAGCAGCAAACTGTAGAGTACATCTCAAATGATGGCGGTGTCACTGCCGCAGCCATCAACTTTGATCTTCTTATTTGAGTAGAAACATGTAACCAAATGTTGAAGTGGCTTGTTATGAGGAGGTTCGAATCGGACAGCTTCAGGACTGGTGAGTACAACTGGCGGTTTGGGAAAGTGGTTGAAAGCCATCGGCACCACGATATAGCTGCCCGTGTTGAGTGTGAGAGCACACCGAAATGTAGCCCGAAAAGTAGATCAACTCTTCGGATGACTCTTCGTAAATTCGCAAACAGAGTTATGGCCCATAACTTATGGGCAGTGCAGGTGTCAGGAAGTTTCGCTTTGACCGTCGGCTCTCTTGATTGACCATTACTTTCACCTCAGTCTAGTCGTTCTCCGCTGTAATGCGGAAGACAGACATGTTGTTGATGTCAGACTCAGAGCCGTCTCGGGGCAGTTTATGGTCGAATCGGGTGACGAACCAACCATCCTTAATCCTTAAAGACACACATCGACATGGCGAAAGTATTTACAAAAGGCATCAAAAGGCATAAAGAATATGCCTTTTGAGCCCTGATTAGCCTTGTAGTGCAGCTTCAGGTCGGGTGTCCACTTGTTCGACTCATCGGACCAATCACCCCGTTCCAGGGAAATTTGCCCCACAGATTGTACAGCGCTGTACAAGACGGGTCCCGTTGACGATGACCAGCTCAAGTAGAGTGTAGCAGTGATTGGTCACCAGACCAACTCTCTTATACCTTTCTTTGTTTTCCTGGTCATTGTCTTTGAAATATTCTGTGGCCGCCACCATTGGATAGCGACTTGCTTGACACTGCCAAAGCTCATGCCACAGATCGTCCGCATCACTGTCCAAGTATATCTGTCGGTATGGATGTGGCGTAAGGGTGGAGAAACCCTCCCGTGGAGCACCTGTGTCCAGAACTTCATAGCACCAGTGCATCAGTGCAACACCCTTCTCCACCAACGGTACAGCCAACTGTTTGCCCGGTGATGTTGCATAGATCAGTTCGCCATTGTCATCGCACGGCAAATCATCGCTCACCACAATGGTCACTGGTTTTCCTTGCTCGTACAGTTGGACATAGTGCTTGAACTTGCGATTCTCGTTATCGACCGTCTTATCGGGGTCCACTTCTCTTGAGACAATCGTGAGCGCATCCTGAGGTCTCCCTGTGCACGAGGGCTGCATAGGGCGCAAGGTACCAGCAATTGTTAGAATCGCCTTGCACTACATCTGTCACCAAAATAGGCATCCTGTTCAAGGACCAATTGGCCTGAGTAGACTCGGGCACATTGACGTTCGCTGATTGGAGCCAATTTACATTCTGCTCAGGATCAGGTCTATGGTCTTCAAAGTAGAGCGCTCTATCGCCGGTCACATTACTCTTGTCTCGTTGCTCACGAAAGCCGTCAGGAATTCTCTTAACTTTTCGCGATTGTATGATACTTCGAGATAGATCGACCACAGGGGCTCGTAATTGATTGGCCATTTTGTGTTCGGTTTGGTGTGCCTTGGCAAGTAGTGAACACGAGATAATGGTACGATTATGAATCGATCGAGACGGTCGACCTACCTGAGAAGGGAATGGTAACGATTAGTCACGCTGTCGACTTACATAATACAAAGAATACCTGGTGGTCAAGGATTGATGCTGATGAACGATGGATACGGGAAAAGTGACGATCAGTGGTGAAGGAGAAGAAGAAGTAAACGACGAATGTGAAAAGGTAGTAAAGGTGGTCTGATTGTTAAACTCAAACGCGGTTCACGTCGAATGTTGCACACTGATGACAAATATGGTCGAATTGAGCCACGGAGGATGTCACTCACCCGGTAGAGCGATGCAATTGAGATTGGTGGCTGATTGTCAAACGGCACTGGACATTAACCGACAATACGGACAAATCGGGCCAATCAAAAGGATCGCGAAAGTAATAAAGCTAACATAAATCAGCCAAAAGAAAAGCAAACATAACACGCCGAACTGAATTGGCCAGCGCCTCTGTTTGCACTATGCACTGTTCATACATTACGTTACTCTTGCTCTTTATTACTCTTAATTACATCAAATACATTCAAATCTAAATCATTTGATTTGAAACGAACAAATCAGTTTATTAGAAAGTATGTGAACCACCATTTAGATTTACTTTCAAATCGATTATTAGCATTACCACATTAGTTAAACAGCAAATGTAACTTTTGCAAAATGTTCAAATGATCACAATTGGGACCGAATCTAAAAGTAATCATATATTGAGAACAATTTGTTGAAAAGATTGTTGGTGAATCTTTATGAATTAGTCTTGGCCAATTTGCTTCCGATTGAGCATTTAATCATGACAAAATGACAAATTTGTAAAATGATTCAAATGTATGTTCATGTTCAAATTTGCAAATAAGCAAATTGATCAACTCGAATCATTTCAATGTTCTGGGCGCTTTACATTTGTCTGAACAGTTCGGTCATTTGATTGACTTTTGGTTAAGCTTTTGAAGCCAGCCAAAAAGTGATTCATTGCGTGCAATGATTTTTGTTCATTTTTTCGACTCTTCCCAATTATTGCAATAAAAAAAATAACAAAGTTACAATATCGAGAATTATTTTATTATTATTGAGATTAAGTTATATTAAAGTGTGCAAATGTTACATAATGAAATTTAAACATCATTAAACATCAACTCAATTCTTCAAGGTAGTGCGTTCCAAATGGAAAGAATTTGTTTGGAGACAAGTGCATGGCACAGTGGAAACATTACATGAAAGAGATATTGTCGACAACTTAATCGAAATCAATGTCACAGTGCTCACAAATGATAATCAACACATTGTCTCATACAGAAATGCTCACGTGAATAATATACAAATTGGTCGATGGAATGTTGAACAGTGAGAGATTGTCGTGATTGGTAAGGCGTGAAGAATAGACGTAGGTCAACTCGGACAGGTTTGTAAACACATTTCGATTGGACAATTCGGCGAGATGATAAGCTCGAGTGTTGAGATGAAAATAAAGTGGACACAAAAGATCTCATTCACACATTTGCACGCGATGATTGTCAGTGATGAGCTAAGATTGTGATGCAAAAGAATGTGCACAACATTCGAAGTGAGTGATACAAACGAATTGGGAATCGAATCGGATTTGGAGGATAGTCGTCACCGATGTCATTCATGATCGTAGCAGGATAATGAAGTGGTGGGGAATGTATTGACATTGATTGTGTGATGTATGTGTAACGGATATGCTTTTGTTTGTGCTTGTGTAGATCAAAGCATTTTCATGACATATGTACAGATGGAATGTTGAACAAAATGAAGCAATTTACGATAATGTTCAAGTGGAAAATATTTACAAGTGATGATGACGATTGAGCACAAACACTAGACGAGTTCAGAAGGATTACGAGAAGCGCCATTCAGTGTTCATCTTTCAGTTCGAGTTCAATCTCAACCCGACTGTACGGGCCCATTCGTCCTTTCTCCTCATGAAACGTATCCAGTGCCAGTTGAGCGGTCTCAGTCCAGAACTTCATGGCTCTATGTGTATGTATTAGATAGATTAAATAAACAGACACTCAAGACAATCATCACTCACCTGTACACTGGTTGAAGGTAGCACAAGGGACCAGCATGTTTCAGCATACGAACCGCCTCAGGAACAATCTCCTTCCAGTGACAGTTCAGTCCCAAGAGAATCCATGCACATCGTACCTCAGTGTTTGCCTTCTTGAGTTCGTAAAAATCCGTGAGGCATCGCATCTTATGATCAGACAGGCGGTCCTTGTGTTAATGACTTTTGGCCTTGTCGGCTAGTTCCACCAGAAAAGTGCGCCTCTCGCAAGAGTACAAACTGTTGAAGGTGGCCACATGGAACGGTTGGATAAGCTTTTCGTCCTTGACCGAGATCCAATCACGTGCAAGATCGAGGCACCGCTTCATGTGCGAATTTTCGAACAAGTGCTCAATCTCCACTGGTGGATTGCCGGTGGAATTGAACCAAGCATCCCAATCAATTTGGTTCAATTTCTCAATTTGTTGTTTTGCGCCTTTGGTGGTGAAATATA
Source organism: Rhizoglyphus robini (assembly GCA_023373905.1). NCBI lineage: Eukaryota > Metazoa > Arthropoda > Arachnida > Sarcoptiformes > Acaridae > Rhizoglyphus > Rhizoglyphus robini. The sequence goes on from JAKIJQ010000042.1 coordinate 1,351,163, forward strand.
CAACAAAATAGTGTTTAAAATCATGCGAGTCAATGGAGCGATTCTGGAAGTGATGAATGAAGGCACGCAAGAACGGTTCAAACACTTCATGTCCACCAATGAGCTCCTCCAGGTAGCACAATAAAGAATGGCCCTTTTCATAAGGCACCATATTGAAGGCTCGGCTCGGGCACAGTCCACGCAAATCGGTAACCTATGAGATATGTCCAAACATATAAGATTAACGAGAATCGCCAAAAGAAGCCACCAAAAACCCACAAAATCCGCCCACACTCACCAATTTGGTCAAGGGATTTGCCAGTCCCATTGTCTTGATTGCTGACTTCAACCCACGGTAGCCATCAGCAGCAGCAAACAGGCGGCGCTTATCGTCCTTGCGCAACTTCCCGAGAACCTTTCGCTCTAACATTGTCGCAAACCCTTCACACAGCCAAAGGTGCTGGAAGTTCTTGATGGAAACTAAATTACCCACAAACTGGTGAGCCAATTCGTGTGCAATCAATTGAACATCATTGGAGTGGCCTGTCAGTTGGTCGTAGTTGATGTAGATGATACATGGGTGTTCCATTCCGGAGTGATGATACCCTGGTGGAAGCACCACCACATCGCACTGTCCAAACGGATGCTTCATGTTGACCAGCTCTTCCACTGCCGCCAAAACTGAATCAATGTTCTTCAGTTGCTTCTCGGCTCGTTGCAGGTAGCCTTCTTCGCTCCACACATGCGAACGTGGACCGAGTTGCTTCGATACAAGAGCACCACAAACAATGGCAATCAGATAGCTGGGAATGGCCACTTGTTGGGTAAATTGATGCACAAGATGAGTGTCCGGATGGGTGGATGACTTGGTAGGTTTGCCGGTGGAAGTGGCACTCATCAGGACGGTGGCAAATGTTGGGGCTTCTATCTAAGCAGGGAAGAAGGTTGAAAGGGTTAATTCACAAAGACTTTAAGGTCGAGTAGACATACTGTGGCAGTGTATGATGATTTGACACTTGGAGTGTCTTGACAAGGTAGGACAGAGCGGGCGCGAATGGGCCAAAAGTGGGTTGCCATTAGTTGGGGGCCCGAATGCTCTTTATTGAACCACTGGGTTCCAACTGGGTGATGCCCTGACTCGTACTGGATTTCAATCTTAAAATCATTCTGCATGACCTTACTAAGGTCAATTGTGAGCTTAGAGCCAATTGATTCTATCGATTGGCTGAGGCTAAAAGTGAGCGGCACCTTAGCCTTGTCTTCCACCACTGACACTCGATGGATCTTTAAATTAAAAGTGTCCAGTAAGAGGTGATCTAGTTTGTCACTTATCTTTTTCACCGAGAGCACCACACTACCAGACAGTTTCTTCGCACTAAAATCAATCAAAAGGTGAATGTCAATATGGTGCACTTTGTGTTGGTCAGGCTGAGAGAATGTGTGCGGATCAGAGGGATTGTTCTTGAGTTCGTTGAGAAGGGCATCTTTCTGCTTGGGTAGAATCTCTTGATCTTTTGCCTTCGTAAACGGGATAATAGCTTTACTGGCCATGGTGCAAGGAAATAGTTCAAAGGTCAAAAGTGAGAAGCAAAATTGAGAGAATGATAATTTTTGAAGTTCAAATTGAACAGTCCGACGGAGTAAAAACAACACAAACACACAAACACAAACAACGAAGGCCAAGAAGTGAAATCAACTAAAGATTTGAGATTGTGAGGTCAACTGGACACAAACTTGAGGTCAGACAGGCTCGAATAGAGGTGAAAGGTCATGAAAAGAAGAATTGGAATCGATTGCGGCGAGAAGGGCATGAGAGGCGAAAGGTTTGTGGGAAATTAAAATGTGCACTTGTTGTTATGGCATTGTGTTTACTTTTAGCAAGATAGATGGCGTTAGTAGTTTTTAGTTTTTTAAATGTAAATTATTTGATGTTTTTTTTAAGTAGATATGTACTATGTTCATATTATGAAGTAGTGTGATTGGCAATTACTAATTGCAGTATATTTAAAATATAAAAAAAATTAGCACGAAGAAAAAATAAGACAAAGAATCAAACAAACGAGAATGGAAGGAATCTGTACGTTTTGATTTCGTTTCAGTTTGACCTTCAACTTGACACAAAGACACAACCCACGCTAGAAGCAGCCATCAGCCATTACACTTGGCCAAACAGACATTGTCTGGAATTGCATGAATTCAATGAATTGAATTGCATCGAAATGAGAAAGTAATGTTTCAATTTGATTCTCATTAGTTTACTTGATGAAAAGATCGAGATCGATTCTTTTTACTCATCGTCGCTTACTTTCAATCCATCGTCATTGTTGTCTCGTCATTCGAAAGAATTTTATCTTCCACGAATCAGGTTGTATTTTCGTTTTCGTTCTAAAGTTATGCAATGAAATCGCGTCTGGAAAGTAAGAGAGATCAAAGTCAAGTAAAAAAGTGAAACAATGGAATTCAAACTCAACTCAACTGAACTCAAGTAGACAGGTTTCATGTCAAATCCAAGTTTGCAAAAAATGAGCCACTAACCTCAAATGATTGCCATTTGTTGCATCAACTTTCTGTGCATCTTGAGGGAAACTTTTTAACATCTCATCATGGTTTGTTTGTAACGCCGTTAGACATGTTTGCTATCTTTGATCTCATGTTTGAAACCGATTAAATGAATCAAGTGAAACAAGTGATTAGTTCCGATGATTGATTGTACATAGTACAATGTACACAGAATGATTTGAGCGATTCCAATTTGCATTTTTTACATTTTAACAACATTGTCATTTCTTCAATTCAAACACCAGTTTCAACTGCTCATATGTATTCTCGCGATTACCGAGCCCAAGACCTCAAAATGAAGACATTTCATCAATTCATAACCGAGGCATAACCGCTGCAATATGCTCATATGTATTCTCGCGATTACCGAGCCGAATACCACAAAATGAAGACATTTCATCAATTCATAACCGAGGCATAACCGCTTCAATCTGCTCATATGTATTCTCGCGATTACCGAGCCGAATACCACAAAATGAAGACATTTCATCAATTCATAACCGAGGCATAACCGCTTCAATCTGCTCATATGTATTCTCGCGATTACCGAGCCGAATACCACAAAATGAAGACATTTCATCAATTCATAACCGAGGCATAACCGCTTCAATCTGCTCATATGTATTCTCGCGATTACCGAGCCGAATACCACAAAATGAAGACATTTCATCAATTCATAACCGAGGCATAACCGCTTTAATCTGCTCATATGTATTCTCGCGATTACCGAGCCGAATACCACAAAATGAAGACATTTCATCAATTCATAACCGAGGCATAACCGCTTCAATCTGCTCATATGTATTCTCACGATTACCAAGCACAATACCACAAAATGAAGACATTTCATCAATTCATAACCGAGGCATAACCGCGGCAATCCGCTCATATGTATTCTCACGATTACCGAGCACAAGACCACAAAGTGAAGACATTTGGTATTTATACACATCCCATACACATTTCATTAGAAAATGATTGAGGAATGGAAACGTTCCAGCGAAACGGAGTGATGTGTTGCAGGTCTCAATTTGAAATTGACGAGAAAGATGAACTGAATAAAAACAAGAGAAACGATTGCAAATGAGAACGGGTAGAAAAAAGAGGATTCAACAACGAATTAGAAGCAATGAAACATTAAAACAAAACATTGGACCAAGAAATTATTTCAAAATGCAACAACACGACATCTGTGAATGTTTATTACTCGGTCTACTTTGTTGTCCCAACTTGTGTGTGGCTTTGGATGAAATCGCTCACGGTGAATACATTCGCGTCTGTCTGTGTTTGCTTTGAATTGACTTTTGTGCCTTGTTTTGGAATTTGTGATTTGAGTGTTGTGTCGATGGAGAGGATTATTCTGGATATAGGTGGTGGAGGTCATGGGAATGGTGACCGACTTGGAGGAATTGTGCCTGGTGTGAATGATGAAGAACTGTTCGAGTTCTATCTGGACCAACTGATGAATGCAAATGGTGATGACCAGAAGTCGTGGACTACTTTGTAGACGATGCGTTGAATCCGTGGTTAGTCGAGGGATTCGCCAAGTTTGTCAACAGAAACCCTACACAGGACCATCAACATGTGGAACTTGATAATACACACGAGCACGATGTAATGTGCCAACACTGAACCACTCTTTCAACTGTAATATATTGTCCTTTCCTACAGGCATCAACAGAATGTGCTCGTCGTGAATATTATCGCAACCGTTGGCAAAAGTTGAAGGAAAATCCAGTGGAGTATGCGAAAGAGTTGAAACGAATGCAAGATTATAGGAAACGACGAATGGAACATATGACCGTCGAAGAGAAGGAAGCATACCTCAAACGAAGGCGTGAGTACCGACGCAATCAGTATCGAAATCTGAGTGCGGAGGAGAAAGCCAAACGAATTCAGCAAGGAGTTGAATGGAGAAGACAGAAACGATTGGAGAGTGAGGAGTACAGAGAGAAGGAACGAGAGGGCAAGAAAAAGTATCGAGCCAAGATGACTGAACAGCAGAAGGCGATGAAACGAGCCAAACGAAAATGGCAGAATATGACTGAGGATGAACGCAAAGTGGTACTCACGTGAGACAGAAGAATGCTGAGTCTAAGAAGCGACAATACCACAAGAAGATGAAGAAAGACTAGATATGTTTGTTATGAACGATTCGAGTGTAGTGACTGTACTGATGAGTGATTTAAGATCAATGATAAGTTTCGAAAAAAATTGAATCAATATTTTGTCTTGGATAAGAATTTTGACTGTTGTCCCTGTTGAACCAGGATTGTACGGTGGTGGAAACAGGCGGGATAAATGCTTGAGGATGGTAAATTGATTGATTCGAAGAGTGGTTCGTAAAGTTGGTGAGGAATTGTGCGATAGGACTACAATAGGTTAAAGTGTGTGTGTGTGTTGGGGTTTACATTTCAATAGGAATTCGAATATAACCCAAATTCAAAGGTTGACTCAAATCGTGAATGGTGAGATTATCAAGCGAGATTTGAGCATCCGAAGCAAAGCCAAGTTCGAATAAAATGGAGTGAAGTCGAGTGCATTGGCGTAATGGCAACATTACCTGAGAAAAGCAGCGTTTCACCTGCTCACTGGTGACCAACGTGCCATCATCACTTACATGGACATAGCCACATCGATCACAGTGACGATTGTCCGCTTCCGGTGCCCAAATATTCACCCGAACAATCTGTAAGGTCGGCATTGTCCATGGAATGTCGAGCATTGCGAAATTGTCGTGGCTAGTGAGGTGTAAAGTCCACAATTCAAACGATTTCACCGAAGGTAGTCGTGCAAGTGGCGCTGCATCGTGTTGTTCTTCATCTTCTTCGGCTTGACGAGTCTCAAACGAAATGTTGAGAAGCAGATGGACCAGTTGGGTCAATTGAGACAAGTTGGAAAATAGTTTGCGAATGGAAATGTCAGACAGTGCAGCTATGAAGAGACGGAGTGTGGTGAGGGCGGAGAAATGAGAACAAAGGTTATTTAGATCGACGAGCCGAGAAAAATCAAATTCCTGATTTGGAATGTGCTCAAACTGTGAACACAATTGAGGTCCCATTTGGTAATACGGATTCAAGTTATTAAATTGCCAGTTCGCATTATAAGCGTACTGAAGTCGCAGTTGGGCGTTAGTGGAGACATAATTCCGGAAAGAATTCAACAGATCGGATGAAGTGCACGAAAGAAATTCGAATCGATCCAATTGACCGAGAATGGGAAGTTCGAGTTGATTGGCAGCAAAGCGAAAGTTGTTGAACAGTAGAGTCAAATGTTTCAGTGCAGGCAGTGTGTTGATTGCATCGAAAAGTGGTGCACAGTTTTGGGTGGAAATATGGTGAAAACGAATCGCAGCGCTATATTTGAAAGTCAAACAAAGTTTGAATGTGGTCAATTTGGTTTGCCAGAGTCGAAGCAAAAGTGTAACTGCACAGAGTTGGGACATCGAACTCATGTGGAAAGCAACCTCGAGTGTCTTCACATTGGGAAAGATGACAGTCAAACCAATGAGTGCATTCAGATCGAGCCATTTAAAGTAAACCGAATTCCAGGAGGGATATTCGCGTGCTGGGTACATGACAGTACCATCATCGTTGAGAATGCGAACATCTTCAGAACCAATGGTAAATTTGGGATAGTCTTCGGTAAACTCTCCACCAATGACGAGTGTCAATGTACGAACTTTCAGGCCAACCGATTGACGAAGCCAATGCCATTTAGTGCAGACATGTCCAGCACGAATGAGATCGCGTATTGGCACACGCCAAAATATTTTACGAATGCACAGGTCGGGAAGCGAATTGACATGATTGATCATGATGAAATCGAGGTCGATAACTGCCAAACTAGATGGATAATAAATGAAACAACGGGTGAAATGAGACAACTATTGCAATTTGCAAACTAATAGAATCGCGCACAGCGAAAATGCAAGCGACAAAACTCCAACCAGGCTGAATCAGCTGTTTGTCTTGGTCGAGTCTGTTGGCGCAGTGCGGCATTGAAACTCAAATTTGCATTTGAGTTTTATAAATAGACAAAGTGTTTAATTGTTGGTATTGATTGATTTATTAAGGTAAATTGCACACTGTTCAGGTGTGGTAAGGTGTTTGTCAAATACAGTTTGTACATAAGAGAGAATGTTTAAATATAAATGATATTTAATGCAACATGACATCTGTGAATGTGCTCTCAACTGAGGTGTGCTTTTGAGAAAAGCCTTTTGTGTTGTGTGTTGATTTGTTTATTCGTCTGCTGTCTATTTGATTTGATGTCAACCAAATCTCTTTCATTTGTACCTCGTTTGTAATTTGAGTTCTGTCAATGGAAAATCGTGAGGGTGAAGGTGATGAAGCGAGTGGTGACCGACGTGGAGGAATTGTGCCTGGTTACGATAATGAAGAACTGTTTGAGTATTGCATCGATCAATTGATGAATGGAACTCGTGATGACAGACGAGAAATGGTCGACTATTTGGTGGACGAGTTCGACGAGATGAGTCTGGCAATGGTCGAGGGGTTCACCGAGTTTGCCAACAGAGATGCTCCACAGGACCATCAACAAGTGGACCGAGAAGATCAAAACGAGGTAATGGGCCAACACTGAACCACTTTCACTGTCATTTTGTCCTTCCCCACAGGCATCTACTTCGAATCCAACTCGCAAATCATTTCGTTTAGTGAAGAAACGATCATTAAATGTGACCAATCAACAAGACGAGGCCACCAATGACACTCAACGAGAAGACAATGCCAAAGTGTTGAAACGATCGCAGGATTACCTGAAACGGCGAATGGAACGAATGACCGACAAGGAGAAAGATGTATTTATCGAACGAAAACGTGAATACGCTCGCAATCTTTATCACAATTTGAGTTGGGAGGAAAAAGGGAGACGATTTCGGAAAGAAAATGAACTGAAGCGGCAGAAACGATTGGAGAGTGAAGAGTACAGAGAGAAAGAACGAGAAACAATGCGAAAATATCGAGCCAATATGACTGAACAACAGAAGGCGAAGAAACGAGCGAAGGACAGGGCTCGTACATTCGCTAAAAGTTTACACGGTGCAATGCACTGTGGAAGGCTACGCACCGTGTAAACTTTTAGCGAATTTTAGCGAATCTACGAGGCCTGGCCAAGGATCGAGAACAACAGCGACGAAAATGGAAGAATATGATCGAAGACAAGCGAAAAGTGGTGAGACAGAAGAATGCCGAGGCTAAAAGAAAACAGCGAAATGCAACGAAATTGAAAAAGAACCAAAAGTGAACTCTAATGTCATTTGTTTGTGTTGTTTTTCTAATAAATCGATTTGTTCTGAAATATACACGTGAACATTGATGGACATTTGAAGTGAATTTAATCAATGATAACTTATGGAATCAATTAGAATGCAGGTTAACTTGATCAAAACAAGAGAATGTATTACTAATCCACTCAATACACGAAATATAATGTGAAAAAATGTTGTTCATTGTAATACAATTTTGGTCTAATGATGGTGAGATTAATACGTTCTAGAGAATCCAGAGTGATGCATCAGACATGTCTATCAATTTGAAATTTAAATAGAAAAGAAAAGGAAACGATCACAAAGTATTATGAGAACGGATAGAAATGCCCGACAAGTCTCATAAGTGGAGATGGAGTGTGGTGAGAGAGATAAAATAAGAACACAAATTTTGAATTTGAGTAAGCCGAGAAACGAAAATTGATTGGTTTGTGATGAGTTCAAATTGAGAACAAAGTGGTCGTCCTAATCTGCTGTACTGATTCAACTTGTTCAAATTAAATTGGTTAAATTGGTAATTTTGTCGATGAGGAGTCGAAGTGTGGCATTGTTGGAGGCATGTGTACGAATTGAACCCAACAGAACGTTGGTTTGGTCAGCCGAACGAAAATTGAAACGATCCAGTTGAGTGAGGATGGACAGATCGTGTGGGCCTATGCCAAAACGAGTGTTGGGGAATAGGAGAGATAAATGTTTGAGAGATGGCAACGAATTGATCGCTTCGATTAGTGGTCCACTGAATTCGGCTGGAATTAGACGGGAAAAATCACCAGACTCAAAGCACAGTTTGAAAGTGACCAAGTTGGATTGCCAGAGTCGAAGCAGAATGGTGACGAAGGAGAGTTGGTACATGTAACTCATGTGGAAAGTCACTTTGAGTGTGGCCACATTGGGAAAGGTGTCAATGAGGCCAATCATCGCGGTCAGGTTGAGATACTTCAAGTGAACAATTTCCCAGGAGGGAATTTCGCGTCGAGGATACATGACACTGTTGTCCTCGTTGAGAATGCGGCCATCTTGAGGTACGATTGCAAAATTTGGATAATTATCAGTAATCTCTCCACCAATTACAAGAGTCAATGTACGAACTTTCAGGGCAAGAGATTGACGAAGCAAACTCCATTTGGTGCAAACATGTCCAGCTCTGAGAAGATCAACCACGGGAACTCGCCAAAATATTTTCCGAAGACAGAGATCGGGAAGTGAGTTGACGTGAATTGGCATGATGCAATCGAGGTCGGGAACTGTCAGACAGAATGTGTAATAACCGAAAAGACGAATGAAAGGAGACAAAAAGAAGCGATCGTGAACCTATGGAATCGCACACAGAAAATGTAAGCGAGAAAAATGCTAACTGAATCAGCTGTTTTGTCTTGGTCGAGCCTGTTGGCTCAGTGCGGCATTGAAACTCAAATTTGCATTTGAGTTTTATAAAGATACAAAGTATTTAATTGTTGGCTTTGATTTATTTATTAAGGTGTACACTGTACAGGTGCGGTAAGGTATTTGTCAAATACAGTTTGTACATAAGAAAGAATGTTCAAATGTAAATGCTATTTTGAAATGATATTTAATGCAACATGACATCTGTGAATGTGCTCTCACCACGGTGTGCTTTTGAGAAAAGCCTTTTGTGTTGTGTGTTGATTTGTTTATTCGTCTGCTGTCTATTTGATTTGATGTCAAGCAAATCTCGTTCATTTGTACCTCGTTTGTAATTTGAGTTCTTTCAATGGAGAATCGTGAGGGTGAAGGTGATCAAACGAATGGTGACCGACGCGGAGGAATTGTGCCTGGTTACGAGGATGAAGAACTGTTCGAGTATTGCTTCGATCAATTGATGAATGGAACTCGTGATGACAGACGAGAAGTGGTCGACTATTTGGTGGATGAGTTCGACGAGATGAGTCTGTGGATGGTCGAGGGCTTCACCGAGTTTGCTAACAGAGATGCTCCTCAGGACCATCAACAAGTGGACCGAGAAGATCAAAACGAGGTAATGTGCCAACACTGAACCACTCTCACTAACTGTCATTTTGTCCTTTCCCACAGCCATCAACTTCGAATCTAACTCACAAATCATCTCGTTTGGTAAAGAAACTATCCTCAAAAGTGACCAATCAACAAGACGAGGCCACTGAACGAAAAGACAATGAAGCGAAAGGTGATGGTCGTGAATATCGTCGAAAGCGCAGGCAACAGCTGAAGAAGAATTCGGTGGAGTATGCCAAAGTGTTGAAAGGAACGCAGGATTACCAGAAACGACGAATGGCACGAATGACTGACAAGGAGAAGGAAAAATTCATCGAACGAAGACGAAATTATTATCACAATTTGAGTTTGGAGAAGAAAACCAAACGACTTGAGAGAGGAAATGAATTGAGACGACAGAAACGATTGGAGAGTGAAGAGTACAGGGAGAAGGAACGAGCATATGGCCAAAAGTATCGTGCTAAGATGACTGAACAACAGAAAGCGAAGAAACTGGCAAAGCAGCGAGAGCGACGTCAACGAAAACGGCAGAATATGACCGAGAACGAACCAGAAGAATGCTCAGGCTTAAAGAATGCGGCGAAATGCAAAGAAAATTAAATAGAGTCAAAAATGAACTCTGTCTGTATTTGTTTGTATTGCTTTGCTTAATAAATCGATTTTGATTAGGAAATTCAAACTTTGAATTGCAGATTTATTCGTCCAATCATTTGTTGTCTCCATATTTTTGTTTCCAAGAAATACTATTCCATCTCAATTAGAAGAAAAATCCTGAAAATTGGAGTTTAGTTCCAGTCTCGTTTGAGACGCTTACAAAAAAAACTTAAGTTTTCATATTGAGAATCAATTTATTATTAAGATAAATTAGTTACAGTAAATTGTGTAAATGGGACAAACAGAAGAGATCAGGAAAGAGACAAATAGAAAACAAACAAACAAACATGAAAGTGAAAGTCACTCAACTCAGTGCACAGTTTGGAAATTGACCCTATCAGCCAACCTGTTCATAATGTACGTTACATTTGAAATAAGTCTGATAGAAATGTCTGATCCATATACATGAGACATCAATTGATAAATGATATATTCTACTGACAAGATGATTACTAAATGTACAAAATGAGTTTCTACGAAATGAGTTGCAAAGATTGTGTTGGCTACTTTGACTTTGTTCAATGTTCCGTTCGAATGGACAGCTTGGTCAATTTGAATTTGAACACGAGTTTAGTGATCGAGTGAAAGTAAGAACAAAACTATTTAGTTGAGTGAGATTTAAAGTTGAAGTTGAACAGCACTGCAATGTAAAAAATTGGCTACAAAATGGTCGTCTCAAACGATGACCAGTTCATCGTCATCCTTTTTCCTTCACCACCGATTGGCAATGATCAGGTTGAGTTCAGGTTGAGACAATTTATCATTTATGATATTTGTATTTAATTGTATATTCATTTATTTATCATTTAATAATTTAATTTACTGAACAATTTGTTTCATCTGTCAGTTTAGAGTTTAATCAAAGTCGACAAAGGTAGTACAAATCAAAAAAGAAATAGTTTGATCGCAAATTGCAAACTGAATTACTCTTGCAAAGCATTTGAATGATAAACTTCTGTTTTGTCTTTAATTGTAGCATAGTTATCGACTAAGTTGGACACTGGTTATTTGAATTGTTAAGGCTGTATGCTAATGCTATATGCTAATTAACTGAACTGAAATGTTGTCTTCATCATATGTAGTCTGTAACTAAATGCTATTCTACGGACAAGATGATTGCTAAAATTTAACCTAAATGTGCAAAATGTTCGGCGAAATGATGTGCGATAATGGTGCTCACTAATTTGACTGTTCAATTTAGGACCAAAATTCAATGAGAGTTTCCATATTCATGTCTTCCTCGTATTTGTCATACTCGTACTGAAGTCGAAGTCGGCCGTTGGTTCGGACATGGTCCCTAAAAGAAGTCCATAGAACATCGATCAACCGTCCGAACGGAATACGAATCGGTTCAGTTTGGCAAAAATGGGTAAATCGAGTTGATCATCGAATCGGATGCAAGTGAACTCTGCTGTGCTGGTGAACATGAGAGACAAATGTCAGAGTGACGACAGTGAATTGATCGCATTCAGGAGTGGTCCAGAGATTTGAATGGGAATTTGGTGATAACCTCAGTCAGTACCAAACACAATGCATAGCTTCACAGTGACCAAGTTGGATTGCCAAATTCGAAGCAAAATGGTCACAGTTGTATGCCAATAACAAATTGCAATAATTTGAAATTAAAAGTAAAACGTGTTCATGCTAAATTCCACTGACGCCTTAACTCTTCAAGTGTGAAGCTGAAAGAGGTTTCTTCCCCAAAATGATTGCCACCGACTTTGAATGAAATTGAGTGCACTCGAGTGCAGCCTTCGAGTGGTCTCATCAAAAGACAAAGACAGCGCTTCACCTGTCTAGTGGTGAGCCTCAACTTTCGATTCGGATCGCCATAGCCACAGAGATCACACCGCAGATCACTGCTATCATCATTTGCCCAGACGTACAGGTGGAAAATCTGCAAGTTTGGCATAGTCCGGCCAATGTTGAACAGTGCGAGATTGGTGTGACTGACCAGTCGTCGAGCATTCAACTCAAACGATTTCACTGAACGCAGACGGTCAAGTGGAAGTGGCTGATCAGCACCTGCCTGCTCAAAATCAATGTCAAAAGACAGGTTGACCAGTTGTTTCAATTGGGACAAAATTGTGAACACATTTCGAAGTGGCAATTGGCCCAACTCACTGATGGTGATCTCGAGTGAAGTGAGCGCGGAAAAATGCGCACAAAAGGTGTTCAGTTGAGCACTGTTGTACAGAATGAATTCATCATAAGGAACACACTCAAATTGAGCACAGAATCGATGTCCCAGTTGATAGTAGCGATTCAGGTTTTCAACATCCCAATCCATACACGAGTCGTACTTGAGCCGAAGTGTGCGATTTGTGACGGCATAGGTGGCAAATGAATTGAACATAACATCAGTATAATCAATTGTGTTGTAATCGAATCGATCCAATTGAGCGAGGATGGACAAATTGAGTTGAACTACACCGAAACTGATATTTCTCAATTGGAGTGATAAATGTTTGAGAGCAGACAGTGAATTGATTGCTTCGATGAGTGGTCCTGAGACTTGGATGGGAATTGTACGGAAATGTTCATTCTCATCATCACCATGAGGTACGAACAAAGTGAAGGCGGTCAAATTGGTGCGCCAGAGTCGAAGTAGATTGGTGATGCTGGCGAATTGGCTCATTGAGATCATGCTGAAACCAATTTGAAGTGTGGTCACATTGGGGAAGATGACAGTCAGACGAATCAAACTCTCATTCAGAGCGAAATATCTGTAGTGAATTGTGTGCCAAGTTGGGTATTGTGGCTGAGGGTACATGACAGTGCCATCATCATTGCGATAACCAACAGCTTTAAGTACAGGTAAACTAGCAAAGTAGTGATAGTCACCTGGCTCCAGTCTGCCAATGACGATCGTCAATTTGCGAACATTCAAACCAACAGATAGCTGTAACCAACGCCATTTCGTACAGACACGACCCACTCGGAGTAGATCACGCAATGGGACAGAGGAAAAGATTTTAAAAAGACAAAGATCGGGAAGGGAGTTGATGTGAGTGGACATGATTGCGATAGATCCGATGAATAGTCAAACGGGTTGCAATGAATATTAACCGAAAACACGGGTAAGTTTGAACAGTCGAAAGGATGAGGAGCAAAAATCAATAAACATCCAAAAGAGAGCTCCATCATAGTCTCTACAGAGAAAGCGTCACTCTGATTCACTCTATATATCATTTGTTCATATTTTCTCTCAGGAGGCTTTCACAATTTTTAAAATTTGTTAGTCTCGTTTCTGCATTCGGACCGAAGCTATATAATTGACTACCTGTGAGCCTGTGTTCATACATTACATTTTCAATAAATTGAAGCGAAATGGAAATTACAATCCTAAACATTTTTTAAAATCATAATTCTCAAAGTTCATAATCATTCAATAAAATAAAACAATTTGGTATTTAGTTGATTCAAATGCAGAATTCAAAGTGCGTTAATTCGTCAACAGTGGAATGAAGAGCCATTTTTGGTGGGTTGAATTTATGAAATCAATAAAATCCTAACAATTTCAATTGGGTTGTCTCAAATCTTTAATAGAGAGATTTTTCCAAGAAGTTTTGTCAATTACATTTTGAAAATCAATTTCGAATAAAATCTAGTGGAGTTGAGTAGAATGGAAAATTTATTATTATGATAAAGTTAAAGTATAATATTTTGGTATATGATGCGATTTATAATAAATAAATCATTTATTTGATAGTTAAATCATTGATTTAAAATCACAACTCCAAAATCAAAGGTCTACTCAAGTCGTCGAGAGTGATATTCTTCAATTCGTAGCCTTCGCTTCCGAACGAAATGGTGTGAAGACGAGTACAATGGCGCAGTGGCATCATTACCTGGGAGAGACATCTCATCACATCGCCCTCCAACTCGAGTTCTTCATCCTCATCCAACTCTTCAAAATCCTCATCAACAAGACCACACAGGCTACAACGATACTCAAAAAGGCTCGTCACAACAATATTCACATGAATGATCTGCAAGTTTGGCATAGTCGAGCCACTGTTGAGACGTGCCAGATTGTCGTGTCTGTTGGTTTTAGCATACAAATCAAGTGATTTGAGTGAAATAAGACGTGCAAAAGGAACTGGATCTTCATCTTCATCTTCTTCTTGAACAGATTCAATGCTAAGTGCTAAGTGGACCAGTTGGGTCAGCTGTGACAAGATGGTGAATACAGCTCGAAGTGGCAATTGAGTCGAGTCAGAGATGGTGAACTCGATTGAGGTGAGTGAGCAAAAGTACACACAAAAGTTGTTTAGTATAGCACTGGTGGGCATAATAAATTCACCAAAAGGAAGACGCTCAAATTGAGCACAGAATCGTTGTCCCAGTTGGCCGTACAGATTCGAGTGTGCAACACTCCAATCCACATCAGAGTCGAACTTGAGTCGAAGAGTGGGGTTTTTGACGGCATAGGTGGCAAATGAATAGAACAGATTATCGATTTTGTCCATTGTGTTGTAATCGAATCGATCCAATTGAGCGAGGATGGGCAAAATGAGTTGATATTCACTGACACTGATGCTTCTCAAGCGGAGTGATAAATGTTTGAGAGCGGAGAGTGAATTGATTGCCTGGATGAGTGGATGACCGACTTCCAGGGGAATTGTACGCAAATGTTCATTCTCATCAGCACCATGAGGTACGTACAAAGTGAATGCGGTCAAATTGGTGTGCCAGAGTCGAAGTAGATTGGTGATGGTGCACAGTTGCAACATTGAAACCATGTTGAGCCCAACTTGGAGTGTGGCCACATTGGGAAAGATGACAGGCATACGAATCAAATTCTCATTCAGAGCGTTCAGGTCGATAATCTTGAAGTGAACAGTGTGCCAAGTTGGGTATTTTGGTTGAGGGTACATGACACTGCCATCATCATTGCGATAACCAACCGCTTGTTGTATTGGTAAAATAGTAAAATAGTGATAGTCCTCAGGCTTCAGTTCACCAATGACGATCGTCAATTTGCGAACATTCAAACCAACAGATTGCTGTAGCAAACGCCATTTCGTACAGACACGACCCACTCGAAGAAGATCACGCACAGGAACAGAGGAAAAAATTTTTAAAAGACAAAGATCAGGAAGGGAGTTGATGTGAGTGGACATTGTAAATGCTCTGGCATCTCCAGTCGGCATACCTAACGGTAGCCTCCCCCTTTTACTGTTACACTGTATCTGTCTCTCATGAGTGGCATCGCACTGCGTGCGCATGTCCCTCTCTCTCTTGTACTCGATCAGCTCACTCGCTCACTCACTTTCGGTTTGAGTCTGAGTCCAACTGGTTGTCTTTCTCGACTCTCAATAAATCTTCTTTCATCCCAAATTCGTCTACCAATCATTCGAATTACTCGTTAAACGATCGGATTGTCACCCGATGGTCCTATTCCGTTTACATTGGCGCTGGTCTTCCGGTTTTACGAACTTAATCGGTCAAGATTCCCCAACTGGTGGTCGAAAGTCCGTTCTGCCTATCTTTTGAACGAAATTCCACCAATTTTACTCTGTTTTGTGTTCCGCTCGCGCAAGACATTGAACAATCTCGCTCTCGTCCTATCTCTCGTGTCAAGACGATCTCTTCGTGGTCATCTTGCTCATTCCTGCTCACTCCTGTTCAATCTGTTGGTGTGGCAGTCCTTTTAGTCATCTGTACCTCTTTGGTGGTCCGTGACTATTGGCTCAATCAGAATTTGACTTGTCTCACCATTGAGCTTGTCTTTCGCACTTGTGGCTCCGTTGGTCCGCCGTGCTTTTGCCGCCTTCCTGAAGTAAGACCGTGTGTCTACTTCTCTTTCAAGCCTTGTAAGTAACAATTCTGTTCTTCACGCTTGCATTTGGCTGAATCTATGACAGTATGGCTCATCCGTTTACAACATGATTGCGATAAATTCGATGGATAGTCAAACGGGTTGCAGTGAATATTAACCAAAACACGGGTAAGTTTGGGTAAGTCGAAAGGATCGAGATGGTGAGCACAAATCAATAAACAGTCTATTTTATATAGCATCTATTTCGCATAGAGAAAGAGCCACTCTGACTCTATATATCATTTGTTCACATTTTCTCTCACAGCAGGCATTCACACATTTGTTGGTCTCTTTTCTGCATTCGGACCGAAACTATATAATTAATTACCTGTTCATACATTACATTTCCAATATTAATTAGAATCCAAAATTATAATCATAATCACAAACATTTAATCAATTTATAATTTAATTAATATTAAAATCGTAATTTTAAATTACGTAAACAAGTATATGTTCACAGTAATTTAATATAATACAATTTGGTAGTTAGTGCAAACAGGTTCAAATATACCATCAGCAGTGGAACGATTAAACATTTTTGTCGGTTGAATTGATAAAACACAAAATCCAAGTCATCTCAAATTTTTGAATGATGAGATTGCCAAGGAGATTGTGTCAATTACATTTCGAAAATCAATTTCAAATGCAATCGAGTGGAGTCAAGTCGAATCAGAGACAGATCAGAATTAATATGAATTGTGAATGAATTGAGTTGTTCATTTGATTATGTATTAGAAATTAAATGCAGTTTGTTATAACAAATTGTTGTGTGCACAAACATGCCAAGAGTCAACCAAACTTGACAATGTTCTCAAATATAGTGTCAGTAGAAAAGAATGAATTTGGCAAGAAAATGATGTAGTAGAATTGAGCACACTAAATTATATGAGTTAAATGTTGATCATTTTGAATGAAGTGGAATACTAAGGAGGAATTCAATTTTACCAATAGTGACAAATTTCATCCAGGAATTTAGTTTCAGTTTCTAGTTTTCGCATTTAAATTGGGCGAACCCCTGTTCAGTTCCCCTACACTAGCACACAAATTGACAAATACATTTCGAATATTTGACATTTTTTTCTACCACCAGAACATGAGTTGAATCGATCGAAAAGAAACTCGAATTGATCCAATTGAGCGAGGATGGCCAGATCGAGTTGGACATGATCGAAATCATCGTTGTCGGAGAGGTGCGAGAAACAATGTATTCGAAACCAAAAAGAAAAACAATTTTAAAAACTCAAAATATAGGCATTGAAAACAATTCAAATATTTATTATTAAATTCAATTAACAACAGTAACGTGTGCTAATGTTACATAATGAGATCAATCAATTGAATCATCAAAGCATCACGCAAAAATCAAAGGACGACTCAAATCGTTGAGAGTGAGATTGTTCAGTGAGGTATCCTTCAAACCGCCTCGGAACGAAATGTTGTGGAGACGAGTGCAGTGACGTAATGGCAACATCACAAAAGAGAGACAACTCTTCAACTGCTCAACAGTGACCAACTCATCATCAGCATCATCATTATCCTCAACATGAATGTCACATAGATCACAACGAAAATCATCAATGGTAAAATCAATGGCCACGTGAATCATCTGCAGGTTGGGCATTGGCCAGGAAATGTTGAGAAGTGCCAGATTGTCGTGGCTGTAAGTCTTAGCTAACAATTCAAACGATTTGAGTGAAGGAAGACGTGCAAGAGCAACTGGACCTTCATCATCTTCTCGAACAAAATCAATGCCAAGTGATAAGTGGACCAGTTGGGTCAGCTGTGACAAGATGGCAAATACATTTTGAATGGGAAATTGAGTCAAGTCAACGATGGTAACCACAAGTGAAGTGATCGTGCAGAAATGTTCACAAAAGTGTTCTAGTTGAGCACTGGCGTGCACAATAAATTCGCCAGAAGCCAGAAGGCATTCAAATTGAGCACAGAATCGATGTCCCAGTTGGTAGTAGCGAGCCAAATGTTCATCATCCCAACTCATACACGAGTCGTACTTGAGCCGAAGTGTGCTATTGGTGATGGCATAGGTGCCAAACGAATTGAGCAGAACATCGGTTTGATCAAGCGTATGGAAATCGAATCGATCCAATTGAGCGAGGATGGGCAGATCGAGTTGAACTACTCCGATACGTGTGTTGTCCAACTGGATAGATAAATGTTTGAGAGCAGACAGTGAATTGAGTGCGTCGATGAGTGATTCGGCGATTTGACTGGGAATTAGGCGAATACGTCCAATATGAGCATTGTTATGCGGTATGTACAATCTAAAGGTGGTCAAATTTGTGTGCCACACTCGAAGCAAATTGGTCACGCCACCCAGTTGGTCCATTGAGATCATGTCGAATCCAATTTGGAGTGTGCTCACATTGGGAAAGATGACAGTCAGACCAATCAGTGCGCTCAGATCGAGATACTTGAAGTACAACGTGTCCCAAGTGGGGTATTTGGGTCGAGGGTACATGAGACTGCCGTCCGAGTTGAGATAACCAACCGCTTGAAGTACTGGTAGAGGGGTAAAGTTGTGATACTCCACCTTTCCACCAATCATAATCGTCAATTTGTGTACTTTCAAGCCAATCGATCGCCGTAACCAAAGCCATTTTGTACAGACACGACCCACACGGAGTAGATCGCGTACGGGGACACGAGAAAAGATTTCACAAAGACAGAGGTCGGGAAGGGTATTGACATGGACGGGCATGATGCAATATAGATCGGTGATGTAAAATAGGTTGCAGTGGATAGTAACCGAAAACACGAGTAAATTGAGACAATCGAAAGGATCGTGTACAAAAAGATAAATAAACAGCCAAAAGAGAGCCACTCTGAATTATTCAGCGACGGATCATTTGTTTACATTCTTTTCCCAGCAAGCCTGTTCATAGAGTACGTTTTATTTTCAAAAACAAAATTGGAGCCAAATGAAAATCCAACTCAATTAATCAATTTATAATAATTTTAATTAATTAATAAAATCATAATATTCAATTACATGAACAAACATGTTATGTTCACAATTAATAGAAAAAATTATTAAAAACAATCTTTGAGATTTAAAATTGTCGGCAAGTGACAAATGACACACACACTCTCACATATTGCCAATCTATTTTAATAAATTGAAGAACGACTCATGATGTATATGAGAGTCAGCATAGACAAAAATACAGATTAGGCAAGTGAAGCAAATAGCGCCTTTTAAATTACTTTGAAATTGTACTACTAGATGGTACCTCAAGTTAAGTAAGATTCCACCCAAATCAAGTCTCACCTTGCAACCATCACCTCAAAACAAACCAATTCGCATGCTTCCTATTCCAGTTTTGTTTTCACAAAGTGTTTTGTACACCACACCCACGAACATGAACATCAACAATCGCTTGGACACGCCGAGTTTGTTATTGATTTTTGATCGCTTACCGGTCCAGGATCTTCTGCGTGCAGGTCGAGTCTGTTCGAGATGGTACTGCATTCGACACAAATCAGCTGCCACACGACACGAATTGACCCTACTCGTGGGTGATCAACAACATGCGGCACAACGTATCGCGACAAGCCAACTCGACAACATTCCCTATGTTCATCTGTTGACAATCAATGATCAGTCAATCACCAATGAGGTGGAAGATGAGGAGGAGAAGAATATCAAACCGTTGATGTTTCCAAAAGTGATCAAAAGTGATCCAAAACAAAACCAACTAATGTGTGGTCACTTTTCATCATCATCTTTTGAGATTGAATTTATCGCTCACCTATTTCCGAATGTTTACAACTTCACCGTGAGTGTCCAATCGGATGCACAGTCAGTGCTTTCACTGGTGCACCTACTGCAACTGTGGTCAACGACCAAAATGTCCACTCTCAGGCTGTACACCTATGATCCGAATCGCGATGATGATGAAAGACCAACTGATGATCGAACTGTCGAACTGGAACTAGTGGAAGCGAATCGACTGCTGCTCTCAACAGTTCAATCGATTACCACATTACGTGAACTAATCTTTGATCTCGACTCAAAACTTGTGAAAAGTGAACACCAGAGGAATCAGCTGTTTGCGAATAACAATTTGGAACGTTTACACTTGAGTACACACGATTCGGGTGATGATTTGATTCTGCATTTGTTGGCTTCTCGAACCAGGCAAGAAGACTCAAAGATAAAATTGAGACAGTTCGGCTTCGGTTCGCCTGTGTGTGATATTCGAAAGTTCATCACATCCAACATTTCCACGAGCTTTTCAACTCGTTTAACTCAAGCTCACCTCAAGCTCACCCACTCGAACGCATCCAGGCTTGCATCGTTTTGTGCACACTTTGTCCATCTCACAACACTCCAACTCAGTGTGGACTCACTCGTAGAGAACGATCCTGACAATGTGGCTCGATTGTATCGACCAATTGCCACACTGAAACAGTTGGCCTACTTGACACTGAGTGTCACTGGTGAAAGTTTGGCATATCTGTGCATTTATGATCGCTTGGATGATGATCAAGTGGAACGCAAACTTGGACCATTACGCAATGAATCAGTGGTGGTACTGTCCCTAAGGGTCACCGATACTGCTGGATCAGTGAATCCATTCATGGGAGATCATCTGCACTATTATGCACTGTATTTGGATTATCTCTACCCGAACAGTCAAGTGATACTGTTTGATCATAAGCCACGTGCACCCTGTGAGCATTGTGCTAGCAGGGTTGTCCCCAACAAGTACCCGAAATATTGTCTCAAATATAAATTGCAAATGTTGGAAATGTGCTGCGGCTTTAGGCACAGAAAGTTGTTCAAAACTGTACATCCAGATAAAGAGTGGTACGGCAGAAAGGACTTGATTGGTCTGGAGTACTTTGATGGCGCCGAATATGATCGAGATGAGGACTGATCATGACTGGGCAATGAGATTGCTATATTTTGACAACCAGTTATGATTAAAATCGTTCAAAATGTCTTCCATTTTGACTTTGGATTCGAATGGACAATTGAATGCCTGTTCATAGAGTAGGTAACATTTTCAAAAAAATTAATTTCCAATTGGAGCCAAATGAAAATCCAACTAAATTAATTAAATTAATCAATTTATAATTAAATTAATAAACTCATAATTTTCAATTACATAAACAAATATATGTTCACAATCATCATCATTATCAATAGACAAATAAACTCACTCTCTTTTACGCTCGCACAGAAAGTTAGTCCAAATTGATTCGAAACTGATTTTGGATCGTGTGTCCGTTTGATGTGAAGAAAGTCCCGGGAAGAAAGTGGCCACTTTTAAGCATTATCCAAATTCAAGGGTCGTCTCAAGTCCTCAATGGTGAGATTGTCCAAACGGAGACCAATCGAATCGATTGAGAATGAAATTGTATGAAGGCGAGTGCACTCGCTCAGTGGCATCATCACCTGTGAGAAGCAACCCTCCATCTGTTGCTCTTCCTCTTCTTCACCGAAATTGTCACAGAGAGTACAGTGATAACCAGATAGTCCTACACGGAGGTTCACGTGAATGATCTGCAAGTTTGGCATTGTCCAGGGAAGGTTGAGCTGTGCGAGATTGTTGTGACTGTAAGTTGTAGGTCTCAATTCGAGTGATTTCACCGAGGGAAGTCGTGCAAGAGGTGGTTCATCGCCATCTTCATCAGCATCGAGCTCAATCACCTCAATCAACTGAGGTGCATGATCAAAGCGAGCATCAAGTTGTAGATGGACCAGTTGGGTCAATTGTGACAAATTGGTGAATACAATTCGAATGGTCACAACACCAAAGTTGATTTTGAGATTGAGACTAGTGATTGAGCTAAAATGAGCACAAAGGTCAACTAGTTGTCTGAGAAAAACACAATGAACAGAATATGGAATGTGGCCAAATTGGCCACAAAATTGCCGTCCCAACCGGTAGTAATGCGCCAACAGGTGACCATTCCAATTGTTATCATATTTGCAGTGGAGTCGAAGTCGGCGATTGGCGACCGCACGCACACGAAATGAGTTCAACAGTACGTCGCCTTGGCTTTCTTCGGCTGAAAGATAATCGAATCGATCCAATTGGCCCAGAATGGACAGATCGTGTGGGGCACGTTCGAAGCGAGTGTTACTGAACAGAAGTGACAGCTGCTTGAGTGATGACAGTGAATTGATTGCGTCAAAGAGTGGCCTGTACACTTGTAAGGGAACTTGAGTTGAATCCATTCTGTAATCGACCTCTTCATCTTCATCTTCATCACCACCATAGTCAAAGGCAGTGGCCAGTCTGAATGTGACCAATTTGGGATGCCAAAGTTGAACCAAAATGGTCACAGCGCACAGTTGGAACATTGAGCTCATGTGAAGCCCGACTTGAAGTGTGTTCACATTGGGAAAGATTACAGGTAAACGAATCAGTGCGTTCAGGTTGAGATACTTCAAGTACAACGAATCCCAGGAAGGATACTCGGCTTGAGGATACATGACAGTGCCGTCATCGTTCAGAAGGCGCTCACCTTGAGGTGCCACTGCAAGCACAAAGTTGGATTTGCCAAGATGATCGAATCCCTTCTCACCAATAAAGATTGTCAATGACCGAATATTCAAACCAACAGATTGGTGTAACCAACGCCACTTCGTACAAACACGACCCACACGGACTAAATCCCGCACCGGGACAGAGGAAAATATTTTGAACAGACACAGGTCTGGAAGGGAGTTGATGTGAACGGACATGGTGCAATGTAGAGGGTAGTTAGTGATAGTTAAAATAGACTGGATTTGTTAATAACCGAAAACAAGAGCAAATTGAGACAATCGAAAGAATTGCGAACAAAAGATAAATCAACAGCCAAATGAGAGCTACTCGGAAGTCGGAACTCTGACTGCTTTGTTTACATTAGAATGAAATTTCTCCAAGCCAACTAAACTGTCCATAGAGTACGTAACATATTCAAATAAATTTGGAGCCAAAAGAAAATCATTATCCAAAACAATTAATCAAATTATAATTAAATTAATAAAATCATACTTTTTAATAAACAAATATACTCTCACATCATCATCATCAATAGACATAATTTCTTCTTCTCAAGTTCGGACAAAAATGTGTGAATCCAAAATTCAATCAAAATAATAATAATATCTATACCAGAAATATGTACAACACAATAGAAAGATCAATTAAAAGATATATATATATACTAATAAGGAGACAATAAGAATAATTCATATAATAGAAAGCGAGATACACAAAGCTAAGCCATATAAAAGAGACAACTCACTACTAATCATCTAATCATCAGTAACGTCCGAGTCATCATCGGACACATATCGTTTCGAGTTGGTCTTTGCCTGTCGTGGTCGTCTCGCAGATGATCCACCAGCAGAGCCACCAGCCTTCTTTGGTTTCTTCTTACTACTGCTCGGAATGGCAACATCCTCCTCCTCTTCATCGTCCGATTCTGAAGAATCCTCATCCTGAAACAAACCAAAACAACATTAGATCAACCAAACAGACCATCACAAGTCACACGAACCTCTTCCTCCTCATCAGGCTCACCCCTGGCAGCCTTTTCCGCTTCATCCTTCTCAATCTTTTCCCTCATCTCCCGAAAGATGACCTGCAGTGCAATGGAGTCCTCAAAAATCTGCGAACCCTCCACATTGTAGGTCTGTGCATTGGTGCACATCACCACAAAGTCCTCCTGCAGTTCATCCACCGACCGGTACTTGTGTGTGGTAATTCTCGATCGAATCTTCTTAATGTCCATTGGTCGTCGAATGACCTCATAGTAATCGGGCAGTTCCTTGCGTGAGGGCAACTCCAAGAAAGCGTCGGCCAGTACACGCTCCTCTGCGTCAGTGTAGTTCACAATCTCAGTAATGAGACGACGCATTTTGGCGATCACTTTGGGAGGGTTGGGTGGATTCTTGTCCATCACCGGTCGACCTCGCTTCTTCTTCGGCTTCATGTCATCGTCGTCGTCATCTTCATCATCATCCTTACGACGTTTACCACCTAAAAAAGGTCAAAAGTTAATAAAACAAGAACCATGCAATAACCAAACTCACCCTTCGACTTTCTCTTCCTCTTTCCAGGTCCAAATGACGTCTCCAAATCATCAAAATTTCCATCCTCAATTGCCTTCAACCACTGCTTCTCAGTCAACGAGTCCGAGTAGTCCACCTCCTTCCTCTGTCTCGAGCCTCTACCGAAAATTTTGTCATCATCATCTTCGTTGGTCAGTCGTTCCACTTCACTATCATCTTTGAGTAGCCACGAGGGCAGTTCAGACTCTTCCATCAGTCTCGGCTTGCGCTTCGTCTGACGAGCCTCGTCACGCCTTCGGTCGAGATCCATCTTTTGAAACAAATCAAACTCATCCTCAGTTCGGGCAATCATCTGATTGATGGTCTCATCGTCGGGCACTTCGTTCTCATCGTCTTCATCATCGCCATCGTCGTTTTGGAGGATAGCCTAAAATATAAACAAAATTATAATCCAAACTAACCAAAATAACACAAAAACATACCTGAAGAAACTGTTTTCGCTCTGTGCCAGTTGACTTCTGGTCAAACATACCAGCCTGAATAACCTTCTCATCCAAATTCAACTTATACTTTGCCGCGGCAAGAATACGCTCCTCGACCGAATTGACCGTCACCAGCCGCAACACTCGCACCTCATTCTTCTGTCCAATTCGATGGGCACGATCCTGTGCCTGCAAATCCTGATGTGGATTCCAATCAGAATCAAAGATAACAACCGTATCGGCAGTCTGCAAGTTCAGTCCAAGTCCACCAGCACGTGTCGACAGTAAAAAGACGAAAACATCAGATCCTTTAGCGTTGAATTTGACCAACAGTTCACCACGATCCTCAGCCTTGGTTGTACCGTCCAGACGGAGATAGGAGAAATTTCTATAATTGAAATAGTCCTCGAGAATGGTCATCGAGGAGGTCATTTGACAAAACAGTAGTACACGATGATTGGTGGCCTTGAATTTCGGTAAAATTCGATCCAACAACTCAAATTTGCCCGCAGCACGATACAAGTCAGGACCAGTGACAATCTTATCGGGCATACCTGTGATAATAAAACGTCAGTAATGAACGAAACAATCAATATAGCAAAAACATACCCAAATGTTCTGAATAAGCCTCCTCGATCTGTTGAAACATGAATGGATGATTGCAAATCTTCCTCAACTGCATAATCGAGTTCATCAAAGTCCTCGCACCACCACGACCCTTCTTGTCCTTTTCGGACCCATCTGTCAGCAGCACACCCTTTGACTGCATGTGTCTGTACAGAAGTCTCTGCAGTGCACTCATGTCACACTTGACACAGTACTCGACCTTGTCGGGCAGTTGATGTTCCACTTCCTTCTTCAGTCGTCTCAACAGGAAAGGTCGCAACACTTTGTGCAGTCGACGAATAATCAAAATCGTTTCCTCTTCATTCAACTCAACCTT
This sequence comes from Rhizoglyphus robini, assembly GCA_023373905.1. NCBI lineage: Eukaryota > Metazoa > Arthropoda > Arachnida > Sarcoptiformes > Acaridae > Rhizoglyphus > Rhizoglyphus robini. Next base: position 1,376,924 of record JAKIJQ010000042.1, read on the forward strand.
CTCGCCAGTGGTGGCAAAGGGCGCATTGAACCACTGCTCAAAAGTGTTACAACTCTTAAAGATTGAGGGTAGCAAAAAGTTGAGCAGTGCCCACAGTTCGGGCAACTTATTCTGCAGTGGTGTGCCCGTCAGTAGAATTCGATGCGGCGCAGTGTAGTGAGTGTTGAGAATTTGAGTCAACTTGCAGTGGTGATTCTTCATTCGGTGACCCTCGTCCATGATCATGTACTTCCACTTGAGTTTAGCCAAAATTGACTTGTCCTTGATGATGTACTCGTACGTAGTGAGCAGTACGTTAAACTTGGACACTTTCAAATTGTTCGACAGAACTCGACGTGTTTGGGGCGATCCTAAATGACAATACAAAAACAATATTAGTAAACAAATTTCCCCAAATGACCAAAACAAACCTTTATACGAAATTTTGATAACACTAGGCGCCCATCGATCAAACTCCATCACCCAATTGCTCATCGTACTGAGTGGGACAATAATCAAGAATGGTCCATTGTTCTTCTTCTTCTCAATCAGAAAAGTGATCAGTGCAATAGTCTGAATAGTCTTGCCGAGACCCATTTCATCAGCCAAAATGCCATTGAGATTGTTGTTGTACAGTGACACAAGCCATTCGAGACCCTTCAACTGGTATTCCTTCAGTTTGCCATTCTTGAGTAGTGCACTCTGCTCCGTGACACGTTCGTGTATGCCGTGGGCAATGTTGTAGTAGTTGACCTGATCCGCATCCACAGCTGCCTTGTACTCGTCGTCTTCACCCGAAATTGTCGGAATTGGTGCACCGTGAGCATCCAAAGTACCAGTGGAGGTGCCCTCACCAGTGGCCATATTAGCCACTGCTTCAGCAATCTTCGACTGATCCTCCTCAGTCTCCGATTCACTCGCCTCCTCATACTCCGACTCTGATCCATCGTCCTCCTTGGTCTCTGAAGCCTCCTTCGGTGCAACACTCCAACCCGGATGAGCGGCCAACCATGCGTCCAGTTCCGATGCGAGTGGCGCATCTCCCTTGGTCAACATTTTGCCTGTTTCCGTCTCGAGCACATTCACACGCAACTCCTGTTGAGAGTTCTCATCGTTCACACCATCAGGCTGACTGCTTTGTGAATTGCCATTCTGTGAACTGTCTCCACCACTGTCACCCTCTGCGGGCTTCTTCTTCTTCTTTTTCACCTTCCTCCTCTCCTTGAACTTGATCTTCTGTTCCTCCTTGTGCTGTCGCACCATTTCAGTCAAATTGCGAATGTACTCGTCCGTCTGGGACAGAAGGAAAGCGAGTCGTTTGTCTTTCTTTTGATCAATCAACTTTCGGTAACCCTCTTCGTCCTCCTCCATCAAACGTTTCATACGCAACTTTTCAATTCGTTCCTGTTCCTTCTTCTGTTCACGCTCCGTGTTGGCATGATACACAGCCATGGCCTTGTTGATGCGACCAATCTTGAGTTGAATGTTTCGATGATACTCCTTAAACTCCTTGGCATGCTGCAAAATAGCCGAAATGTACTCCTGGTGCTTCTGTTTGCGTCGACGTTCCTGTTCCATCTTTTGTTGCTTCTCCAACTTCTCGGTAATTCGAGCCTCACGCAGACCAATTCGCTTTGGTCGTCTGTACAGTTTGGGATTCTGTCCCGTCTCGAGGGTCGAGTCACGTCTCATGCACGCAATCACATCAGCACGGAGTTGTTTCTGGAAATTCAACAGTCGCAACGCCCTAAACTCAATGATCGCCTTCAGTCGCAGATCTTCGGGCAAATTAGCGGGCAGGGTGGACAACTCCTCGATTCGATGCGAAATTCGTTGCGCAATGCAGTTGTCACGCTCTTTGCGCATCTCCAGTGGATCAATTCCGTCCGGCTTGGCAATGGGCGTAATTTTGGGTGGTTTTGCGTGTGCATTCAACTGATGGGTCATATTTTGAAAGGCCTGAATTTGCTGTTGCTGCTGATAGGGCGGAATCATTCCGGGCAGATGAGGTCCGTGAGGCACACCACCGTTGGGCATTCCTGGACCCATGTGCTCACCGCCGGGACCGATTGGACCACCGGGACCCATTGGGTGACCATTCAGTTGAGTGGAGATTGACTTTAGATGAGGGGGCGGACCGCCCTGAGGACCGGGTGGCCCATTCATAAACTGTGGTGGTGGCATTGGTGATGAGGATGGTGGTGCGACAGTGTTCGGTGGTCCTTGATTCGGAGGTAGAGGACCGCCAGGGTGACCACCGGGAGTTTGTGGTCGCTGATGGAAAGGACCAGGTCCGTCAGGTGTTGTTGCCGGCTGTGGACGCCAACCGTGTGGCGGTGGACCTTGCGAGCCCGGAGGTGGTGGACCCATTTGGGGATGTTGTTGTTGCATTTGTTGTGGTGGCGGCGTTGGATACTGAAACGGTCGTTTGCCCTGATAGGCCAAGGTGACATTCTCGGGCAGAGGCTGATTTCTCGCAATAAACCGGTAAGCCATAATTTGTGCACGCAATTGATTCTGCTGGATAACGTTCATTTTACAGTCGGGATTCGGTATACCACCGGTGATAGTAGAGTAGTGCTGCGGTGGTGGACCGTATTCGCCATTGGGCATTGGAGGACCCTGTGGACCGGGTGGGCCTTGTTGCTGTTGTTGTGGCATTCCATGCGGTGGCGGTGGACCGTACGGACCATAATTTGCCCCTGGTGGCATCATTGGTTGACCAGGCGGTGGTCCTTGCTGTTGTTGCTGTGGTGGCGGTGTTGTGTAGTTACCGTGTGGCGGTGTTTGACCCGGTGGTGGCTGCTGAGATCCAGGCATTGGTTTACCGCCCATTGGCATGTTTGGGTTCATTCGCATATGTTGAGGTGGTGGACCGTGTGGTGGTCCTTGCGGCCCATGCGGAGACTGTGCATTAGGCGGTGGACCATTTGGGCCCCACTGTTGTGGCGGACCTTGAGGATGACCCTGTGGTGGACCACCCATTTGTTGTTGTGGCGGTGGACCATAACCGGGATGTCCTGGCGGATGACCACCAGGATGGCCCTGTGGTGGACCCATTTGAGGAGGATAGCCCATTTGCGGTGGCGGCGGACCCTGATGCATTCCTGGTGGCATGCCGGGATGTTGCTGCTGTGGCGGTGGTGGACCCTGCTGTTGTTGAGGCACGCCTGGAGGTCCTTGAGACACCGGTGGACCTTGTGGGGGACCAGGAGGACCCTGCTGCTGCGGACCTGGCGGTCCCTGTTGAGATTGCGGCGGTGGTGGATTCATCATTGGTGGTGCAGGATTCATTGATGGCGGAGGAGGCTGGTGATGAGCTACGGCGCCTTCATCCATTTCTGTGGGTAGAGAAAATAAAACAAAAATTAATATTCAAAGAATAAACAGAATTCCAGACAGTACGGCCAAAATAAAATAAAGAAAGGCAACAGACAATATCTGGTTAATGTAAAAATATAAAACATCATCACATACCTTAACTACAGAACATAATTTCTCACTAGTTTTCCTCTAAAGGCAGAAGCTTCACTTGTCTTGTTATTATTATTCGTAAAAATAAAAATCCAAAATTTTCTCAGTAAAAAGCGAATTATAATCCAGCAAAAAGACAAGAACCAGAACAGACTGGCAGAACAAATGAGGGAGACAAATCCGAAATGTGTATTTGTTTTCGTATTACACACAAAACAATATATAATGACGGGTGCGCGTTTTTGTGTTGTTTGATGTCGATGACTTATCAGACAGAAGGAGAACAAAACAACAACGAGGACACTTTTAGGTGCAGATGGTGATGATGCTGACGATTGCACAAATAGACAACAACCGAATGTACAATACGAAATTGATGATAGTACTAGATGGTAGTGTTGATAATAATGCTGAAGGTTGTGATGATGATGGCAGACAGAACCTATGAACAAAAGACAATGACATTAGCATACAGAGACATAAGGGGAAACGCCTTACCAGATGATGACAATCACCCGAAGATGAATACCCGAGAGTACGGGTCAGTACCGGGACACAGTTTGATTACTGCCCGAAGATTATGCCGCGCCGGCTTAACACGCGTTTTGAGTTGGACTTAGACACACACACACACACACAACACACCACATGAGACAAAGTTGTCATCAATAGTACAGCGAGAACGAGAGGAGAGGGGGAGAGAAGAGAGCGCTAGACGCCGTGTACGAGTGTTGTTGGACTATTTTCTAGTAGTCAAAAGTATTGTGCACTCACAGGCACAGGCAATAAAGCATATTATAAAGTGCAATGCTAATAATCGTTTTCGGCGGTTTGCGATCGACTGAGGGAGAGAGAGAAGGGAGAGGGCAAAAGCGAGTTTACAGCACTGCACACAGGATAACCACGGATTTTGAGTTTGAGATTTGAGGAGGAGAGTTACGAACGAAACAAATGATGGGGGAAAAGCGAAAGCACACTCGAGTCCGATGATTGCCGCTGCCGCTTCACAGTCACAGTCGTCGTGGTCGTGTCCCCTTTGTGTGTTGAGTCTTGCCAAATGTAACTTCACATACAGAACAGAAAGGCAATACGATGGTCGAGTCGAGTCACTCCGATCGATTTGGCAACGAGAGATGGGAGAGAGAGAGAGAGGCAGACAAAGGCAATCACTCGGACAGACAGAACGACACCGCTCGATGCAGTCAGTACTGCACAGCAGAAGGCACCAAAACAAGTCGACCGATCAGCACACAGGCACACACTCGAATGGATGGACAGACAGCGAGCCGGCACATGCGCACTCAGGCGCGCCCAACTCACACTACTAATGGCGCTATCGAAATGTGGTGAGGAACGATACCATCGAAACGGTCTCATTCGATAGTTGCATTCAAAAATTTTCCCACCAAAACAATAAAATCAAGCCTTTTTAATTATTTAAATTACTTAAATACTTGTTTTACTTCTGAAAAATTCCAAATTATTTTTCTAAATTGTCTTAAATTAATATACATGCAAAAGATATTATAAATTAATTATAAATTAAAAAATACAAATTTTTAATTACTTTAATTAATTAATTTAATTATTTAAATATTTTCTTTTGCTCCTAAAAAATTTAAAGTATTTTCTCTAAACTTTCTTAGTAACACAAAATTATTTAAAATTTTAAAAATTCTACTAAAAGAATTAAATTAAATATTTTTTAATTTTAATTTAATTTAAATTATGTAAATATTATTTTTTGTTCTTGAAAAATTACTAGATATTCCCAAAAAACTTTCACAGTTGTAAAAAATAATTACAATTAATTATAATTTTTAAAATAATACTTTTTTACTTCAAATAATTTCCCGCCAATGAAAATAATTTTAAAAATCTTTTATTAATTCATTAATTTCACTATTTTTGTGTGAAGAGCATTTCATAAATTGTGTTACATTGTTTTGCGTCATTATATCATTATCTCTTATCTATAAATCAATTAATTAGTTAACAATTTTTTTCTATTTATTAATTCTTGGTACAATTATACAATAGATAAGGAACTGTTTAAGGTAGAAATAGCCTGGTGTTTATGTGTATGTGTTTGTGTTTAAGGAAAGCAATTTTCCGAAAGTTGTTTTTTTTGATCGTGTGTTTTTGTAAAGGTGAAGTTTGTGAAGGTAGGAGAAGAAGAAATAATTCTGGAGAATTTTTGGCCCGCGCTTTTCGAACATGTGTCTTTAAATATATTGAGTGAATTGAGTCGAAATAGACGATCTTTATCTATTTAATATATAATCTATACATTATAATTCATACATTTGGGTGTTTGTGGTTGTGGTTCAATGAGAGAGAGAGAGAGAGAGAGAGAGAGAGAGAGAGAGAGAGAGAGAGAGAGAGAGAGAGAGAGAGAGAGAGAGAGAGAGAGAGAGAGAGAGAGAGAGAGAGAGAGAGAGAGAGAGAGAGAGAGAGAGAGAGAGAGAGAGAGAGAGAGAGAGAGAGAGAGAGAGAGAGAGAGAGAGAGAGAGAGAGAGAGAGAGAGAGAGAGAGAGAGAGAGAGAGAGAGAGAGAGAGAGAGAGAGAGAGAGAGAGAGAGAGAGAGAGAGAGAGAGAGAGAGAGAGAAAACATCAATATATAGTATAATCAACAAATAGATCAAATAGATAAGGCAATTAATAATAATAAAAAATAAAAAATAAATCAGAAAATGTTTCCGAATAAATTAAAAAAAGAGCGAGAGAGATAAGGTAGAAATAGTAGTTTCAACAAAGAGAGAGAGGGCAACAAGAACAAGGAGGGACCTAAGGTGAGAGATGTGTTGTGTTGTGTTGTACCCTTTTGGGTGTAAATAGAATCGATCACTATCAGATGATATGAAAAATGAATATTAATAATAATAAATAAATCCAAAAAGAAATTGTCCTATATTTACAAAGTATGCATTTCTATGTATAAGTCAGTCAGCAATAATTCATAATAAACCTAGAAAAAATAATATAAAATGTTCAGGAATGTTCCAACTTGGTAACGTCATTTGTGGAAACGTGTCCCTGATAACTGATAAGATCACACATATTAGATATTGCTATAACTGGAACGATAGCTTCCGGTGGTATTGCTGCTGCCAATTCCATTCGATGATCTGTCGAGAGATGATGAGGTAATTCCAGTAGAAGTACCACCATATCCGGATGACCCACCACCACTGCCACCAGATGAATATAGATAACTGGTGGCTGAGTTGCTGGTTGACTGTTGTTGTGTGGTAATAGCCGAGGTGGAATTGAATTTCGATGGATAGAGTTGCGTGGAAATGGCACCCGAACTGGCACTGCCGGTACCAGTGGTGGCCGAACTTGTCCCATATGCACCAATTAGTGGTTTGATTAGTGGCGGATCGGTGGTGGACGAGCCAATGCCCGTGTATCCGGTCAGTCCGGTGGGTGGTGATGTTATGTCGGCAATGGTCGATGTTGTGTTGTAGTCCGACAGATAATTACTTCCGTACGGTCGGGCAGAGGTGGACTTGGTTGCCAAATCAAAGTCATTCGTTATTGCTGCAGTTGTACCTCTGTATTTTGATGATGACCCAATACCCGAGGATGTAATACCCGCGCCTGCATCCGAATACGAAGAATATGAACTAGTTCCGAGTGCACCACCGGGAGCAGAAGTCAGTCCACTCGAATAGTCTCGATCGATCGATGTTCGGTAACTGGGCAGATCATCATCGTCCAGTCCTGCGGTAATATCACGCCGGTAATAGGAAGATGATGCACCAGACGTACCACCAATACCACTACCACCACCAGGCGCAGTGGTAATCGAAGCACCAGTGGCGTACAAATCCGTGGTACGTGATGGCTTATTGACCGTGGAATAGATTGCTTCGGGTCCCGAAGTGGCCGAGGTCAAATACGACGAGGTGATGGTGGTCCGTTTGCTCGGTGATGTAGCATCGGTTAATGGAATGCCCGATGTAGTGGATGATGAACTATTCAAATATGCTGCATAGTAGGGTCGTGTGGTGGAGGCGGAAGTGGTAGTAGAGGACCCAATTGGGTCATACGTAGATGAGGTGATGTGATTCATACGATGATATGGTGTGGTGCTGGAGGTGGGGTCGATCGATGATGATGATTTATCGTACTGATGATAACTGGAAGACATTGAAGTACTTGTAGTATAATGAGGATCATAGGCCGAAGTGGTGGTGCTGGTGCTGGTTGAGTATCTATTCATATATGAGGTACTACTGGTGCTGGTGATGGTGGCGGAAGGGTTGTTGGTGCTGTTTAGTACTGAGGGACCAGTACTGCCCGGTGGGTACTTGCTTTGGGACACCACTTGATTCGAATAGGTCGAGATGGTTCGAGTGGCACTTTGAGTTGAGGGCAACATTCGGCCACCGGAGGAGGAGCCTGAACTGCTCGATATCCACGATATGGAGGTGGTCACTGCCGCACCCGTGGATGTGCTCGCAATGGCTGATCGAGATGATCGGTCAAGGTAACGATGATGTGACCCGGGTGGAGAGTCGTACAGGGTGGAGGTGATTGATGAGGTGATTGATGTTGTGGCAATGGGACCTGATGCAGTCGAACCGTAACCACCTCGGGGACCACCACCGCCCCCAGGAGGATAATCATCGGAAGTGGTGGCGGCATTCATCGAACCAACCAGTCCTCGAAAAGGATTGCGCTCACTGATTTGAATTTGACCGCCTTTCATGGTGACCATCGAGGTGGGTGCGCCTCCGCCCCCTCCACCAATCGATCCACTACCAGAGCCTGCCACAGTACTGGTCGAGCCAATGACCGGACCCGACACCTTGACACTCTCACCCGGCAGTGGACCCTTTTGCTGTTGAATCTGCTTGACATCATCAATTTTGCGTATAAAGTTGAATGAACCTTTGGATTGAGAGGAAATGGAAGAAGAAGAAGGTTTATGAGCAAAGTCTCGTCTCGGTGGAATGCCCCCACGAGTAGTAAATCCTCGTCCTCTCGATGAGTGGACAGTGGCAGTAGTGGTGCAATGGGTCACAGTACCTCGTCGTTGAGGCCACATGTCCAACAGGAACTTGAACACTTGAATCGCCTTGTGCACTGACTCGGACTCGGCGTGACACGAAAAGAGGGGCCCGAAACAGATGGCTAGGGCTTGTGAGGTCATCTTGTTGCGGTCTGCATTCAGGTGGATCAACTTGATGTGATCCATCAGGAAGAGTACTGTGTTCTGTGTGTGGTATGGCAGTGAATGGGTTAATTAGCATCAACAATGGTCAATCATCACGTACCCTTGCATTTTTGGACAAGCACTCGAGTATGGAGAACATCAATTTGGCATTGCCGGTCGAGTCGTCAGGCACACAGACACTCAGTCCCTCGTCCATTAGGTCAAACAGTGGCTTCGTGAACAGTGGCTCAGGCAGTTCGCGCAGATAGTCCTTCAGTAAACCTATAAAATGAATAAACAAAATATATTAATAATAAATTCACAAAATCAAAATCATAAAAGCGCGCGCCAAACTAAATATACACTTCCAAATTAGACTAAAAAGTTACCCAAATTTATTTAATAAAAAACTCATAAATAGAAAATCATATAATAGGATAAGATGTAGGAAAGAAAAATCATTTTTAAATCCATTTGGTTAAAATAAAGAGAAAGCGACAGATGGGATTGATAGCTAAAACTAAAATTAGAAGAATTTGGGTAAACTTGAAAGAGAAATACACAAAATAAGATTAAAAAATCACACATCTTCAATGTAACAAAATACAATAGACAAACTTCAAAATAGTAACTTCAAATAGTAATTAATCTTCAAAATAAATTCATAGAAAAAACAAGATCTTCATAAAGATAATTGACATAGTAAACTTGATTCAATAGATCTTGAAATAAACGAAACATAAACAAAACTAGTGTAAAGAAAAACTAAACGGTAACTTGATAAGGAGTGATGTTCACTTGGGCGAGTGGCGATATTGGTGATTGCCACAATTCTTCTTCAAGATTCGGTGATGTCGCCTTGACGGATCAGTGTGGTAGTATTGGAAGCAAACGTCACAGAAATACTTGAAACATTCTCGACACAAGTAGGGACCCTTGTTGTAGTTGCAGCGGGAACACTGACGGTCTTCCATGAACGGGTCAATTTGAACCTGAATGATAGAACCGAAAGCACACAAAATTAGTCAACAGAAATTATAAAATGCCAATGCACTTACCGTCTTCTCGAATCGATTCGACTTGAAGTGAATGTAAGAAACCTGAATCGCCTTCAAATATGACTGATGATGAGTGAACATGGCCTTGCCAGATCCGGTCGAGTACTGATACTTGTCCGAGTCGAGGATCACATATTCCACAGGTCCAAAGTTAATCTCCAGTGCGTTGCGTATAATTGAAGCGGACATCATTCCGTGCAGTGCGCCCAAAAAGATGGTCCTCGATGGATCGGTCATAACATTGTCATGAGCCAACCAGCGCATGTCTTCGACCACACAGGGAACCACCTGAACCTTCTTGGTCTTGCCCGATTTCTTCGAAGTCACCTGGAAAAAGAACTTGTGGTCGCAATCCGTCATCGACAAGATGCACGCTTCAAGCAACTTCTTCACGCATTCGTCAGATTGAAAGATAATGTAGAGATAGCCAGCCTTCTCTGGGGTTGTTGAACTACGGGCAAGTTGAACATCCTTTCCAGGGCGTATAATCGATTCGGCACCAAAATGACCAAACACTTCAAACATTTCCTCGTTTGAAATGTCCCAAGGAGTACCACCGAAAAAGACCTTCTTAGAGTAGGTAACCTTGGAATTATCTGGTGGCTTCACTGAAAATCCAGGAATCGAATAGACCACTTCGCACCCACTCACACGACTTGCAGCTTCACGGTGATCCTTTGCCTTCAAATCCAATTCATCCTTGGCCGAAACAGGAGATGTGAAAGACGACGCATCAAATGGATTAGTAGTAGCAGCAGCAGCCGAAGGAACTTGAGGAAATCCTAATGCAGCAGCCATTGCCAGTGCAGCAGCATTGGGACTTGTTGGACCACCAACACCACCACCAACATGAGAATTACCGGTGCCAGAATTTGCATTGACAGAATTAGAAGCCGCAAGCGCAGCAGCAAATTGCAGTACTTGAAAATACTGAAGGAATTGAGCATTAGCTGAGACATTAGCGCTTGAAGCCAGATCCAAACCATGTTGACCACCATTCTGATGAGCAAGAATGTTGCTAAAGTTTTGAAGTCCAGTAATGTGGCCAAATTGATGCGGATTCTGTTGAGAATTCTGTTGAGTAGTCTGTTGAGCAGTCTGTTGAGCAGTCTGTTGATATGCAACAGCAGCATATGCGGCCGCATTCATCAGTGCACTAGCATAAGCGGGATTAAATTGTGCGGCATTGGGGGCAGTGCCCGAAGAACTCGATGGCATAGTATAAGAAGCCAATGATGATGGCAAACCTGAAGACTGTTCTTGATGCTTCGAGGCACATGAAGGCAAACTAAATGGACTGGAAGCAGTACGAGTACGAGTAGAAGTGGCATTAGTGATTACATTCGGGTTCTTCTTCGATTCAGCAGAGGGCGACGAAACAAAATGAGTATCTGAATAAGCACTGAATGGATCCATTGGTGGATGAGACTCCTTGGTAATAGTCTTGCGTACAACAGGCACAGGCGAGTCGCTAGTTTCTTTCGATACGTGCTTCAAAAGGCTTTCCATTAACGCAATTTCAGGAGAAATAGGTGGTTCGCCACGAGACGAGGGCGTAGAGATAGTGCACATAGAAATTGGCGAATCATCAGGGGTAAGTTCTGCTTCATTCTTGTGGGGAGTGTCCCCGTTGTTGCCATTCGATTCTGAAAAATTCTTGTAGAACATTGCATCAAATGCTAGAAATATAATTAAATTAAACACACAATCAACTAAACTCAATCATTTACCATTTTGTTCAGGAGAGGAGCCATTCAGGGAATTAGCCAAATCATTAGACGACTCACTGGATGATGGCGATGGTCGTGTAGGATGCTGATAACTGATCTTACCATAACATTCGTCACGAGCCTTTTCGGGTGTAGGAAACAAATTCAAACGCTTTGGCTGCACTTGTTCAATATTGCCATAACCATTGTAGCGATGCACACCATGATGCATAGTACCAAAACCAGGTGGTGGTGGTAGTTGATGATTGAACATGAGAGCATCCGGAGAGAAGTTGAAAGCGGGATCAATGACACCAGACTGACGGTTAGGGAAACAAGATGGTGGAAGAATAAAATCCTTGCCCTTATCAATCGAACCAGGAGTAGGAGTCGGCGGTCTTACTTTAGACTTGGGAATAGTGGGCGTAAAGGCTACAGTACCATTAGACGACGAATGATGAACAGAATTACGAGATTGACTTCTACTGTTTGTCATCTTGTTGTCACTTGTCTTCTCTTCGTACACATCCAATAGATTCTTTTCTGGGATAGAGGATACACCAGGATGGTACATCGATGTACGACGTCCACTGCCAACTGCACCACTCGACGAAGATGTGACCGTACACTTGGCCGCTTCGGCTGCTCGATTCTTCAACGAACTATTCGACACCTCAGTGTCGACAATCAGTTTCTGAAGAATATTTTTGCGTTCAGTTTCAGTTTTGCGAGATTCGTTGAGCTCGGGAGTAAGAAATACGGGTGGCAGTGAATTACGACGACTCGAGAAAGTAGGATTATTACGCTGATGATGATTGCGAGGTTGATAGGCCTTAGATACAAACTCTTGACTGTGGACAGTAGTATGAACTGCACTCTGAACGATCCTACCACCACCACCACCACTAGAATGGCCACCACCGCCACCACGTTTAGCCTTGTCTTGTGGAGTGTGAAAGCTGTTGCGATTTTGAGACGAGGTATTAGAAACGACAGCAGGCGAAGACCTGACCACCACCGGCACGGGCTGACCACGATGATCACCACTACCACCAGAAGTAATAACAGAATTGTTTCGAGGTTTCAGTTGAACCTCCAGCATCTTCTTCACCAATTCGATTTCAGCCAAAAATTTCTCATTTTCAGAAATAAACATTTTAGCACTTTCCTCAGATGGAGGAGGACGAGAGTGCGGATCAGCATACTGTGAGACAACAACACCAGAGTCACCGTGATGGTGAGGATGACGATCGTTACCACCAGAAGCATCGCCACCACCATTGAAGGTGTCACCAAGCACAGAGTTGTAATCGGAAAAAGAAGAAAAAACAGACCGAGGAATACCCGAGCGGTCATATCCTGCAAATGGCGAATCTTGACGCTGAGGCCTCCAGATGGGATCATGATGAAGCGATGGCCGACTGGGGCGGTCAATAGGCAAAGAGTTAACAAAGGGCAAATAAGGAAAAGCATTTTCACTCCTCAAATCCAATAAATCCTGCTCGGCCTGGGAAAACAGCTGACCAAACATAGTATCGTGTAGATTGGCTGAAGAGCTCGGGTTGGTCAAAAATGACGACGTTGAAGGAGCCGTAGACACAATGTTGTTGCTGTTGGGGGAAGTGCCAGTGCCAGTGAAAGAAGAGCCATTGAAGGTAGAGCCAGAGAGGACAGTACCAGAGTGAGCCGAACCAGAAGGAGCGCTGAGAGTGTTGCTGCTGCTACCGGTCGGGCCATAACTGTTGGTGGTGGGGATAATAGAAGGCGACGAAAAATAATTCGAAGACATCGTTCACCTTCGAGACCAAATACCAAATAGCAAAAAATCGGGGATAAATAAAGGGAGCACCCAAAAGAGAGCGAGGGCCCTAAAAGTCCCAAACCAGATGATCAGCCTTAAGAACAGGTGGTCAAACGTCTTCTTCGTTCGGGAATCTCTTGAAGAGTAAAAAGTAAGAGAAGAAGATACTAAAATTCGATTTAAAGTAAAAGTAGAAATTTGGGAAATGACATTTGATGTGACAATGACAATACACGAGGTTAAAACTTGGGTAACTAAAGAGCAAATGGACAAGAGCCGAGGTAACGGAGGCTAGTTATAAGAAAAGCCAAATAAAGTGGACGTGTGGAGAAGGCCAAGGAGAAGAAGACAAATGACCAACGTGGTCGATTCGAGTTCACCGCGTACAGATGCGGATGAGGTGTTGATGAGGTGTCAAAGTGATGCTACTGTACTGTACAGTGAGAGAGAGGCGTCCTGGGAGCGGGCGCCGGGCGCCACCGCAACCAGACTGGTGCTTACACGCAGCCGCACAACCAGAACTGATAAGAACCAGGATGGCACACACACATACACACACAGGGAGAGAGAAACCAGGGATGACCAGGATGAACTGTGTGCTAGTGCACCGATTACTAGTTTGCTTGTGATGATGAGTAAGATTGTGATTCTTAAGAGCTGGCTCGCTCCTGGTGATGTTCGGTGACGGTGCTGCTGATGTTGCTGTTGCTGTAAGCCAACCACGTTCGGTGTATGTATGACAACACTATGAAACTATACACTTGAAGCATAGATGGTAAAATCGATGATAAAATAACTATTAAAACCTATCGATCATCTAAAAACACTAACGAGTAAGAAAATACACACAAAACGAGAAATTACGAGCTTTTCTCGGTGGTGGTGAAAACCGCGTGGTGATTAGCCGAACGGACTTCGTACAGACTGTACAGAAGAACACAACAACACAAATCTCTCCTCGCTATGATTCTTACTCGCTAGTGTTCCAGATAAAACACACGAGCACTGACCTACCTTTTCTGTCTAGCGTTGATAACGAGGAAGATAATCAGAATAAGAATCAGATAAGGGGGAGAGAGTCGAGGGGAGGAGATAAGAATAATAAAGGGAAGAACACACGTCTAGTCTCCGGGAGAGACTCAGACGCAATGATCAACAGAGATAACACGCGTTCGATTTGATGAGAGAATTCGAATTTTGGTATCCGATTCTGCGCAGTAGTGCCCAATCGAACGCGATAAGAATAAACAAAGCAACGCTATCTATGAATTATTTGGAATCGTATTCCGATTTGATTTTTGTTTGTCAAAATATTTGACGGCAAATGTTATTTAATCTAATGTTATCTAATATCCTATCTAGATCATATTAAATCTATCGCGCGCATGCGTAAATCGCAAACAAAACAAATCACTTACTTGTAATCACGTTAATATCGGGCACACTCTCCTGACTCAAGTCGGCCAGCCACGCATTCCTCTCAAAGTGTTCCCTCAAATGTTTCTTTCGTATCGCCGAACCACACAACCGGTAAATGCCCACCAAATGGAGTCCCCTCAGTTCAATCTCCTCCGTGCACCGCTTCAATATGATCGGCACAGAGAAGCCCGAATTCTCCCGTGCCAGCACCGAGTCCAAATCCATACCAAACAGAGGATGTTCATTCTGTAGTTGGAGAGTGCCCAGTCGAGAGCCACGTCTCGGCTGTTTCGGATCCCGTTTTGATCGTTTGAATGTTGTACGAAGATCATGGAATTCCAACTTGATGTACAACATGGCGCCCGGCGTCTCGTACAGTCTCATTTCGAATGCATGCACGTGTTGGGTGCGTAGTGTTGAGATCCAGGGCAGATGAATGGTGCCCTTTGAGCAGAGTTTGTGTCTCGAGGAGGGATTCCAGGTGTAGAAGAGGAATGTCACCTCTTTGGTGTCAAACATGTCAATGTCGAATATTTCGTCCCAATCGAAGTTCATCGAATTTGATTCGTGCGACTGTACCGCAACAGTTCTCGCCTTGTACACTCGATCACACTCGACCACACAGTACAGATTGCGACTTTCACCGCCCGAGGTCGGAACGCCCTGTGCTGATATAGATGAAGCTGCTGGCGCAGAAGGATCAACATGAAGACCACGCACTCCCAGAAGATGAATGACCAACAGCCCCGAATAACCAGCCTGTTCATCGCCCGAACGTTGATGTTGTGCCGCTGCTGTTCGTAGTTCTGGTCCGTACTGTTGGAAACCACTTGGATCGATCATCAGTGGTCGTGGTGTGGTACTCGAGGATGGACCAGTGGTAGTGGCACGAAGTAGCTCATATTCATCATCCTTCGAAATTTGTTTGCTACCGTACGATTCATTGATATGTCTAGAAGCCTGAAAGAACAAACACAAAATTAACTCAAAATCCTTTTAAAACAAATTAAACAACTCACAAATCTCGCATTCAACTCCTGATTCAATTCCTTCGCCCGCGGATCATCGGGATGGTAACTTTTGTGACGGGGCAAACTCGACGCCTTCTGCATAATCATCTCCGCATCCTGTCCTCCATGACCAGCACCCATCATCATATCTTGACCCAATTTACTCTTCCTCACAGTCTCATAGATGGCAGAGGTGGATGGAACACGTGCCATCTTGGAACCTAGGACCGAATCGTCACGTGATGTCCTTCCCGGTAGAGCGAGAGGCGGAACGCCCGCTGCACGTTGTTGTTGTCGTTGGAGCAGTTGAAGACCTGAAAAATAGATAAAAAGTTTAGTAAAAATAAATAAATCAAATCAAATCAAATTAAATTAAATTACAGAAAGATAATAGTAAAATCTAAAAAATAAAAGAAAATAATAAAATTTATTAAAATAATTAAAAAACAGTAAAAGTGAAAATAATAAAAATAAAAGAAAGTTTCCATGCGAGAAAATAATAAAAAGTTCCAAGAAATATCAGAAAAGATACACAGGAGGACACTGTTTGTGTAGTGCAAATGTAAACATTGCCTCCTTTCGGACACGTGCACACATGCATGCACCAAAGTGAGAGAGCAGTGAAGGAAAGTAGGGCAATTTTGGATCTTTACCACCACCACCCACCGGTGCAACATCTACTTTAGTTGTGGTCATTTTGGACAGTAACATACCTAGTCGGTCTCGTCGTGCCAGCGCTTCGTACGTTCCATCGGAGAAGTTGCCCGCATCTTCACGGTCGGAATAGCTTCCAGCGAGTGCAGAGTGTGGTCGAGATGATCCACCAGCCCTGGCGCCATGTCCAGTCAAGGTATGGTGTCGAGCGGCGGCAGCAGTTGCCGCGTAAAACTGTTCCAATTGAGCTAGTCGTTGATTGAGTGCTGCGGTTCGCGATCCACGGGCGCCACCGCCCCCACCACCATGTCGAGGTAGAGAACTACTTCTCGCTGCAGCCCCAGAACCAGCACCATAGGGCAGTAGTGAGGAGGGCGTCATGGCACGACGAGCCAACAACGAACTCGGTGTATCGTATGCTTCCGTGTCAGAGTAGGCGTCATAAGAAGATCCCGGTCCTCTGCCTCTTCTTGCAGCAAGAATCGATTCCAGCCGATGTTGAGCACTGAAACCACCAGCTGCACCACCGGGCGGTATCATACCTCCCTGTAGTGTTTGACTAGAAAAGGAGTTTCTCAGTGATGATTTGTACGCCCGATCGAGTGATTGTGGCCGTCGACCGCGCATTTGTCGTAGATTTTGATATCGTTGAAGTAGAATATCCAACTGACGATCATCACCGCCACTGTCTGAGTGAGTGAGTGAATGACGCCGACCAGATGCGGCCGCTTGGAGAAGTGCTCGATCCATTAAATCATCAGGCGTTTGACCAGGACCTAAGTAAAAGAAAAATTAGTCAATAGTCAAAAATTCAACCCAAATCAATCAAAACATACCCAAAAACAAATCACTTGAAGTCCTAAGTAACCGACCAGTGGCCGAACGTGCCCTCGATGAGGCCAACCTCCCATGGTACAAAGATGAAGTGGCCGATTTGCCTCCCTTCGCCGCAAGTAAGGCCGCAGATCTTCCCGAGGGCAGCGTCACCGTACTGAGTCTTGAGCTAGGCCTATCCAGTGAACCAGTACCACCACCATAACCCGAAAGTGAACCAGACCTTCTCCTCGCATATGCATACGCAGCATCAGCCATTGCCAGTTCAGCCAAATTGTCCGCAGTATTGTTGAACAGTTTCCGTCGATTGGCCAGTGCCCTCACCGGTCCACCAGTTTGGGCTTTCATTTCCAAATCATAAATATCCAACGAACCGGATCGATGTCGCAGTGGTGGTCGAACTAAATCCACCGAAGCAGCGGCAATTTCCGCCGCATCAAGTAGACCAACTTCCGCTGCAGCTGTTGCGGCATCAAGTGCGGCAGCCACAGATGCAGCCGCCTCGATTGCTTCCGCTTCGGCTTCAACCTCTGCGGCAAGTTCCTCATCTTCAAGTTGTTGCTTCAGTACCACCACTGGTTTGCGCAAATCATCCACCCGAGAGTAAATGTCAGAAGCGACCGTGTCATAGTACGACTCCGAGCCATAGATTCGATTGCCCGACGGTAACATGTGGTCCACACCAGTGGCATTGAGTGGTCGTGAGCGAATAGTCAAAATCAATCTTCTCGGTATCGACATGATGATCACCACATCATCGAGTGACATTCGTTGAACATCGACAAAGTTGACCGCCAGTATTTCATCACCCACACGAAGACAGCCCGACTGATAGACCGGCGATTCGAGTGCAATTCTCGAGATGTACACTCCGTCGGTGGTGTACATTGCGTCACCCTCCCGAATGTACAGTCCGAGTGTCTGCCCCGGCCGTTTGATCACCTCCACAAATTGAACCCAATTTGGTATTCGAATACCGTCGCCATACCGACGACAGGTCTCCTCCAACCAGATGGGCATCATTCCAGCCGGATTCAATATTCGAATGATCATCTCACCGCGTCGTTCCATTTCGGCGTACTGTGCTGCGAGTTGTGATGGATCAAACTCCGCTTCAACGGCTTCAATTTGCCGAAACACCTCCGATGTAATGCCCGAGACACGACGAAACGATTCGGGCTGTAGTGCTACCATGTCGGGCACAATACGAGACTGACGGCCATCCTGTGGAAATATCATCGAAGCATACATCGTGGAGGAAGGCTGCTTAGTGAAGATCCCCGTTGAAGAGTTGGCCAAATAGCCTCGACCTTGACCACCCTGCTGTGGCATCACCTGATGATAGCTCGGATGTTGCTGTTGCATCACATAGTTGATACCGCCCACATAACGCTGCTGTCCACCAGCGGGCAGTAACTGTGTCCCTGGTCCAATGTTGCCCGGAACGAGTTGATTTCCCGGTCCCATAGTACCACCACCGGGCGTGGGCGTTGTGGCCGCGGCCGCCGCCGCAGCGGCCAACAGTGCTGAGGTTTGTGGTGGCATTCCGGCTGCGGCCGCAGCCGCTGCTGCTGCAATTGCCGCATTCTGTTGATTCTGCTGATGCAGATGGAGATGTTGCTGATACAGAAAGTTGTTGCTTACACTCGGGTCAAGCAGTGCTGTTCGTGTTGGGCCATGTTGCTGATGAGAGGGTGAGGGTTGAGGGAGTGAAGAGGGAGAGAAAATATGAAAAAGAAAAAGATTAGTCACCCAATTGACAAGTTTTCCAGGAAGTTTCAAACAATAATAACAATAAAGAATTAAGTCAATGTTTACGTAAGAGAACAAGAAACAAAGAAATAAGAAGAGCAAAGAATAAACAAACAGATTAAAACAAAGACTCGACTAACAGAGAGGAAGAAAGTTCAAAAAATTTCGCAATTTCTTCACCAACATCAAGAATCCCCCAAAAAGCACCTAA
The DNA here is from genome assembly GCA_023373905.1 of Rhizoglyphus robini. Taxonomy (NCBI): domain Eukaryota; kingdom Metazoa; phylum Arthropoda; class Arachnida; order Sarcoptiformes; family Acaridae; genus Rhizoglyphus; species Rhizoglyphus robini. The sequence continues at coordinate 1,395,989 of JAKIJQ010000042.1, forward strand.
AACAACACATTCTATAGTACAGAATCAGTACAAATTCTGCATATACGAGAGCCTACTGTACACAGAGGGTAAACACAAAATCATCCTCCTACACTTTATATAAAGAATATAATCCTCTTATACGCTAATACACAAGATTAAAACGGATTCATATAAAATGAAAGCATTTGAGTGAATTGCTAATTCAAAAAAAAGAATTAAAAGAATCCATATAATTGGGGCAAATTAAATAATCGGGATAAATCTATTTATGGAATATTCTATATATTTACCCAAAAAGGTCAAATGAGATAATTAAATTACTCTAAACTGACAATAAAAGAATCCTTATAAAAATCGCAAAAAAAACCTTTTGAAAAGCACAACAGAAAGTAAACATAGACATACCTTTTTACAACCACAACAAAGCATGTTCACAGAAAGCGAATATTCTCGATGATAAGTTGAGAGATGAAGAAGAAGAAGACTAGATGATGATGACTAGATAGTATTCAATAATTCACGAATATTCTTCCTCCTCTTCTTCCTCAAGAATAGAATTCATCATCGACGACATTATTAGTATAATTATTATCACTGAAGATTATGAGAAAATATGAAAAACAGAATGATAATTTGAGAATTCGATTCGAGAGAATCATTTTGAGATTATGATAGATGGGGAAATATGATAAAATGATTTGTTATTGTCGATGATGGTGATGATGATGAGAATATTCTTCGTCTCCTTTAAGTCATCCTTTTTATATTCGTTAGTTTATTCTTAGATATTTAGAGATTCTAGGTCGATAAGTTCACTAACTAGTAGGTGTCAATGTCACCAAAAATCACGTCGTCGTTCGTTCGTTCTTCTTTCACGTAAAGTACAGAAACAGAAAGTGACTGACTTGTTAATGAATTTGATGTTGATGCTAATGTTGTTGGTGTTGATGATGATGGCGCGATGACGAAATTTCAATCCTAAATGAGTGTCAGGAGAGTATTTAGCATATACCGAAAGTAATAGAGAAAACAGATGATGATGATGCGGGGGTGGTGTTACTGTTGATGGTAATTGCGGATGCGATTATGCAATTCAATTAACAAATGCTTTTTGATTATATACTTCTCGAGGCAATATAAATCCACACACAATCTCAATCGTCCCTTCTTCCGGTCGATGCCCTCAAACTCCGCCGCCTCTGGTCAACCCTCAGGTCGGCAATGGTCAGAAAGCAACTAACCAACAGTACGAGACAGATGACAATTTTGGTGTAGAGTGGCAAATCCGACAGGGCAGTGAGCAGATCGTACACATAGTGATACAGAATCGTTATACGTGCAGACATTTAGACAGAAGAAAAGGAGAGAGAATATTCTTGACATAACAAAAGAGGGTAGAGTTGAAAGTTTTGAATCGTAAATCTGACGCGCTAAAATGTAAACAAAACACAATACAGAATCTTCCCTTCCGAAAAAGCAAAACAAACTAGAAATAGAAAAATATACGAAAGGAACATTCGTTAATAATTTATCTAAATAATAGACAGACAGACAAAAATAAGAATAAGAATAGAACTTACGTAAGACCGGCGAGAGGAGTATTGTACCGAAAAAGAAGAATATTCTTCGATTCTTGTGAAACTCAAATTATAAAACTTTCTTCGCAAACTTTTTTTACACAAGAGAATTTTCACATTAATTAAAGAATATTACATTTCACAACACAAGAATATAATTTGGTACTTTTACTTCTTCTTGGGAAATATTAAAAAGTTGAGAATTTCCAAATTCTGTAGAATTCTTTAATTTTCGTTCATTTCGAGAATATAATTTATTATTAGGGTTAATTATGATGGTGATGATGTTGCTGATGATGAAGTGATGAGTGAACACACGTAAAAGGCGACTCTTTTCAGGATTCTTCGTAAACTACTTAAGTAGTAGTACTTTTATATTATTCTTCTGAAAGGATTCATATTCTGTAGAAGAATTAAAAGAAGGGGGTTCGGACTTGTACTTTCTAAGACAAAAGTCAAGTTCACATACTTGAGAACTTTTCCTACTTTGAGAATTTCTCCGTACTACAGAGTAGAGTCAGTGGATTCTTGTGAGAGTGAGTGAGAATGTGTGGAGCGGGTCGCGATGTGTGTGCGTGTGCGAACGATTCATAAGGACAGACAGAATCCTGGATATATTCGTTGTATTGGAGATACTATTGATGATGATGATGGCGATGGTGATGATGGTGAATGGTGAATGGTGCTGCTGATGAGCGATGATCGGCCAAATTCGGTCAACATGAGAGAGAGAACAGAACAAAATAATACTAAACCCAAACGTGCAGAATATATCGGAAACTCGTAATAAAGAATATAATTCTGCGTGATAGTTGAGAGATAGTTTCAGATGAGTGAGTGAGAGTGAGGTAGAGGTAAAGGGATACTGGCTTCTGTAGAGGTAGAAGCATATACGTTTAGGCAATATTTTCACTATTCGGAAATTCTTTTGGAACGCTCAAATGGAACGCCGATTCCTAAATGTTCTGTTGTGTCTGACTTTTTCCTCTGGTTTCCTTCTCCTTCCTTCCTCTTCTTCGTATTCTGTTGTCTTGTCTCAGACATTTCTCTCTCTCTCCTTTCTCCTTCTGAGAGAGAAAGAAGTGTCATTTCGTGTTGTATCGGGCGCCTTATCGGTGGCGGGCGTCATGTTGTTGGGATTCTGGTTGTAGTAGAAGTAATAGTAAAAGTAGCGGTGGTGGTGGTGGTGGTGGTTGAGTAGGGCGCCATCAGACACGGCCCTGGCGCCCGTTTGGCGTTCGTTCACACTGAAAAGTACTTTTAAGAGTAAAAAGAAGCAAATACGAGAGAGAAAATGTACTCACGTTTGGTTGGAGAGAATCCCGCGCAGGTCATTGTGGTCGCCGTTTAGATCCATCCCGTCCATACCCGGGCCTGTACTCGGTTAATGTGCGTGCAGAAGTAGTAGTGGTGGTGGTGGTTACCAATCGAGGGTATATTCCCGTAAAGTCGGTTATTATTAGTGGGTGAGAGAAATGGGCTCACTCTCTCATACAACGTTGTACAAACCAAAATAGAGGAGAGAAAAGGCGGACAGACAGACTGACAACACAGACACAGACCAAGCCAGACGGACGACAGACAAATGCGTTCGGTGATGACCAACTGCGCACGCGTGCACCAAAACTTTTACGATAAGAATAATCAGAATGCGCATGCGTTATATATAAAACGGAATTTGCGAATGTGGTTGGTTGGTGTTGTTTGTTGTTGTCATTCTTGTGGTTAACCCAAAAATAAATAATAATAATAATTTTTCCCGCGCGCACGGGAAATTAATTCGGTTATTATTATATTGGATGGCGCCGGGCGTCATATACAACGGGGACTATTATTTTTTAAGGTAGTATATAATATAATATTCTGTATATCGAATTGATTGACATCTTTTAGTACCTCCATTTGACAGGTGATCATTCATAGAGTTTGTTACTCACACAGATAATATGAGTTGGTGTAAGAATTTTGCGAACGCTCGTTCTTTGTTCGATGGCGCCCGATTCTGTTGTAGATGACGCCCGGCGTCATGTAATACATTCTTCTCTAACATCCTAATGTTTTTTAATGAACCATATAAATAGAAATCTAATATTTACTTGACAAATGAGTCTATTTTTTGCTGACTAACTTTTTTCGTTTTTTTGTGTACTCAAAATTACGTGATTCTTATCGTATAATTCATTTGCTAAATAGAGGTCCTAGAAGGTACCAAATTAAAGTACCGAATCCATCCACTAGATGACGCCTCTAGTAAATTGAAAATTGGCGCCATTTTTGGCCTTCAATACAGTATAATTCCATGATTATACATGATCGTATATATGAATTTGAAATATGTACTTTAGCTAAAAATAGAATTAACCCATTGAAATTGAAACCCGAAAATGTACTAATCACATGGTGGTTTGAAACATTTTACTGGTTTTTCGCTACATCTATTTGCCACTTTCTACTACTTTTATGAACGACCCAGTACATTTGTACATAAAAGAGTCAAACGAGGTGGAAGCCAAACATGAGGACTCGAGTTGCACACACACGATATGGTTGACTAATTAATTTAATTACTACACTCAACCACTATACACTGAGTGGGAGTCCATTTGAGCATTTCTCATTAGTGGACCTCTCTTGGATCACTCTTGAATTCGTTCATTCATTCATTCATTTACTAAATTAATACAGAGTGGGTCAGAAAATTAATTTAAAAATACATTTAAAGTCTTAAATATCTCGATAGACGGTAACGGGTTAATAACGACTTTTATGAACCACCCTGTACAATAATATTCTAACCATATTTTTTTTATAATTTTCGCGCCATTTTATCTTTTGAATTTATGATATTTATTTGTTATATCGTAATGTACACACATTAATGCTATATGTGATTAACCCTTAAATTGGTATTCATGTGACACTATTATTGCCATTAATGGGACTTTAATGTGGATAATATATATTACGCACAGATTACACAGAATTCTTTAGTAATCGATTCGCATGCGTAAAACGAGACATTATTTTGTATTATAAGAATTTCATTTAATAAATAGTGGCGCCATCTGGTGGTTGCTTTTAAAGGTATTATTTTCGCGCGGTTTTTATTATCTTTTGACATTTGTATTATCATTATTCTTTGTACAGAATTTCCTTTTTATTTTCATAGAATTTGATAACATGACGAGACGTAATAATATGAATCTCTTTTCGAATTTTGCCTCGGCAATGTTCGAATAGACGAGGATATGTTTATTTGTTGTTGTCGCATCAAACCACTCAAACTGGTTTTTGCTGGTGGAACTCGTTCCAGGAACACGTTCGATACTCGAACCCTCTCCATCTAACTGAGGTTCTGGGCAGCTATTTAACCCCTGACCTCTCCCCTAGTACCGTCACTTGATGTTGTCCTGTGAGATGTTCTAGTTTGAACTCTTTGGTCCCCCAAGTTCTTTGACCAGAGCCCTTTGGTCTCAACCCTTGCGACTGACTACAATCCTGGTGTTGGCTCATTGACGTTCTTGTGGCCGTTCCGTGAGGTAAGTTTCGGGTGCGGGTACTCCCGGGTAAGTACAAATCTCACTAATCCCATCCCCTCCTCCCCCTTTAGGCCTGCGCCAAATTGCGAACCAACTCCGCGGACCTCGAACTGCAAGGTATTCGTCCCGCAGGATTCGTCCTCATCCTGGTGGTAAACAACCAGATGTTCACCATATCCCAGACAGACTCCTTCCTCTACAACGACATGGCAAAGTTGGCTCTGTTCGATCGTCATAACTCCACCGTGAAAATAGTCCACCATGGAAATATGTCTCTTGTTGGCAAGTAGAACTCGGACATGTCAGGACATTACCTAAAGGCGTTCTACCTTGTCTCGAAAGGTTTCACTTTGAATGACGTGTATGTCTTTTCCTCTCTAACTTCCGAACCCTACACGAGAGTGGTCATCAACGGCCAAGAGTCATATTACAGTTATCCGCACTGTAACGGTGGAACAGTATCTGGTTCGTTGGTTGGGGGCGTGTAGGGGCGTCAAGTGCTTGTCTCCTAAAGGTGGACAACACTTGGGCACTTAATGGGTCAATTCAATAAAACCATTTTGAATAAACCGCTCTGTAATTGATTTTATTTTTTGAATTTTAATTTTATATTTGTTTGTTATTATATCTTTTTCACACACACGCTATATATGATTAACCCCATCAATTGGTATTCTTGTGACTTTAATGGAACGCGCAAAAAGATGTTTGAATGATTTAAATTTTATTAATTTTAAAACCGTAGCGCCATCTGGTGGTTGTGTTTGAAGGTATTTTTTACTCCTACAGATGATGTAAAATTGCACAAAATGTAAAATTGTTGTAATAATTACATTATGCCAATCAATATTATCTCCAAATTTGACATGATGGTCTATTCTCGTATTATCATTATCAGTTTACAATATGTTAATTACATCGGACTAACACTAAATTGCACTAAATGATATGACCCCGCGAATTTAAATTGGTCTTTTCATAATTCTTAAATAAATAATTCAAATTAATTATTCTCATTGTTGAAATGCTGGAACAAATATAATTTCTCTAGAATCTTCAAGACAAGATAGTACGAAAGTTCAACTTCGAATCGAACCAAAAGGACTCGAACACAGGCACAACAATGGTTTGATCCAGAGGTTTAAATGGTTCAACCTTCAAGGGTCTGTCTCATTAAATGATCAACATCTCATGTTTTGTTTGGTTGGCATGGTCCAACAAGGTCCGTCCTCTCAAGAATGTCTGTCCTTCCATTGTCTCAAGTGATCTCCTCAATCTCCCACACCAAGATTAAGTAAGTTTTGATATCTCCTTTGTTAATTCATAACCATATTTTTCTTCTCTTTTCCTTTAGTCAAGGCCAAGCCAAAGCCAAAGCCAAGGCCAAGGCCAAGGCCAAGGCGCTTCCGGTGGTGGGCTTGATGGTCAGACCTTTGGACAAGTCTGGTGGACAGTGCTTTGCACCTGCAATGACGAACAATGGACTAGTCCAGTACATTCTCAACTATATGGAATGTCTAACTATGTCCTTTCCATCTGCGCCATAATTTTGTCGATTGTCGTACTGATGGCGATTATCTCGATCACTGTGGTACTGTGTATCGAAAAAAATAAGAATGCGAATGGCAAGAAGAATGTTACTCAGGCAAGCAATACCAACAACAACAACGGAACTACCAGTAAAAGCGCTAACTCGGTGTCCTCAAAAGTAACCTCCACCCGAAAGCGTTCTCATAGTGTAAACCAATCTCGCACTCCCGTCTCAGATATTGAAGAAAGTGTTCCTTTGAAACGTGTGAGGTCCACTCCACTGTTTATTGACGAGAGCACCGAGCTCACCCAATCACAATTAGATGTGATGTCGAATCGATTATGCCTGGTGGCTCCCCCTCAAAAGCCAATTATCAGCGAAGAGTCTCGGCTCCGAACTGTACCTCCCTCTACTGGACTCAACGAGGAATCGGAATCCGATTCCGATCCTGACCCGAACCCTTTGTCTGAGAAGGGTAGGAAGTCGAGTTGACTGTTATTGAAGGTATGTTCAAGTTAAACGGGTACCGGATAGTTTTTGCCTACCCTTATCTTTAACGAAACGTTTAACATTTTTAGATGCGTGGTCAAGTTATCAAGTTGGAGTTTTGAATGCGGAAAAAAAGATTGCGGAGTTGTTGGTTCCTTTAGAAGGACCAACACTCGCATAATGTGCGCTAATGGGTTAATTAAATAAAATACCCTTTTTATGAACCATCTTGTGTATTTTTTCTGACAACTTATTTTTATATAAAACTATTTTCGCGCTATTTTGAATTTTTTAATATTTGAATGTTATACCTTAGTGCACATACACGCTATATGTGATTAACCCCTTAATTGGTATTTAATTTTTAGTCTTTTAGTTTAATTGTCTTTATACAAATTATCTTTCATTCACTCTCCTCTATATTTGAGATATTCTTCAGTTTCCATTTTGTCCCATCTCTTTCTCTGTGCTTCTTGTTTCTCCTGTTTACGAACGACCCCCAGTCGTACGCCCAAAAAGAATCCTAATGCAATCAGCAGTACGACAAGGTCAAGATAGAGCAGTATTGAAGGATAGTGTTCGATGTAGTGACCAATGATTAGTGGTGTGAAGATTGAGGGGACAGTTAGAGCTATGGTGAACATTGCATTACGTCGATCATCCACCTGAATGTGATTGTTAATGTATGCGAACATTGCGGGCATTATCGCCGAGAAGGAGTACCCGATCAGGCCCGAATTGACCCGAATCAAGGTTGTGTTCTGTTGTCTGGTTGACCAGAGCATTGCTGTGAAGCCAAACAGTGCCAGACCATAGTGCACCAGCAGCAGATTGCCCGCACTGAGTATCATCGAAACCAGAATACTCGCACCTCGTCCCACGGTGTAACTTGTCGCGGTAATCGAACCAATTTCCGCCGCCTGAGCAGCACTAATCTTCACACTCGAGAGAGACTGTAGGAAAGTGTCCAAAAAGCTGTTGTAACCAATTTCAGCGAGATTGTTGCCCGCAAATATTAGCAAAATCAGACCCAAGAAAATACGAAGTTGGGTTTGATTCTCTTTACGTTCGAGTGGTTTCGAATTGGAATTTGGATCAGACGAAGATGAGGAGTCGCCTTCTGGTGAGCCACGACGGTAACGGAAGAACCAGGTGAAGTACAGAATTAGAAGGGAGAGACCAACTGTGAGGAATATATTTAAAGATATGATTAGAAAAACTGATATAATATTGACTCAATATTATTGAGGAATGTAGATACAAGTGAGGAAAGTAAAAATATATTGCGCATGCATATGATATAGTTGAGGATAGATAAGAATGTGGAATTTGAATATACTAAGTTTGAAAAATTAAGGAATTTTTAAAATTCAGGGATGTACTGTTAGAGTAGAATTGTGCAATGTACTGTCAAAGTAGAATTGAGGAATGTACTGGGAAAGTAAGATTCAGGAATGTATTGGGAGAGTAGGAGTGAGAAATGCACATAAAAGTGAAGAAGAGTATTCACATGTGTGTAAAGTTAGACTCAAAAAAAGAATGTAAACGTGTATTGCGTATGTGCATTATATAAATGAAAATTTAGAAAAATATAATGTACTTATTAACCCTTTGACGCCTGTAGGAACATTTCTGTTCCAGAACCATGAAGGTGCATTTTTAAAACCATTTTACAATGTACCTACATCAAGAATCTACATCTCCAAACATAAATGTCCCAACAGGCGTCAAAGGGTTAATCCGAATTCTGTCCACTTACCACAAGCAACACTAACACCCACAACCACATACGGAAACGTCAATGTATGTCTTCTTTCCTCAATCCTATTTCTATATTCAGTAATATTCATCTCTTGCACCTCAGTCGCATTCATGTAACCATACAAGTACGGTCTCACAATCAACGGCCCCAAAATAGTGCCAACACCATACGAGAGTTGTAGTGCTTGCAGAATTGCGGCCAACACCTTTCCAGTCCACATTTCAATCAACCAGGTGATGGCAATGGCATTCCAATTGCCCGCACCAATTCCGCCCACAAACGAGAGACCATAGTACAGGTAGACGGAACGCAATTGAGGAACGTAACCATTGATCAAACCGAAGATAATGAACAGAATCGAGGTGAGCAGTTGTCGGTTTAGGTACGGCTCGAGCAATTTCAATTTGTACAGAAATGAGACTGAACGGGTTAATTAATAATTAATTTATTTGAGAATCAACTTACTGAATCCACCACAAACAGCACCAATCATCGTAAATGTAAAACCGAGAGATAGTTGAGCCAACGGTGCGGGCTCCTTTGCACTATCATCAGTCATCAGATAACGAATATCCACAAGTGACGGTCCTCCAAGACCTCCAATTAGACCCTAAGATACCGAGTAATTAACCCGTTAAGATACATTTACAAATATACTTACAAATGAGAGATGACCCATAAAGATGATTCCTGTGTATATTAATCGAATGGATACTGCTTGGAGTAGTACTGGTTGATGATGCTGTTGCTCATGTAGTTGATCAGGGGATTTGTGTTCCATTTTGAAGATTTTGTGAATTCAAACGAGCGTTCCAGAATTTTCATTTGAGAGATTCAAACTTTTGAGTCAAAAGTTTTGAGTTGCACCAGAAACATCGACCAATTTAGATCTCAATTTAAATATCATTTAAATGACCACATTTTAACCTAAATGCGCTTTTAAATCGTGTTTTTTAGGTACACTACAACGTATTGAGCACGAGCACTAATCCATATACGCTTAATCCAGTTGGATTATACCGGATCACCGGTATTGCTGCAAGAATGTTTTTGTACTTCTACTCAGCATACGTAGTAGTCTAGCCAGCTCATTTCCTCAATCATAAATGGTAGAAAGATTAGATTAAAACATTAAAATTGACCAAGCTGATTTGACATTTTGAATGCAAACGCAAACATACGAGACACAAAATCAATATTTGCACAGACTGAATCAACAATTATAGCATTATAATCTGTAGATCAATTGTTTGCTTGTAAAGGTCGTTCAGTACAATTTCGGTTCAGTACATTTTGTACTCTTGTCAGTATTTTTGAATATATCAATTAGGCTCATTGTGTGGATTAACTCATTTGCTGGTCATTTGACCTTGATGCAAATGTACGATTATTGATACATGCAGACATATTTCCAAATATATTTAATAATTGCACTTTTAATTCAATTAAAAGTTTAGATAATTTGGTGTGCTTGATTTGACAAAAGTTCATTTGCGGCACAATTGAGATAATGATCATGGGTTAAATCCAGTAGTCTTGACTTACAATCTTTAGGATAATGGCTTAAATGGCTCACTTTAGTCAAAAAAAAGATAATTAATCCCTCTATGCATTTTATGATACCAATCCAATCACAATCACAATCACAGTGAGCCGCATTGATTGTGTGTTTGTAATTGTGAAATGGAATGTGTCATAAATATTTTGTATGAAATAATCTGCACTTTGAAGGGTATGGAAAACAAAAAAGAAATTCTGGTAGAGATGAAAGGGTTAAACTTTAAACACTATTGGAATATGTACGAATATTACATGTTGAAAATTCATTTCGTACAAAATAATCATTGATTTGAAAAACTCGGAAATGCAACTTCATTTCTTTTTATTACATAATAATTAGAGCAGGAATCTTGGATTATAACAAATAGAAACTTGATGTTATTGATTATATAGTAGGGTGACAATAAGAAGTGTTTGTTTGGTGTAAATAAAAATACTTGAGTAAATATGAAAATACAATAAAAATAGTGATGATCTCAATCTCATTAAATTGTGTTCGAGATAGGAAAGGACCAGAACATGACCGAGGATGAACGAAAACGGTTGGTCAGACAGAAGAATGCTTAGAATGATAAAAAGAGAAGAAGAATGAAAAGAATCTGATTGCTATGTTAATCGAGTGTACTAACACAAATTACAAATGATAACTTGAGAACAAAGTGAGAAACGCTTTGAACGCTTAGAACGCTTGAATCGAAAGAAAAGTTCACTCGAGACGTCGTTTGACCAGTTCATTGTTTACCTGAACGTAATCGTTAGGATTGCGAGTGTCGATGATATTGAGACGCTGTTGTTGTTGTTTGGTACTTGGCAATTTGAAATGCTTGGTGCGCACATGTTGAGTCACATTGGTCCGTTCCTCGGATGAGTGTTCACAGTTGGGCCAAGTGCAGCTGAATGGTTTGATGCGGAGGTGGATGCGTTCGTGTTTGATCAAATCCTTATCCTTCATGAATGACTTGCCACAGCATGAGAATTTGCACATGAATTTGTTGGATGCTGTCGCCTTTTGTTGTTGATAATTCTTTCGAATCCTCTCACGTTTCTTTTCGGCGCTCAGGTTGTGGTAATATTTTCGAGTTCGTACACGGCCACGTTGGCGGAATGCTTTCTTATCGTCTTCCGACATTCGTTCCATTCGTTGTTTGTAATAATCTCGCATATTTTGCAGTGCTTTCTGGTGCTTGGCTGGATTCTTCTTGAGATCATCTCGGCATTGGCGCAAATAGTCGAGTCGTTTTTGAGAATTTTTACGGTTGGGTCGAATTTGGGTGGAGCTGACTTGAGATGTGGATGGCTGTAGGAATATAAATTGAAATTAATAAAATTATAATAAATAAATGAGAGAACATTACCAGTTCATGATCAACACGTGATTGTTTGCCTTTCTCGACGATCACATTCAACAAATCGAATTCGTGCAGACTGAACTCATCGAAGTTGTCCACCAATAGATCGCGAGCTTCTTGTCGTGCCTCGTGACTGGATGCATTCACGAGTTGGTCCATGCAAAAGTCGAACATATCCCCTGGGCACACAGTCTCAACCTCAACAAGTCCACTCTCTTCGCCCGAGCTTTCCGCCACGATCACTTCATTCACGGCAATATCATCATTGTTTTTCGTATCGCCACCAACACCAATTTCACCTCGATCAAGAGTTTCCATATTACCAGAGAATGAGAGTTAGAGTCGGACCGTTTGCAGATAATAAGTAAATATATTATAATACAAAAGAAGACACAAATCAACGAGCAACACACACAAAGTTTCAAGTAAACACACTTCACAATGTAGTTAATCATTCTGCCACTAGATGGCACCACTGTCTTTTATTTTTTTTAAAATTATCTTTTGTTTGTTTTGTACTTTTCGCTAAAACAATTTCTATTAACCTTTGGTCTATATTCCTACTTTCTCTCTCCTTTCTTCCTCCCACCAGTGAGTCCCTCTTCTTTGGTACTTCTTTGTAACAATATATTTCTAATAAAACATTCATAGTGCGAAATCATTATGGTTATTTGATTTGAGTTCGTTGAATTTGTGTTCACAATTTGCATTGTGGCGTTTGGTAGAATCCAACAAATTTGTGTGGAATCGTTAAACAAGAGTACAAAAGCATTCGAATTGAGAGACACATGACATTTACATAGTTGACCCATCGATCACAGTTGACCAATTAAAGTTGAATCAAGTTGCGTTTTAATTTGTACAATTTGAAACACACATGAATTTTAATAAATTTCAACGCAACTCAATCGAATTCTCCAATTTGGGCTTTTGGCGTATTTTTGAATATATCAATTATTGGCTAAATATTAGTCTCAGTATGGATTTAAGTAATAAATTAATTTGATTGGCCTTGATTGAATGTACGATTGTTCATACATGGAGACATAAATGCAAAGTGAAATAAGTGCACGTTTAAAACTTAAATTAAGTAAATTGCAAAGTTTAGTAAATTTAGTCAATCGATTTGTGTTTGAGTTTGGTTTAACAAAAGTTCAATTGCGGCACAATTGAGATAATGAGCATGAGTTTAATCCAGTAGTGACTTGTGGCTTATTATCTTAACGAAAAATCTTAAATCGCTCTCATTTGTGAAGAGGATAATCCCTCTCAGATATACTCATTGATAGTAATTTATTGATAATAATGAATCCAATCATAATCACAGTGAGCCGCATTGATTGTGTGTTATAATTGTGAATACAATGTGTCATAAATGAATTTTGTATGAAATATTCAATTTTAATTTAAAATTTAAAAGACGAGGAAAACAAAAAGAATCAACTGAAGCCGTGAAAGGGTTACTGTACGAACAGTACTGGAATATGCGAATATTACTGGTTGAATATATTAATTTGATACAATATAATCTATGACTAATAATCAACTTTGCAACTTCTCTCTATTTGATGCGAATGGAACATTTAAAGCAATATACAATGATTGGTTTTGTATTGAAATTGATTTTGAGTTTTCGTTTTCAATGACCAAAAAAAAACTGAGGGATGGTGTTTGATGAAATATATTTCACAATGCCAATCTAACAAATCCTTAAAGCAATTATTTGTCTCGAAACAATTTGGCAATTCAATCATATTCATAGTAGACAATTAACACAATCAATTAGCACTATCACATTAAAGAAAATGGACAAAAACCGTCTAAAACTCATCACCCACACCTTACTGCACCTGGACAACACTGTGGACAATTTTCAATGATCAATCACTTTTTGGATGTTCAAGTTCAAAATGTATTACAATTCATTCGAAATTGCCCACATCCGAGTGCGAGAATACCCTCGCGGACAACACTGTGGACAATTTTCAATGATCAATGGCATTTTGGATGTTCGAGTTCAAAATGTATTACAATTCATTCGAAATTGTTCACTTCCGAGACGAGGTGACCCCTCACGGAGAGAAATGTGGACAATTTTCAATGATCAATCACTTTTTGGATGTTCAAGTTCAAAATGTATTACAATTCATTCGAAATTGTTCAATTCCGAGACGAGGTGACCCTTCACGGAGAGAAATGTGGACAATTTTCAATGATCAATCACTTTTTGGATGTTCAAGTTCAAAATGTATTACAATTCATTCGAAATTGTTCACTTCCAAGACGAGGTGACCCCTCACGGAGAGAAATGTGGACAATTTTCAATGATCAATCACTTTTTGGATGTTCGAGTTCAAAATGTATTACAATTCATTCGAAATTGCCCACATCCGAGTGCGAGAATACCCTCGCGGACAACACTGTGGACAATTTTCAATGATCAATCACTTTTTGGATGTTCAAGTTCAAAATGTATTACAATTCATTCGAAATTGTTCACTTCCAAGACGAGGTGACCCCTCACGGAGAGAAATGTGGACAATTTTCAATGATCAATCACTTTTTGGATGTTCAAGTTCAAAATGTATTACAATTCATTCGAAATTGTTCACTTCCAAGACGAGGTGACCCCTCACGGAGAGAAATGTGGACAATTTTCAATGATCAATCACTTTTTGGATGTTCAAGTTCAAAATGTATTACAATTCATTCGAAATTGCCCACTTCCGAGTGCGAGAATACCCTCGCGGACAACACTGTGGACAATTTTCAATGATCAATCACTTTTTGGATGTTCAAGTTCAAAATGTATTACAATTCATTCGAAATTGCCCACATCCGAGTGCGAGAATACCCTCGCGGACAACACTGTGGACAATTTTCAATGATCAATCACTTTTTGGATGTTCAAGTTCAAAATGTATTACTATTCATTCGAAATTGTTCACTTCCGAGACGAGGTGACTCCTCCCATTTTGTTGGCTGAGCTTTGATTCGATCTATTCAAATTGACTCAATTGTTTTCGGTTATATTTATCACAACTGTGCTTCCGTTTGACAATTGCACCATTCACCTCAATTCCCTTCCCGATCTGTGTCTGTGCAAAGTCTTTTGGCGTGTGCCCGTGTGCGATCTCATCCGAGCCGGGCGTGTTTGCATCAAATGGTTCTCGCTTGGCAGATCTGTCGGTTTGAAAGTTCGCAAACTGACGATCGTGATTGGTGGGCAGGTGACTGACTCTCGCAGCTTTACCTGTGGACCGCGAAATGATGGCATTCTGAACGATGACGGCAGTGTTCAATTCCCTCGCATTGAATAACCAACTTGGAACACGCTTCACTTCAAATTGCTCGATCTGAACGCACTGATTCGCCTCACGGTCATCTTTCCCAATGTGAACACACTTCAAATTGCTTTTGACATGAGCTCAATGTTCCCACTCATCACTGTCGCCATCTTGCTTCGACTCTGGCAATCCAACTTGGTCACATTCAGGCTTAGTTCATTCTTTGCAGGTGAGTTCATAACTCAAATGCCCAGCCAAATCACCGAACCACTCATGGACTCAATCAATTCTCTGTCTGCTCTCAAGAGCTTGTCTCTCCAATTCATCAACACTCGTTTTGGCACAGTCCAGCTCGATCTGCCCATTCTCACCCAACTGGTTCGATTCGATTTCCGATCTGCCGATCGAACCTATGTTGGATTCCATTGGCACCTATGCCACTACCAATGCCTCACTTCGACTCCGCCTCGAAAATAACCTGAATTATAATGAAGAACACTTGAATCACTACTACCGAATGGGTCATCAATTATGTTCACAATTTGAACACATTTCGAGTACTTCGTCTTTCTCAGTCCACTTAACTAGAGCGATTTTGTGCCCATTTCAGATCGATCACGGCACTCAATCTCGACAACTTTCCACAAATATCAATTCGAAATACAATTTCTGTGTTAAAAATGTGTTAATAAATGTCACAGTGTTAGAAAAATAACATCAAAATAAATTCAACCGTCTGGAAATGGAAAAAAGGAAATGATTTTTCAAATCGATTCGATTCGATTAGCTTTGCCCAACTCTATTCATCCTTGAGTTTGCATCACTTCTTTCGATTGCTTCATGTTTCGATGGTTTGTTTTGGTGGTCATCAACAACAGCAACACATTGTTCATGTCTCCATTTGTGGATGATCATGTACAATTGAAATAAAGTATTTGACCAACAGTGGCAACTTGTGCGAAATTATCAAACTAAATCAAACAAATCTTTTGTTTAGGCACAAACTTTTTATTTATAATCGTGATAATTTGAAATGGAAAATTTACCCAAAATCGTACATTACGTACACTAAATTATAATTTAATAAAATAATAATTATTAATGGTTGATTTAAATATAAATGGTTTACATACTTTTCAATAAGCAGATTTGATTATTTCAAATCAAATTAATTAAAGTTGAGATTTGAATTTCAAATTTTGAAAGTAATTCATGAAAAGTAACGTACTGTATGAACAGAAATACGCACACAAAACAAATAGTTTTTTCAACATTCAGATTGAATACAGCGTGGCATTTCTTTCCGCTTTGTCTGTGTGTTATTTGTTAACGATCATTTCGGTTTGCTCAATTACCCGTGCTTTCGGTTACTATTCACTATAACCAGTTTGTCTACCACTGATGCAACATGACTATTC
Source organism: Rhizoglyphus robini (assembly GCA_023373905.1). Taxonomy (NCBI): domain Eukaryota; kingdom Metazoa; phylum Arthropoda; class Arachnida; order Sarcoptiformes; family Acaridae; genus Rhizoglyphus; species Rhizoglyphus robini. Next base: position 1,412,483 of record JAKIJQ010000042.1, read on the forward strand.
ACGTCAACACCCTCCCCGATTTATGTCTTCGAGAAATATTTTCTCGTGTCCCAGTGTGTTATCTAAATCAGGTTGGACGTGTTTGTAGCAAGTGGCGTTGGTTGAAACGATCTGTTGGTTTGAAAGTTCGGAAATTGACGATTCTGATTGGTAGAGAGAGGCCCGATGACTCTGCCATACAGCACCCGCCTCAAGCCGCTCCCATTCTCAACGAGGACCACAGTTTGATGTTCGACAGACGCGAATATTCCTCCTGGGACACGGTTCACTTGAAGTATCTCGACCTGAACGCGCTGATAGGCCTAACTGTCACCTTTCCCAACGTGACCACTCTCAAAGTTGATTTGCACCTGAGCTCAAAGTACCAACTCTGTGCCGTCACCATTTTGCTTCGACTTTGGCAGTCAAAGTTGGTCACATTCAAACTGTGTGCCACTTTTGACTTTGGTGCTGACGTGAGTGCTGTTTATAGAATGTATCGTTCACTCACTCTTACCAAACTATCTGACACTGTATCTGAGCCACTTCTGGATGCAATCAATTCTCTGCCTGCACTCAAGCACTTGTCTCTTCTGTTCGGCTGGCCATCTTTTCATAGAAGCCAACTCAATTTGCCCATCCTCGCCCAATTGGATCGCTTCCATTTTCGTTCTTACGATTCAACCGATGTACTGTTTGATTCATTTCGCACCTATGCCGTCTCCAATGCCTCACTACGACTCAAATACCACTTGTTTGTTTGGACTGCTGAACACTACAATCAATTGGGACATCAATTTTGTTCTCAATTTGAACAAATTTCTTATGATGGAATTTATTTCTCTCAGCTCACTGATCTTGACAACTTTTGTGCTCATTTCAGCTCGATCACCATACTACACCTCAACATGCGTGACTTGATTGAATTTCCCATTCGAAAAGTATTTGCAAATTTGTCTCGATTGATCCAATTGGACCATCTTGGACTTTTTATTGAATTTAAGCTTGAACGTGAAAATGATAACGATGATGGCAACATTAAAGAGGACCAAGTTGAAATTGCTCTTGCTCGACTTCCTTCTGTGAAATCGCTTAAGTTGTCTGTTGGTTGCCTCACCAGTCACGACAATCTCTCACTGCTCAACATTCCATGGACAATGCCAAACTTGGAGATTGTTGAGGTGACCATCGATGAACATGATCTTGGCTGTGTTCTCTGTGGCTATGAGAATGAAGATGTCCCCGATGAACTGGTGGAGAATTGTTTTTCTCAGCTGATGATGCCTCTGCGAGCATGCACTCGACTCCGTTCGATTTCATTTGAGACATTTTTGTTTGACGATTATATCTCCTTGAACAATCTCACCATCGATGACTTGAATCGTCCTTTGAATTTTGAATGATATTTGAAACACATTTTGTAATCTTTTCACTTTACTTTTAAAATTTTGTAACTTTATTTTTCAATAAATAATCTTCTTAACACGGAAATTTTTGTAATTCCCAAATGTTGAAAGCAAATTCAATTTGAATTTGCTTTTATTGCTTTGAACCACTTTCACTTTCATTCAACAAAATTAATGAGTTTGCATTTTTATGCTGCATTCGTGTATAAATCTTGAACCCATCTCCTCGAAATCCAAGCCTAATCTAATTCTTGTTTTTTCAACCAACGTCACATTTTTTGTTTACAAATGAATCATTCGTTTTTAGTTTGAAATCATTATTCTAGGCAATTGGCATTTGCCGCTTCACTTCAAATTCACTCAAAAGTAAAAGTAAATATCCCAGCACTCATCTGTCTCGGCTATTCAAAGTGCTCAAGTGAATGTTTGCCATCAATTCAATAAATAATTCAATAAATCGATCAATCGATTATTATCTGTCTCTTTGTTATTATCTCGTGAGACATTTCACAGTGTTCTATCCAATAAAACCAAACCCAAACCAACTAAATCATTTTAATAAGATCACAATTATATGATCATTTGAAATGGAAATTAAACATGAAACTTACATCTCGTACTTCTTATTAACTACTAAAAATAATGGATTTTATTAAAGTAAATTAAAATGGTTCACATACTTTCCAATAGACCAATTTAATTATTTCAAATCATTTTGTCAATATATTTCATCTGATTTAGTGTTTACAATAGCAATAGCACAATAGTGACTTGACTTATTATCCTTAGAAAATCTCAAATCTGAATTTACTTTCTTTTACTTTTGTACTGAAAAATCAATCAAACAAGAAGACATAGACATATTGCATATGCTTGCACATTCAATGGCACTTGTAACTCTTATTTTTAAATATTATTTTTTTGTTTGATAAATATGATTTTAAGAAATTATAATTTACGACATTAAACCATACTTTTGCACTTGGGCACACGGCAAATATTTTTCGTAAAATTACCGTCGTTAAATGTATATGCGACACAATGATCTTAGAGTAGTTTGAATTTTTAAAAATTGCACTACACCATCAGCTTCATAATTCATTTCTCAGAGTAATTCTCAGAAAATGAATTCGTTTGAAAAGTAATTCACATGAAATTCAATTATGACTTTATCATAATATAATAACACATCAACATTCCACTTCTTATTAAGTTTTGAACACTGTTGTCAATTGCCGTGTATCACAAGTTTCGTAATTAAAGTTTCGTAGTTTAAACTTTGTACACAACTCAAAAATCAATAATAGTCATCAAGAACACCAACTTGCAGGTTCATAATAAATAACATTTTTCTACAAATTGAAAAAGTTTGCAACCATAAATGTACTACAGTTGTCATTTTATTATTTAGCTCACAATTAAAATTGCTATTAAAGTCTATTACAGTTAGACAATCAATCAATTTATGTACAAATAAATCTTCAACCAGAACATTCTCAACATTGAGATACATACTTTGCGCAATTTGTCCTACAAGTTCAATACAATAATTTTTTCTGGTAAATCATCATAAAAAGGGTGCTCATATAGACAAATATCTTAAAGAATTAAAAAAATATATAATTAAAATCAAATTTACCAAAGGTGGACAAAACAAACCAATTCAAACATGTTCGAGTTGATCTTTTGACCGGTGAGTAATTTGAAGCCAATTCGTGAATATAGTTTCTTATTGGCTTCGTGGCTGTTCAGCTAATTGATGATGAACAAAATAAAATTGTTTAGATTGTGGTGAGCGCATGCCACAGGCATGTCGCCACGTAACACCACAAGATTATATTATAAAATCAATAGATTAATTTTTTCTCAACTTACTTTGAGTAAATGATCAATTTGTAATGGATTGACCATTTTGAATGTCAAATAAAACATTCGAATCTGCTTATGAATACGAGCATTGTTATTGAGAATAGAGGAACACTCGTACGTGATGAGCAATAGAATGAACAAATGTTCAACAGAAATAAACATGAAAAAAGTTTTCATTCCTTCTATTTCTGGATTGCTGGATGGAACGAAAAAGTACAGAGACTGAAAGAAGCACAGCATTACAATGTATTCGACAAACCAAATGGTCAAATAGCGTGACCAAAAGTGATTCAATGCATGGATTTCGTTGAATAATCGCATAAATTGAGAATTGAGTGAGTGAAATCGATTTAAAGTGCTCAAAACGCAATAATTTGATATTTTATGATGATCTTTTCCCATTGAAATCGAATGTATCAATGGGCGCAATCGATTGCTCAGACACTTTTGTTTGATTTGAATGTAACGAGCAGACAGAACAAACTCAAAAATTAAAAAACTTAATGCTATAGTACAATTAAATGAATTTGGATTAATTAATTAATTAATCGATTAATTTAATTATCATGATATGAATGATATTTACCGCAAATGAAATAAATTAAATACAAAACTTGAATCGGAAGTAGAAACCACTGGCGAATCGAATTTGTGTTCCATTGTATACCAAATTGGCGTAAATGAATTGCAAGAATTTGAATTTGATTAAGTACGATGAACCATCTGAAAATATATTTAGCCTTTCTACGAAACGTATGAATCATTTTTGCTTCCTCTGAGTGCAAACTTTTCCCATCAGTTACAATTTTAATCAATTTACTGTTCTCATCAGTAACTGCGTACATAACGAACTTTTCTTTCAACATTGGATAGTAAAGCAAATTTGCATAGAACAGTAGACAGGCAGTGGCTGTTATGATGTTGAGCAGGTCTGCTTGAGGCCACATTTCTGGTTGAAATATCTGATGTGTCATTAAAAGTCGAGAAATTGATGAATGTGGGTTGTTTAGTTGGTCATAGTCGTGGCTTAGATAGATCACCATGTTGTCTAGATGGAAGAATACAAACACCAAAAAGGGCAATATATATTGCTTGTTTATTGAGGAACCTTTTCTCGAGTTGAGAATTTGAGCATAATTCCCAAATGAACATTCACAAAGTGGATCCAATGAATTGCCATAAATTGAGTTGATGTGAGAGAGGATCAAATTGGTGGCACATTTAAATGCCTTGCCCATCATCTCAAGCAAATAATCGAGAACAATTTTATACGACATTTTTGCAAATTTTGCAAAGAACTGAGAGAACGAAATTCTAGATGATTTTGCTATTGGTATAAAATACAATGTATATTTCGATTTTTATTAAGGAAACTTTTGGTTGTTTTCAAAACAAAACTATTAATTATCAAATGATTAATTATTGTATTTTTCCCGTCAGATATGTTGAACAATTTCCACAATATTTTTCGTAACTGTGACTTGTACGCGAAAATATTTTTCGAATGGGTTGGATAGTTGGCCGAGTGAGTGGAACTTTCATCTGAAAAGGAAAATTTAAATAAAGATTTCGACGAAAGTTTTTACCTTGACTAGCTTGTAATATTGATAATATTGATAATATATTACACTCTCAATGTATTTTAGTGACTTTTAGCGATTTAAAGAAATTAACAAAATCCGTGTAAATCTCATTACCCACACCTTACCGCACCTGTACACTTTACCTTAATAAATGAATCAATACCAACAATGAAACGTTTTTGTCTATATTATAAAGCTCAAACAAAACCAGGTCCAGCAGTTCAATCACCAAATGGTGAAATCGTTTACTCATCTTATTGAAATTGCCAATTTCAATTTCTATAGTAAACTAGACATGACGATGATTTTCACCCGAAAATTGATTCGCCAAAATTTTTCCCGCCCAAAGAGTGTGATCTATGTGAACTGAAGTATGCAAGTAAAGGTTCACTTGTCTACTACCATCGAAAGAGCAAACATTCCGAAGAAGAATTGAGTGTTCCAAACAAAAAGACTCGATCTGGTTCAAGTAATCAACAACAACAACAAGTTGGCTCAAGTGTTTCATCATCGGGACAATCGATACTGAACCATGGAAATGTCCCGGTTGATGGTCCTCTAATTGTGCCTGTCTTAATATTATTATGGATAACAATAATATTAGTGGAATGGTTGAAGATGAGGAAGCAAGTTTGAATCCTCAAAATGTGTCCATAGTTGATGGTGGTGAAACAAAATTCTTTGACCGGAAGACCGTCTCAATTATGGTCCAACTGAGCCACTCGGAAAAGTTTTTGCTGCACATGTTGGCCTATTCAAGTGCCACTCAAATTGAACACTCGAATGTGCTGGAAGATGTGAAGGAGTTTAACAAATTGAAACCGTTGATTTGGGAACTCAAAATAGAGGGACATTGTGAAGTGGCCGCGTATTGGACCGAACGCAAATTTGCTATTTGGTATGTTAATGGTAATATTATTATAGATATATAATTCAATTGCCAATTCAAATTCGAATGCCGAAGAACATCAAACAAAATACAATCAGTAAGTAACACTAAATTAAATGAACAAGTGAAAGTTGATATTTGTTTTTTCCAATAGATTTTTTAGCAAAGTTAACAATGAATGTCAGATTGGGATTTCAAGAATATATCAGCCATGAAAAACTCTCAATGCTCGCTGCTCGATCCCCCGGTTTTGACGCAATGTTTGGGCATGACACCACCGAACGAAACGAGTGCTGATTGAGGACATCGAAGGGGACGTCATTGAGGAAATGAAATGCTTCGATTCGTCTACACAGGAAAAGTACTGAAACTGGGACAAACTTGCGGATAGACTGCTCATTGCTGCTGACAAGTACGAGCTTGACTTGTTGAAGCACATTTACAAAGATTGTAATGGCAAATATGAACCTAATAAGGAAATCAAGTTTTGGTATAAGGTAAAGAACAAGGCGGAAGCTGAATCAGCAACTGTGGAACAGATGGGGCCACAGTATAATGAGAAACTTAACCCGATGAGAAATCATTTTGGTTGTTTGATTTGAGTTCGATGAATTTGTGCACAATCGAATCGAATCAATGCTCCAACGAATTTGGATACAACCAATTCGTCAAACAAAAGCATTTGAATTGAGAAACATAATTTATGTTACATAAACAAACAAACTTGCATTTTGCGGTTTCACTCTACAAAATTCAAAACAATTTTCCAATTTTGAACTTGTCTCTCAATTCTTTGGACAATTTATGTTGGTATGTATTACAACAAGGTGCAATTGTATACTGTCAAAAGAAATGTCACAGAAATAAATCAATTTGCAATTTTAAATTCGTCATTTTCAAAATCGAGTTGAGTATCAGCAAATGCACTATATTTGACTTTTGTATTCGCCAAAGATGAAATGACGCACAAATGTCTTCATCATCTTCACCATAATATTAAATTATGCACAAACGTGAATTAAAAGAAAATATATAATTTTTATTGAATTTTAAAATATATTCTGAAATGAACAGATTAAAAAAGTGTAAAAGTGACACAAACCCACGATTAGTCACAATAGCCATTCAATAGACAAAAAGATAATTGTTAGTTAAGGAGTGATAAATAGTGATAGATAAATAGCCGAGGAATATATCAAAAGAACTAAGCCTTTGAAAGATAATAAAAAGTGCTAAAATATAGTAATGATACATGTGAAGTGACGTTGAATAAAGTTATGGAATCTCAAATTGAAATTTTCATTAAAATAACCAAAGAATGAAATTAAAGATGAGACCAAATCTTAGACAATATTGCGGTCACCAAAGCTCTTTTTGTACGCGACAATTTGAGACCTGAGAAAGAAAAGAAAAGATACTGTCAATCAATCAAATCAAATCAAATCATCAACATACCAAATAGCAAATTTGCGTTCGGTCCAAAAGGCAGCCACTTCAGCATGTCCCTCTATTTCTAGTTCACAAATCAACGGTTCCAATTTGTTGAACTCTTCCTTCACATCAGCCAGCACATTTGAGTGTTCAATTTGAGTGGCGCTTGAATGGGCCAACATGTGCTGCAAAAACTTCTCCGAGTGCGCCAATTGGACCATAATTGAGACGGTCTTCCGGTCAATGAACTTTGTTTCACCACCATCAACTGTGGACACATTTTGAGCATTCAAATTTGCTTCTGCATCTTCAACATTTCCACTACTATTGTTGTTATCCATAATATTGCTAGGATTGACAGGTACAATAAGAGGACCATCAACCGGGACTTTTGCATGGTTCGGTCCCGATGATGAAGCACTTCGAGGCTTCTTTTTTGGAACACTCAATTCTTCCTTGGAGTGTTTGCTCTTTCGATGGTACACAAGTGAGCCTTTACTTGTATACTTCAATTCACATAGACCACACTCAAATGGAGGACCTACATTGGGCATAGAACAGGGGCGACCACGACGACGAATTGGCACAGTCATACGTCGTTCAATAACTTGAATGTTCGCAAAGTTCTGTGAACTTTGAGCCAAAGACAACTCGCCACTCTGTTTCTGTTCGGCAGCATCCGACTCGGATTGGTCGACACCTTCATCATCACCATCATTATCTTCATCATCTTTCTCCTCACCAACTTTGTCCTCTTCCTTATCCTCCACCTTTCGAATCTTCAATCTTTCTTTGAGATTGGCCTTTATTTTGGTGAAAAAATCTCGAGTATCAATTACTTCCTCAGTTTGGTCCTCATTCTGGCGCAAATAGTTGACAACTTTTGAGTGCATTCGTTCTCTATGCTCTCGAATTTTAATCATGCACTTGGAAGTATATGCACACACACCACACGAATATACCAGGACAGGTTGGGCAGATGATGGTGACACAGATGGCACAGTCGCCAGAAGTGATTGGCCAACACGAACAACTTGGCGATTATCTTCTTTGGGTACAGTTTGTGGCTGTTGTTGTCGGTTTGGTTCGAATTGTGAATTAGGTTCTTCATTCTCTTGCGCCTTGATCGAGTTGTCGTCAGGTGAGCCATTTGCGCCATTCGCCTGCATATTCTTGTGCTCCGGTCGAGTCGGGTTATCAGGGAATCGAAACATTTGGAGAAAGGGTGAAATAATAATAATGAAAATCAGAATCAGAATTTTTGATTTAGAAATCAAACAGACGGGCAAACACAAAAAAGCAACAGGCGCGCACACACGAAAATGCATCAACACAAACAACCCTCCACAGAGTACGTAAATTACTTTGTATGACGAAATAGTAATTGTGAAATTGGTGAATACTAAATTATTTGATAAATTGATTTGAATATACACAAAAAATGGAAAAATAATCATTAGAATAACCCAAAAAATTATTAACTTAAAGATGAACTAATTATTTTTTTGAATTCTCCAATACCGAAATTATTCGTTTTGTAGGCGGCAATTTGAGTTATGAAATTCATTAAATTGATTTATCGAATGTGAATTCACAAATTGAAACACATTTTCTAATTAAAATCATTTCACATTTGTTCAATAAATAATTTGAATTACACTCTGATTTATTATTGAAATAGGACAATTTTTATTTTAAATATTAAAGATTACAAGAACAATGATGACATTGAGCCAATTTTTAAATAAAGTGACCAATCAATCTCACTCGAGTCTCCACTTCAGCAGTTGGTCATTGACCACAATGTAATCCACCGGATTGTCCACATGTACACAATGTTCAGTCGTGCCTGGTCCTTCTTAGTTTCGGGCAGCTTAAAGTGCTTCGTTCGAAGATGTTTGACTACATCACATTTTGTCACCGAAGAGTAACGACAGTCGGGCCAGATGCAGGAGAATGGCTTGATGCCCAGATGGATACGTTCGTGTCGGGACAAGTCTTTGTTTGAGAAAAATAATTTTCCGCATCCTGCTGACTTGCATTGATACTTTTTCGGTCTAACAGTAGGACCAGTTTTGTGTCGTTTGTTGTTGTTGGCAGTTTGAGATGTACTTGAGAATTCACGTTTCTGGCCAGTGGAAGTAGACGGAACATTGTTACTCGACTCCAGGAATCGACCTTGTCTCTCCATCCACTCATAGAGTGAAACAGTCTCCATTGGTGGATCGTCAAACCAGGGAATCAATGTTGATAGTGTCACGAGAACCACCAAAACGACCTCTCAGTTCGGTAACTTTTGTACGCAAAAACACCAAATTGTTGATCTACTTGAGCGAGGAGTTGACGCTTCAGTCGTTGACAGTCTATTTTGAGACGTTCCTCAAATCGATCCAGGAACGAGTGCAATCGAGAGAAAGAGAATAGGCAATGTGAAATATGAGAAGAGGAGAGAAATCAACACAAAGCAGACAGTCCTGCAAACATAACAACTGCAAGTGCAACTATTTCCACCCACTCAAAATATAGCTTTCAGAATTTGTCAGTTGTTATTGTCACTCGTCGTCGACTAGTTTGTTTCTACTTGGAAATCACTTCTTTCTCTTCATTCTATTTCACCATGCCTCGCCTTAACCGATTGCACTCGTTCCTGGATCGTTTTGAGGAACGACTCGAAGTGGACTGTGAACAACTGAAACGTCAACTCGTCGCTCAGGTTGATCAACAATTTGGTGGTTTGCGTACAAAAGTTGCCGAACTGAGAGGTCGTTTTGCTGGTGGTGGTAATCGCAATGCTGTTCCTCTTTCTGTCCACCTCGATGATCCTCAATTGGAGACTGTCTCGCGGGACGAGTGGATCGAGGAACGCCGTGCTTCTGAAGAATCGCACAATGCTCCATCAACTTCTTCTGGTCATAAACGCAAATATACTGCTGGTCACTCTCAATCCACCAACAAACGACAGAAATCGGGCGGTTCGACTGCTGGACGGAACAATTTTGTGTGCAAGTATGCGGGATGCGGCAAAGCATTTCCGTTTGATTTTAATCTGGCCAGTCACGAACGTATCCATTTGGGAGTGAAGCCATACTCGTGCACCTGGGACAACTGTTCGTACAGCTCGGAGCAACGTGGCCCAGTGATCAAGCACATTCGTGTGATTCACTTCAAATTGCCTCCAACAGTCAAAGCCCAGCAAAATCTCAACATGGTCGATGAACGCAATTCAAATGATTTCATCCAGGTGGACGCAGATTTGTTGTCTCGTCGTTTGCAGTGATTCACAACCTCGAACATCAGTTCACTTTATTAATTCTCTTAATTTCATATTTTGTATTATCAAAAAATCTCAATTCTCAATTCAATTTTACAAATAGTTCCAAGCAATAAAGTCAATTTACATTGAAAGATTAATGTTTCATTTGTACTAAATTATTTCTCAATTAATAATTAGTATCAGTTTAAATATTTTGATTTGTTTCACTGAGTGTGAGTTTTCAAACAGAAATTCTCGATTTTTGTGTAATGTTGTTTGAACTGAAATTTAGTACAGTTTGTGGCTGTTGTTGTGGTTATACAATTTTTATTTTGAATATTAAAGATTACAAGAACAATGATGACATTGAGCCAAATTGCAAAAAAACTCAGTAATAAAGTGACCATTTCTCACTCGAGTCTCCATTTCAGCAGTTGGTCATTGACCACAATGTAATCCGCCGGATTGCGGTTGACCACAATGTTGAGTTGGGCCTGGTCCTTCTTCGTTTCGGGCAGCTTGAAGTGCTTGGTTCGAACATGTTTGACTACATCACATTTTATCGCTGAAGAATAACGACAATCGGGCCAGATGCAGGAGAATGGCTTAATGCCCAGATGGATACGTTCGTGTCGGGACAAATCTTTGTTTGAGAAAAATAATTTTCCGCATCCGGCTAACTTGCATTGCTACTTTTTCGGTCTAACAGTAGGACCAGTTTTGTGTCGTTTGTTGTTGTTGTCCACAGTTTGAGTCGTACTTGAGAATTCACGTTTACGGTCAGTGGAAGCGGAAGGAACATCTCGAGCATTGTTACTCGACACCAGGAATCGACCTTGTCTCTCCATCCACTCATAGAGTGAAACAGTCTCCATTTGGTGGATCGTAAAAACCAGGAATATATATTGACAGTGCCACAAGAACCACCAAAACGACCTCTCAGTTCAGGAACTTTTGAACGTAAAACACCAAATTGTTGATCTACTTGAGCGAGGAGTTGACGCTTCAGTCGTTCACAGTCTATTTTGAGACGTTCCTCAAATCGATCCAGGAACGAGTGCAATCGAGAGAGAGAATAGGCAATGTGAAATATGAGAAGACGAGGGAAATCAACAGAAAGCAGACAGTCTCTTGTCAGTCTTGCAAACAACTGCAGGTGCAACTATTTCCACCCTCTCAAAAAATAGCTTTCAGAATTTGTCAGTTGTTATTGTCACTCGTCGTCGACTAGTTTGTTTCTACTTGGAAATCACTTCTTTCTCTTCATTCTATTTCACCATGCCTCGTCTTACCCGATTGCACTCGTTCCTGGATCGTTTTGAGGAACGTCTCGAAGTTGACTGTGAACGACTGAAACGTCAACTCGTCGCTCAGGTCGATCAACAATTTGGTGTTTTACGTACAAAAGTTGCCGAACTGAGAGGTCGTTTTGCTGGTGGGGCTAATCGCAATGCTGTTCCTCTTTCTGTCCACCTCGATGATCCTCAATTGGAGACTGTCTCGTTGGACGAGTGGATCGAGGAACGCCGTGCTTCAGAAGAATCTCACAATGCTCCATCAACTTCTTCTGGTCATAAACGCAAGTCTACTGCCGGTCACTCTCAATCTATCAACAAACGACAGAAATCAGGTGGTTCGACTGTCACTTCTGGACGGAACAATTTTGTGTGCAAGTATGCGGGATGCGGCAAATCATTTCCAAGTGATTCTAAACTGGCCAGTCACGAGCGAATCCATTTGGGTGTGAAGCCATTCTCTTGCACCTGGGACAACTGTTCGTACAGCTCGGAGCAACGTGGTCCAGTGATCAATCACGTTCGTATAATTCACTTCAAACTTCCCAAATCCACCAAAGCCCAGCAACGTCTCAACATCTTCGATGACCGCAATCCAAATGATTTCATCCAGGTGGACGCAGATTTGGTGGCTCGTCGTTTGCCACAGCCTCGAACATAATTTCCCTTTATTAATCTTCTTAATTTCATATTTTGTATTATGAAAACATCTCAATTCTCAATTCAATTTTACAAATAGTTCCAAACAATAAAGTCAATTTGCATTGAAAGATTAATGTTTCATTTGTACTAAATTATTTTTCTATTAAAATTATCAGTTTAAATATTATGATTTGTTTCACTGATTATGAGTATGTCACGAAACATTGCCAATCCAATCAAATTCGTTTCATTTTGTCAACCCAATCATATTCGTATTGATAATTAGTACTTTAATGCTGCTCATTCTCGAGTCTGTATTAGTAGAAATGGTGAAATCGATTTAAGGAAATAGACAAAATCATCCCAAATTCTATCACTCATATTTTACCATTAAATGGTATGGTACGATACACCTGTGCTTCTTACTTTAGATGAATCAATACCAACAATGAAACAGTTTGCCTATTTCCAAAGCTAAACTTTCGAGTCAATGCGTACTGCAGTATGCGAACAGACGGACTCGTACAACAGCTGATGCATGCAGTTTTTCTTGCATTCCAGTGAATCTTGAATCTCGCATATTTTTGGCTGTGCTTTGAAATTTAAATTGAATATCGATTAGTTTGTTTGCGCAATTGTCCTAACGATCGAAATATCGATATTCACCAAATTATTTCATCTCTCGTTCCATCAACCTGAGTCTCAATTTTCTTCGATTTTAATTTCCGAAATGTCTTTTCCTGCCACCCACCGTCATGATCCAAAAGTGGAGACGACCTCACTGGACGAGTCTATGCATGAACGTAATGTTGCTGTTTCCGAAGAATTTCTCAACGTTCCATCAACTTCCACTGACCGTAAACGCGAGTCCACAAACGACGACACTCAATCCACCACCAACAAACAACACAAATCGGATGGTTCGACTGGCACTGATGGACGGAAAAAGTTCCTGTGCAAATATGAAGGATGCGGAAAATCATTTCTCTTTGATTGTAAACGGGTTCTACACGAACGAACCCATTCGGGAGTGAAGCCATTCTTGTGCACCTGGGACAATTGTTCATTAAGCACGGAACGACGCGATACAATGGTCACTCACATTCGTGTGGTGCACTTCAATTTGCCTCGATCCACCAAAGCCCAGCAACGTCTCGACATCGTCGATGACCGTGATCCAGATGATTTCATCCAGGTGGACACAGACTTGTTGGCTCGTCGTTTGGAGTAATCCAACACTTTATATTTTCAATTTCACTTTACACTTTATTAATAGCTTTGTTCATTATTCATTTTGTATTACCAGCACATCTCAATTTACTTTTACCAAACTTCCAAACAATAATGACAATTTCAATTACAATTTATTTTCTGCATTTATTTGGACTTGAGCTCCACTTTTTTTGTTCAATTTGGAATCAAACTTTAACTTGGCCAGTTTGACCGTACTTGTCCGTACTTGAATTTCATTGAGTCCAGATACGACTCCACTTCTTCAACTCCTAAAATATAACTTTTGATAGCATCTTTCTGCTCTTTTTTTTCTTCTCTGTCGAAATCGAAACAAAGAATAGTCAATTTAATTGAAATTGAGGTCCTTGACCTGATCACTTTTTCATTTTGATCACTTGTTCGTGATATCTTCATGACTGTCTTCATGATTTATATTGCACAGTTTGATGGTTCGGAGGTTTGCTTCGTGTCTAGGCAGATCTAGTTGGTCAACCATAAAAAGAGATTCTCGGATGTCTTCATGACTGTCTTCATGATTTATATTGCACAGTTTGATGGTTCGGAGGTTTGCTTCGTGTCTAGGCAGATCTAGTTGGTCAACCATAAAAAGAGATTCTCGGATGTCTTCATGACTGTCTTCATGATTTATATTGCACAGTTTGATGGTTCGGAGGTTTGCTTCGTGTCTAGGCAGATCTAGTTGGTCAACACCAAAATGAGATTCTCGGTTGTCTTCATGACTGTCTTCATGATTCTTGATATATTGCACAGTTTGATGGTTCGGATGTTTGCCTCGTGTCTAGGCAGATCTAGTTGGTCAACAGGAAAAAGAGATTCTCGGTTGTCTTCATGACTGTCTTCATGATTTATATTGCACAGTTTGATGGTTCGGATGTTTGCCTCGTGTCTAGGCAAATCTAGTTGGTCAACACGAAAAAAGAGATTCTCGGTTGTCCAATAAATAATTTGAATTACACTCTGATTTATTATTGAAATTGTACAATTTTTATTTTAAATATTAAAGATTACAAGAACAATGATGACATTGAGCCAAATTGCCAATTTGAAATTGAAAATAAAGTGACCAATCAATCTCACTCGAGTCTCCACTTCAGCAGTTGGTCATTGACCACAATGTAATCCACCGGATTGCGGTTGTCCACAATGTTCAGTCGTGCCTGGTCCTTCTTAGTTTCGGGCAGCTTGAAGTGCTTCGTTCGAAGATGTTTGACTACATCACATTTTGTCGCGGAAGAGTAACGACAATCGGGCCAGATGCAGGAGAATGGCTTTATGCCCAGATGGATACGTTCGTGTCGGGACAAGTCTTTGTTTGAGAAAAATAATTTTCCGCATCCGGTTAACTTGCATTGATACTTTTTCGGTCTAATAGTAGGACCAGTTTTGTGTCGTTTGTTGTTGTTGTTGGCAGTTTGAGATGTACTTGAGGATTCACGTTTCTGGCCAGTGGAAGTAGACGGAACATCTCGAGCATTGTTACTTGACTCCAGGAATCGACCTTGTCTCTCCATCCACTCATAGAGTGAAAATGTCTCCATTGGTAGATCGTCAAACCAGGAATTAATGTTGACAGTGCCACAAGAACCACCAAAACGACTTCTCAGTTCGGGAACTTTTGTACGCAAAAACACCAAATTGTTGATCTACTTGAGCGATGAGTTGACGCTTCAGTCGTTCACAGTCTATTTTGAGACGTTCCTCAAATCGATCCAGGAACGAGTGCAATCGAGAGAGAGAGAATAGGCAATGTGAAATATGAGAAGAGGATGGGAAATCAACACAAAGCAGACAGTCCTGCAAACATAACAACTTCAAGTGCAACTATTTCCACCCACTCAAATATAGCTTTCAGAATTTGTCAGTTGTTATTGTCACTCGTCGTCGACTAGTTTGTTTCTACTTGGAAATCACTTCTTTCTCTTCATTCTATTTCACCATGCCTCGTCTTACCCGATTGCACTCGTTCCTGGATCGTTTCGAGGAACGTCTCGAAGTTGACTGTGAACGACTGAAACGTCAACTCGTCGCTCAGGTTGATCAGCAATTTGGTGTTTTGCGTACAAAAGTTGCCGAACTGAGAGGTCGTTTTGCTGGTGGTGCTAATCGCAATGCTGTTCCTTCTGTCCACTTCGATGATCCTCAATTGGAGACTGTCTCGATGGACGAGTGGATGCAGGAACGCCGTGCTTCCGAAGAATCTCATAATTCTCCATCAACATCTTCTGGACTTAAACGCAAATCTACTGCCGGCTACTCTCAATCCACCAACAAACGAAAGAAATCGGGTGGATCGACTCCCACTGCTGGACGGAATATGTTTGTGTGCAAATATGAAGGATGCGGCAAATCATTTAAATTTGATAAAGATTTGATCCGGCACGAACGAATCCACTTGGGAGTGAAGCCATTCTCGTGCACCTGGGACAACTGTTCGTATCGTTCCGAGCAACGTGGTCCAGTGATCAATCACGTTCGTATGATTCACTTCAAATTGCCTCAATCCACCAAGGCCCAGCATCGTCTCAACATGGTCGATGACCGCAATCCAAATGATTTCATCCAGGTGGACGCAGATTTGTTGTCTCGTCGTTTGCAGTGATCCACAACCTCGAACATCATTTCACTTTATTAATCTTCTTAATTTCATATTTTGTATTATGAAAACATTTCAATTCTCAATTCAATTTTACAAATAGTTCCAAACAATAAAGTCAATTTGCATTGAAAGATTAATGTTTCATTTGTACTAAATTATTTCTCAATTAATAATTATCAGTTTAAATATTATGATTTGTTTCACTGTTCACGAAACTAACAAAGAAGAAGCAACATTTAAGGTAATATTAAATGATTGATTTTTGTATTGCAAATTGATTTTGAGTTTTAGTTTTAAAAATAACCAAAAATTGTCAACTGATGGTGTTTGATAAAATATATTTCACACGTTGATCCAGCGAATCCACAAAACAACTATTTGTCCGAAAACAATTTGTACCAATTTGGTATGTCCAATCAAATTCATATTGACAATTAAATTGTAAAGATGATGAGATCGATTTAAGGAAATGAACAAAATCAGTCTAAATCTCATTAATTAGGTAATTACCCATACCTAACTGCACCTGTATACACTTTACCTTAATAAATGAATCAATGCCAACAATGCAAACAGTTTGTCTATTTCCAAAGCTCACAACTTTCGATGCCGTACTGTAGTATGCGAACAGACGGACTCGAACAACAGCTGATGCATATGCAATTTTTCTGGCATTCCAGTGCAGCTTGAATCTCGCATATTTTTGGCTGTGTTTTGAAATTTAAATTGAATCTCGATTAATTTGGTTGCGCAATTGTCCTAACGATATTCACCAAATTATTTCATCTCTCGTTCCATCAACCTGAGTCTCAATTTTCTTCGATTTTAATTTCCGAAATGTCTTTTCCTGCCACCCACCGTCATGATCCAAAAAGTGGAGACGACCTCACTGGACGAGTCTATGCATGAACGTAATGTTGCTGCTTCCGAAGAATCACTCAACGTTCCATCAACCTGCACTAGCCGTAAACGCGATTCAACAATCGAGCACACTCAATCCAACACCAACAAACAACACAAATCGAGTGGATCGACCGAAACTGATGGACGGAAAAAGTTTGTTTGCAAATATGAAAGATGTGGCAAATCATTTCTTTTTGATTGTAAACGGGTTCTACACGAACGAACCATTTGGGAGTGAAACCATTCACGTGCACCTGGGACAAATGTTCGTTAAGCACGGAACGACGCGATACAATCGTAACTCACATTCGTGTGGTGCACTTCAATTTGCCTCGATCCACCAAAGCCCAGCAACGTCTCGACATCGTCGATGACCGTGATCCAGATGATTTCATCCAGGTGGACACAGACTTGTTGGCTCGTCGTTTGCAGTGATCCAACACTTTATATTTTCAATTTCACTTTACACTTTATTAATAGCTTTGTTCATTATTCATTTTGTATTAGCAGCACATCTCAATTGACTTTTACCAAACTTCCAAACAATAATGACAATTTCAATTACAATTTATTTTCTGCATTGATTTGGACTTGAGCTCCACTTTTTTTTGTTCAATTTGGAATCAAACTTTAACTTGGCCAGTTTGACCGTACTTGAATTTCATTGAGTCCAGATACGACTCAACTTCTTCAACTCCTAAAATATAACTTTTGATAGCATCTTTCTGCTCTTTTTTTCCCTTCTTCGCAAACTTCTGTCGAAATCTAGTTGGTCAACAAGAAAACGGAGATTCTCGGTTGTCTTCATGACTGTCTTCATGATTCTTGATATATTGCACAGTTTGATGGTTCGGATGTTTGCCTCGTGTCTAGGCAGATCTAATTGGTCAACACCAAAATGAGATTCTCGGTTGTCTTCATGACTGTCTTCATGATTTATATTGCACAGTTTGATGGTTCGGAGGTTTGCTTCGTGTCTAGGCAGATCTAGTTGGTCAACACCAAAATGAGATTCTCGGTTGTCTTCATGACTGTCTTCATGATTCTTGATATATTGCACAGTTTGATGGTTCGGATGTTTGCCTCGTGTCTAGGCAGATCTAATTGGTCAACACCAAAATGAGATTCTCGGTTGTCTTCATGACTATCTTCATGATTTATATTGCACAGTTTGATGGTTCGGAGGTTTGCCTCGTGTCAAAGCAGATCTAGTTGGTCGACAGGAAAAAAAGATTCTCGGTTATCTTCATGACTGTCAACACAATTTATATTGCACAGTTTGATGGTTCGGATGATTGCCTCGTGTCTAGGCAGATCTAGTTGGTCAACACCAACATGAGATTCTCGGTTGTCTTCATGACTGTCTTCATGATTCTTGATATATTGCACAGTTTGATGGTTCGGATGATTGCCTCGTGTCTAGGCAGATCTAGTTGGTCAACACCAAAATGAGATTCTCGGTTGTCTTCATGACTGTCTTCATGATTTATATTGCACAGTTTGATGGTTCGGAGGTTTGCTTCGTGTCTAGGCAGATCTAGTTGGTCGACAGGAAAAAGAGATTCTCGGATGTCTTCATGACTGTCTTCTGTTGATTTATATTGCACAGTTTGATGGTTCGGAGGTTTGCTTCGTGTCTAGGCAGATCTAGTTGGTCGACAGGAAAAAGAGATTCTCGGATGTCTTCATGACTGTCTTCATGATTTATATTGCACAGTTTGATGGTTCGGAGGTTTGCTTCGTGTCTAGGCAGATCTAGTTGGTCGACAGGAAAAAGAGATTCTCGGATGTCTTCATGACTGTCTTCATGATTTATATTGCACAGTTTGATGGTTCGGATGATTGCCTCGTGTCTAGGCAGATCTAGTTGGTCAACACCAAAATGAGATTCTCGGTTGTCTTCATGACTGTCTTCATGATTCTTGATATATTGCACAGTTTGATGGTTCGGAGGTTTGCTTCGTGTCTAGGCAGATCTAGTTGGTCGACAGGGAAAAAGAGATTCTCGGTTGTCTTCATGACTGTCTTCATGATTTATATTGCACAGTTTGATGGTTCGGATGTTTGCCTCGTGTCTAGGCAGATCTAGTTGGTCGACAGGAAAAAGAGATTCTCGGTTGTCTTCATGACTGTCTTCATGATTTATATTGCACAGTTTGATGGTTCGGAGGTTTGCTTCGTGTCTAGGCAGATCTAGTTGGTCGACAGGAAAAAGAGATTCTCGGTTGTCTTCATGACTGTCGTCATGATTTATATTGCACAGTTTGATGGTTCGGAGGTTTGCCTCGTGTCTAGGCAGATCTAGTTGGTCGACAGGAAAAAGAGATTCTCGGTTGTCTTCATGACTGTCTTCATGATTTATATTGCACAGTTTGATGGTTCGGAGGTTTGCTTCGTGTCTAGGCAGATCTAGTTGGTCGACAGGAAAAAGAGATTCTCGGATGTCTTCATGACTGTCTTCATGATTTATATTGCACAGTTTGATGGTTCGGAGGTTTGCTTCGTGTCTAGGCAGATCTAGTTGGTCAACAGAAAAAAGAGATTCTCGGTTGTCTTCATGACTGTCTTCATGATTTATATTGCACAGTTTGATGGTTCGGAGGTTTGCTTCGTGTCTAGGCAGATCTAGTTGGTCAACAAGAAAACGGAGATTCTCGGTTGTCTTCATGACTGTCTTCATGATTTATATTGCACAGTTTGATGGTTCGGAGGTTTGCCTCGTGTCTAGGCAGATCTAGTTGGTCGACAAGAAAAAGAGATTCTCGGTTGTCTTCATGACTGTCTTCATGATTTATATTGCACAGTTTGATGGTTCGGAGGTTTGCTTCGTGTCTAGGCAGATCTAGTTGGTCGACAGGAAAATGAGATTCTCGGTTGTCTTCATGACTGTCTTCATGATTTATATTGCACAGTTTGATGGTTCGGAGGTTTGCTTCGTGTCTAGGCAGATCTAGTTGGTCGACAGGAAAAAAGAGATTCTCGGTTGTCTTCATGACTGTCTTCATGATTTATATTGCACAGTTTGATGGTTCGGAGGTTTGCTTCGTGTCTAGGCAGATCTAGTTGGTCGACAGGAAAATGAGATTCTCGGTTGTCTTCATGACTGTCTTCATGATTTATATTGCACAGTTTGATGGTTCGGAGGTTTGCTTCGTGTCTAGGCAGATCTAGTTGGTCGACAGGAAAAAGAGATTCTCGGTTGTCTTCATGACTGTCTTCATGATTTATATATTGCACAGTTTGATGGTTCGGAGGTTTGCTTCGTGTCTAGGCAGATCTAGTTGGTCGACAGGAAAAATAAGATTCTCGGTTGTCTTCATGACTGTCTTCATGATTTATATTGCACAGT
Source organism: Rhizoglyphus robini (assembly GCA_023373905.1). NCBI lineage: Eukaryota > Metazoa > Arthropoda > Arachnida > Sarcoptiformes > Acaridae > Rhizoglyphus > Rhizoglyphus robini. The sequence continues at coordinate 1,432,932 of JAKIJQ010000042.1, forward strand.
TTGATGGTTCGGAGGTTTGCTTCGTGTCTAGGCAGATCTAGTTGGTCAACAGGGAAAAGAGATTCTCGGTTGTCTTCATGACTGTCTTCATGATTTATATTGCACAGTTTGATGGTTCGGAGGTTTGCTTCGTGTCTAGGCAGATCTAGTTGGTCGACGGGAAAATGAGATTCTCGGTTGTCTTCATGACTGTCTTCATGATTTATATTGCACAGTTTGATGGTTCGGAGGTTTGCTTCGTGTCTAGGCAGATCTAGTTGGTCGACAGGAAAAATGAGATTCTCGGTTGTCTTCATGACTGTCTTCATGATTTATATTGCACAGTTTGATGGTTCGGAGGTTTGCCTCGTGTCTAGGCAGATCTAGTTGGTCGACAGGAAAAAGAGATTCTCGGTTGTCTTCATGACTGTCTTCATGATTTATATTGCACAGTTTGATGGTTCGGAGGTTTGCTTCGTGTCTAGGCAGATCTAGTTGGTCGACAGGAAAAATGAGATTCTCGGTTGTCTTCATGACTGTCTTCATGATTTATATATTGCACAGTTTGATGGTTCGGAGGTTTGCTTCGTGTCTAGGCAGATCTAGTTGGTCAACAGGGAAAAGAGATTCTCGGTTGTCTTCATGACTGTCTTCATGATTTATATTGCACAGTTTGATGGTTCGGAGGTTTGCTTCGTGTCTAGGCAGATCTAGTTGGTCAACAGGAAAAATCGACATTCGAGAATTGATTCGTGATTGTATGGCGACTCGCTTCAGCGAGTCGTTTCAGTGAGCGGCACGAATTGACACTATAGTTTCTTGACTTCAAAATCATAATGCGCTTCGCTTCATAATGGGCAATCCCAAAGATTACCTTTCTATTTACATCCGAGAAGATATATAACTTCTGTTTCACAAAGTTCAACTTCAAATATCACGTTGATGTAAATGGAACTAGACGCGAGAAATTCAAGATAACAATATTACTGATAGTAAAATCATATGAACTATTAATATGCAATGATTGGTTTTGTATTGCAAATTGATTTTAAGTTTTCAATAACCAAAAAATTGCCAACCGAGATATGATGTTTGATGATCAACTATGAAATATATTGTCAATCTAACGAATCCACAAAATAACTCCTTGTCCCGAAACAATTTTCAAATCCAATCATCTTCATATTGACAATTAGCACTATCACATGCTAATTGTCCATTCTGTATTAGTAGAGATGGTGAGATCGAATTAAGTAAATGGACAAAATAAGTGTCTTATCAAAATCAAAATAAGTCAAATCAATTACACCTAATTACACCTGTACACTTAACCTCTATAAATAAATCAATACCAACAATGATACATTTTGTCTATATCCAAAGCTCCAACACAACTTTCGAGTCAGTGCCGTACTCTGCGAACAGACACAAGCAGCTTTCCAGCTGATCTAGTTTTTCTCGCATTTCAGTGCATCTGAAAGCAACTCGCATTTTTGTCTCTGTTTGTGATTTGATAGGTTCACGATCGTTTTCGTTTGTCTCAAATACCCGCCTTTTCGGTTACTATCCACTGTAATCCCTTTGCCAATTACTGATCTATTGCATCATGGGCATTAATGTAAATTCCCTTCCCGACCTGTGTCTGCGCAAAGTATTTTGGCGTGTCCCTGTTCGCGAACTTGTTCGGGCCGGATGTGTTTGCACCAAATGGCACTGGCTTGGTCAATCTGTTGGTTTGAAAGTTCGCAATTTGACGATCGTGATTGGTGTACAAACGTTTTTTATGTCATATTTGATTTTGGAAATTATCCGATATGGTTCAATTCCTTTACTATCATCAGAAATCTCTATTTCTCTAGTGCTTGTAATTCAATTTATCATTTCAATGGTCAATTGTTTATTATTTTCTTATTTTTTGTACAAAAAAGGGATGAAATTTCGAGAAATTTTTATAATTTGTCGTAACGAATCTTTACCCGAAGAAGAACCAGAAGTAGAACAAGAGCCACAAGTAGGAGAAGCTGCACTCCATCTCGAGATGGAGATCTCACTGAGAGTCGATTTCGACATCTACGATCTCTCCATCAATGATTTGACTCGTCCATTGAATTTGGATGATGTTGCCTTGTAATGCAATTTGTTGTAGCCTTTTGATGCATCACTAACTGTAAGCAAGTTCAACTTTCAACAATAAAACATTAATAATGAGAAATGATTTCAATTATTTGATTTGAGTTCGCGTGCATTTGTGGACAATTTTTATTGTGGCCTTTTTGTGAGCAACCTCAAACGGAAACAGAATTGAGAATTTCCTCTGCAATTTTACTGTGATAGTCTGGCTAATGTAAAGGCTAAATGGGGCTCTGACAAAAAAGTAAATCTAACTGAAAAAGATTTTGAAATTGTGATTCAAATTAGAGATTTGGTTATAACGAGAATGTTTTCACCGCCAAAGTGGATTCGTTCGTGTATGACAGGAAATGCATTTGCAGTAAATGATTTGAGAACAATTAAATTTGAAATTTGGGCCAAGAATAAGTTAAATTGAGTTGGCTGAAAACGCAATTAATGATTGATTTACTTAAAGATTGAATGAGATAATTATGATTACCATTCTTGGTTCTTTCAACAATACTCTGCCTTCAGTTCAACTCCAACGGACTTTATCAAGGGTGTATCCCCTGGGCTGTTGGGTCAGTTCACTTGCACCAGTCAACTTGATCATTTACATCTAGTTTAATTCAACAAGTGCATCGACGATGGATCACAATGAAGAAGTAGCCTTGGATGTATTTGAGGTTCCAGAAAAGCCTCTGAGAGTGCTAGTAAACGCTTTACGCCAAAGCGTTTTGACCCTTGATGATTTGCTTCACCACTGTGAGTATTATAATCTGAACTCAACATACATATTGATCGCATTTATCAGCTTGTGCTCGCCCGTCTCAATGATATTTACGAAAGTCATAACATTCGCAGAGCTAATTTGCCTGGAAACCTGCCTGCTTTCCGTTTTCTTTCAACATTCTCAAATTGCTCTTGATACGTGAGCGATTGGACTCGTGTCTCGAAGGCCTGGAGCTTTTCATCGATGATGACGAAAATGATACTCAAATTTTCGATGCCAACTTGACGGATCTCTTTGAGATTGAGCGAACACTTAGATCTAAGTGTTCTATAGAATGATGCATATTATTAAAGCTTAACGAGACAATCAACACATTCGTCTGCGCATTTTGAGAATGCTTTTAAATTATTCATCATGAATTTTCTTTTACTCTTTAAATTCAACACAATTTTAAAATCGCATTTCATAATTTTGATTTTAATAATAAACTTTAAATTTTCTTTTTGCATGCCTTTTTGCTTAATTTTGAAATGTTTCAACGTGCAGTTTAGTGAAACATTCCAAATAAGACTCGACATTTTGCAGAGTGCAATAGAAATTTTCATTTGTAGTAATATTAATTAGTGTTGGACATTGGAAAAAATGGTTGAGAGTACAGATCGAGTAGAGTGCAAGTAGGACCTCCGTGTTGTTCGATAGTATTAGGATTAGTAAAATTATCAATTTAAATTGACAAATTAAGGATTTGGATTGAGACAAGTTGAACCAATTGTCAATTGCGACTAGCCTGCTCCAGTTGAGACAAAGGTCATTCGGTTGGGGTCAATTTCAGTCAAAAGTTTCAGTTAGGCAAGATGGCCAATCAAATTTGAGGTGTAATTAGAGTGCTGGAACGCTGAAAATACCGTGGTACAAAGAAAATATTAATTTACAACGAAATGAAGAATCAACAAAGAAATAAAAAACCGCAATATAAAAATTGTTCCATTCGAGCTCAATGTTGGTTCGATATTTGAAATGTGCGAATCGAAAAATGTAACATTTTTCTTAATCAAAATAATCACATTTTAAAAATCTTACCATTCAAGATTTGAGCTTTCCTTTGGATTTTGAACTACCATGGTATAATTGAATCACATTCGATTTTCTTATCTTAAAAAATTTCTGCTTTCTGAACACACAAAACAATAAGGTAATAAAAGTTTCAAATGTGTATTTATTTCAACACTTGTGACTTGTGTTTGCCATTAGGCGACTTGCCACTGCCGGTTGGGTCTAACTTGGGTCGGTTTGTACTGTCGGCCAAGCGACCGCACAAGACAATCAAATCAATCTTTATGACATAAATTATGTGATTTTTCTGTGTCGTTATCGCTCGCGACAGGACAAGTGAAAACAGGCTCATTAACCAGAGTGATATTGTTGTACTCTCACCTGAATCGCAGTTTGATCGATTCGATTTTGAAGGCAATTCACGAACTTGAGAACATTAGATTCGTCATTACGAATGAAAATTTGTACATTTCAATTTGGCCACATTTTTAAGGCCAAAGCCACAAAGTTTGAGTGGTATTTTGTGAATATTTTAGCTTTTAAATATTTGGTTTAATAATTTCAAGCCAATCAAATACTCATTAGTAGAATCTTAAATTTCATAAACTTTATTCCCAAATGGAAAATGTTATTTGAAAATATTTACTTTTTTGTAAAACTTACTGACATTAAATATTAAATTCAATACTTACGGCTTCCGACTGTGTCCCGTGATCTATATTTATTGATCGACAGTGAAAGTGAATATCATAGCCGTGAAAATAAAATTAATAATAACTCAGTGTCAGTGGAATATCAGTTGGCGATTTGAGTAATTTTACTTTTGACAATTTGACAATGAAAAATTGTATTTAAAAATGAAATTTCTTTAAAATATTTTAATATTGCATTAAATATATCATCTAATATATCTAATATATCATCAAGTATGTTTACTGTTTGCATTTTAATTTGAATTTGAGTAAATTATAAAGTAGAAGCGTAGTTTTAAATAATCATGAATTTATTAAATAATTTGAAGCACATTTACCATATTGTGGCAAGTCCTATAGTTGAGCATTATCAATTTCTCTACCGTCACTGTGATCCACTACAATTGACCACCCAAACTCGCCATCATGTGCTACATTGTTTGTATGAAATATTCGTCATTTTGTTCACACTTTTGTACGGAATTGTTGGCTTTCAGCTGTACGGCACTGGAACAGTTAAACAACTGTCCACCAATAGTTCACACATTTTCACCCATCAACTTGTGCCACCCGAAATATGGCCACAAGTGGACATTGACTTCCTGTTGGACATTGTCAATGCACTGGCCATTATGACTGTGCTTGCAATCAATCGACCAGTGCAAGACAGACTCTGCTTTTCAGTTGATCATTCGACAAACACGATCTTACTTGGCCAAAGCCCAGTACAAAAGGCAGAATCCATCAAAATGATGAAACAGCACAGACAAATCAAAAAGCTTTTGATTGGCGCATCTTGTGGCTTCTATCTGTTTGCTTTAATAATATTTGAATTTATTGTGCTCTGTGTGGATCAGAATCGATTTTTGAATTTATTCACAATTGTATTTTAGATTCTACTATTTCCACAGTTCTTTTTCAACATTTTGTATGGTAAGTAGAGCCCAAATTTGATATTAAGGATGGGCGCGATGATGCTAACATTTGTGAACGCTCCCTATGACTTAAAGGGGAAAAAGTGGGTTTCGTATTGTTCCGTTTCAAACCGAATCTATGGACCGATTTTAACATTCTATAGCTTAAATTAAAGGTAAAGATGTAAACTACAAAATTGACTAACTGAATTTTTAATATTTTATCTTATTTGACGGTGAGAGGATCATAAAGAACAAAACCCCTCTTGTTTTGGTCAAATTTGTAACTTATTGAACTTGTGTATCTTAAATTTAGTACAAACTGAAAAATTCAGTTAGTCAATTTTGTAGTTTACATATTTATCTTTAATTTAAGGTATAGAATGTAAAAATCGGTCAATAGGTTCCGTTTGAAACGGAACAATACGAAACCCACTTTTTCCCGTTTAAGGCATAGGGATCGTTCACAGATGTTAGCATCATCGCTTCCCGCCTTAATACTAACTGCCAAAATATGTTTAGCCGTCTTTGGTATGGTCATTTATGTCACTCTTGCAAGCATTTGCATTCAGGTCATGCAGAAAGATCATTTGCGCCGTATGATGCGTAATAATGGCCGACTTATGAGTTCAAAGAAAAGACGTATCGCATGTTTACACACGTATTTCTACATTAACCACAATTTGGCTGGTTTGTGTGCGAGTATTGGCGCATACAGCAATTACTGTTCTCCACTGTAGTCGATTCTATTTCCGGCATACTTTTCCATTCAGTGCTACCTCATATATGCCAATCTGTTCATTCTCACAGTACCGGTCATATTTAAGCAAATGTTTCTGCTTGCAGTGGCTGAGCTCAACATTTTTCTGTTCATGTTTGCACACGTCAGTGTGCAATGGTGGCAAGCAATAGTCAACGATTTACGGCGCTTAATCGAGCGTTCTATTTAAACTTTTATGTCAAATGTGCTCGAGTGAACAATTTGTCACTGGCAAATATGTTAAAGGTCAGTCTTCTGTATAAGTTTTTTTAAAATAACAAATATACGTACATTTTACAGTCTCAAGCACTACAGACCGACAAGCGATACAAAGCTTATTCGTTTCGGGTGTTTGGAAATTTTCGCATAACTTCAAACACTTACATTCTGGTGAGCTAATTATATAATCCAAAATGGAAATAAGAAATAAAACTACTCTTTTTAGATTATAACATACATCAGTTGCTTCTTTATGTTCATGTGCAAAAAGCAATTCAACAGTTTTGTGAAATATTAAACTAATCAACTCAATGATAAGAAGTTACTTCATTCATAACTTATGAACTATATTTGTCGATTTATTAGAATTGAAAATATTTACTAAAAGGGGGCTTTGGAACTTTGATAAAAAAAATTAATTAAATCATTAAATCATATATTGCAATAAATGAAAATAATAATGAATGTTCGTGAATTAAACTGTGATTCAATTTGGTTATTATTATTAAATTCCATAATCAAAAGTAAATATAAATGAAAAGATCTTAATGAAATTGTAATTCAAGTTTTAGGATTGTCAAATTTATTATCATTAAGTTTAGTCATTCAATAAAAGACTACAATTGCACTAATGAATGAACAAACTCTCCAAAATGAGCATAATAATTAGTTTTAATTGACATTAGAAGACTATCTCTATGAGTATAAAGAGATGTAGATCCAAGAAAGTTGGATTGGAATTGGAGTGCAAATTAAAATGAAAATGATCTTGATGATTTTGATTTTGACTTTGGAGTGTCCAAGGTGGAACTGCTGCTGGTTCCTGCTGTTTTGGCTTCGGAACTTTGTCCTGGAGAGTGTGCAATTCGATTGCTCGTCGATTTGGGTTTAGACTTGGACTTTGATTTTCCATCGGGAATGACCAAAGTGTCTGCCGGGCTTGTACCAGTAGCATTGTCTTTGACGCTCTTGGATTTAGACATGGACCTGGACTTGACTCCATAGGCCAAAGGGTCATTTGTCAAAGACAAAGTTGGACTTGTGGAAGTGGCGTTGCCTTTGACGCTCTTGGACTTAGACTTGACTCTATCCGAAGTGGCCAAAGTGTCTGTTGGGCTTGTACCAATGGCGTTGTCTTTGACGCTCTTGGACTTAGACTTGACTCTATCCGAAGTGGCCAAAGTGCCTGTTGGGCTTGTACCAATGGCGTTGTCTTTGACGCTCTTGGATTTAGACATAGACCTGGACTTGACTCCATAGGCCAAAGGGTCATTTGTCAAAGACAAAGTTGGGCTTGTGGCGTTGCCTTTGACGCTCATGGATTTCGATTTAGACTTGGACTTGACTCTATCCGAAGTGGCCAAAGTGTCCGTCGGGCTTGTACCAGTAGCATTGTCTTTGACGCTCTTGGATTTAGACCTGGACCTGGACTTTGACTTTCCATCCGGAGTCAGTGCATCTTTACCGCTCGATTCTTGAACGCCCATTGCCATTTCTAGATAGTCATCATCTTGATCACCATCAGCTTCAACATCCATCGTACTAGTACGAGTAGTAGTTCGTTTACGATAAACCAAAAAGTAATATGCAATCACAGTGGTCACAACCAGAGAAAGCAGAATCGAGCCCATCAGTAGAACTGTGGTGGGGTTGAGCAGTGCTTCAGTGGTGGGACGTGTTGTCCATGGAGTGACCGGTCCTGGATCGGGTGTGGTCCCAATCACCTGTCCAATGCCAATCTTTTCATTGATCCAATCGTAAAAGTTGGAATTGAAGCTGTACAGCAGTAGAGCAAGAGCTCCTACAACGGCAGCAGCTCCAGCAACACTCTTGACAACACAACAAGCCAAATTCTTTTTAGGATTCGCAACCATTGGTGGGTTGTACTTGGCTTGTAAAGCGCTGATCTCACTTTCCAGCTCAGTCAATTCGTCCGATAAGGTCAAATGGCCCGATTCATCCACGGACGATTTGAGTTCGTCTTGATACGCGGCCATAAGCAGACTGTCCACTTTGTCGCACAGTTGGTCAACTTTCACTCGTTCCGTATCATTTACACTGTCACGCAAGTTGACCCACTTGGACTTGAGCTCCACGCTTTGTGCCAATTTGGAATCCAACTTTGACTTGGCCGTCTCGACCACTTTGCCGTACATGAGTTGCATTGCCTCCAGGTACTTCTCCACTTCTCCACCAGGTATCACTCCTTCTTGATATCTTTTGATCGCTTCTTCCTTTTCTTTTACATCCTTCTCCGCGAGTTTGTCTAAAGGAAACTCCATATCATCAACATGGAGGTCACTGGCCTGTTTGATCACTTGTTGGTGCATTTCCATCAAAGTTGCACAAAACGGTACTTGAGGATTCGTTGATGGGTCACAGTGTTCGCCAAATTGCTTTTGCATTTCAGTCACAAATTGGCGTAACATTCGATAAGTGGCCCAAAGTTGATCAACGTAAGCTGAAAAGAAAATCGTTAATTAGTTCGATTGTTGATCTAGAAGGGTGCGCGTTTGACTAACCTGAGTACGTAATCTGGTGCAGATGGTTCATCATCAACTGTGGGCAATTGTGGATAGAGCGTTCCGGATGGAATGTAGAATGACTTGGCATTGGCCGAATCTGTAGGATCACTTTCGAGTGATTTGGCACCATCGGAGGCAGTCGCCATAGGTAGCAGCAGCAGTACAAGAATTGTCACCAGGACAAGGTCAAGGACAGTTTGACTTGAGCAGCCACGCTTGCGAGTAGTGACCATCACTGTTGGTGCCATATCTTGATGGACTTGGGGGCGAAAGGCGTCAAGAAAGAGAGTTCGAATAGACGATGACTTGCACACAAAGTACACGACAAGCAAAAGACACACTCAAATGACTCAAATCACCAAAACCAAGTTAACATATAGCAAGAAGAAAGAGAAAGAAAATTCGACTGGTTCGAACAAACCAAAATAGAAAATTAATAGCAAATCAATTTGATCTGAAAGTCGCGCGCGTGCTCTGATCAAATTCGAATTTACTCTGAAATTAGTCTATCCATGACAAACAAACATAATCCATAAACCAAACATAAACCAAACATTTACGAATTATCAAGTTTTAATGAAACATTGAGCCTCTTTTTAATTTCCTACTTAAGAGGATCTAATCATAGGTTTTTATCGTGTTTGGGGACTGATTTGAGTGTTACTGGTGATTGTAGAGTTGGTTGTGGAGTTGGCTTTGGTGCTCTTGGATTTGGATTTTGGGCTTGGAGTCTTTGAAGTGAGGAAGGTTGGACTGTTGGTTTCTGCTGTTTTGACTTCAGAATTTCGTTTTAAGAAGAGTGTAATTCGATTGCTCTTGGATTTCGGTTTGGATTTAGACTTGAACTTGACTCTATTTGGAGTTGTCAAAGTATCTGTCGGGCTTGTACCAGCACTTTTGACTTTCGATTTGGACTTTGAAGTTAGTGTTGCAACTTTACCATTCGATTCTGGAACTTCGCTTTCTTGCTTGCCGCCTCTTTGATTACCATCATCAGAATGAGAAGCTTCACCATCCGTAGTAGTAGAACTGGTACGTCTCCGATAGATCAAACAGTAATATATGAGAGCATTTGTGCCAAACAGTGCCACCAGAATTGAGCCAATCGTAAGAACACTCTTACGGTTGTACACTGATTCAGTGGTGGGAGGCGGTGTCCATGGTGTGACCTGTTCTGGCACGAGTGTGGTCACTTGTCCAAATATTCCATTGACCAAATCGTGGAAGGCGGAATTGAAGTTGTACAATAGTGTACCAATAGCACCTGCCACGACAAGTTTTCCAACAGTTATGCCACAGCAACCACAAGAATCTTGTACAACGGTGATCCTCTTGTCCAACTCGGCCAATTCATTCGTTAAGCGAGCATACAACTCCCAATGATACTCATACTTAACTAAAGACGCATTCAGTTCGAGATTATACAACTCCATAATTAGTTCGTCCACATCGCCAAACAGTTGGTCAATATCCACTTGTGTCTTAGGCCATGCCTTGCCACGCAGTTTACTGTTCCATTTAGTCTTGAGATCTACTCGTTGTGCCAATTTGGAATCCAACTTAAACTTGGCCTGCAGTACCACTGGCTCGTACTTGACACATGCATCTTTATTCTTCTCTAGAGTATGCTGTAGTTGCTTCAAGGTTTGATAAAGTGCTATTTTAGAATCGGCTGTGAATTTGCTCGCAAATTGTTTTTGTAGTTTTGTCACAAAATTGAGTATCATTTCACAAGTGTTGTCGTGCTCATCGACCGGTTCAAGTAAGGGTAATTGTGGATAAAGCGATCCAGGAGGATTACTGTTAGCTGCAGGGTTGGTTGGTTCTTCAGATCCTCTGGCTACGGCTTGTAGAATTCTTCCAGAAACGGCTTGCGCAAGAGGATCGACTCGTTCCGAAGGTTTCGATGGCTGTTGCTCGACAATCTTGATCGATTCGGCAGGATCACCGACACTTTTGGGTGATTTCACAGGATCAGAGGCAATCGCCAGAGGTAGCAGCAGTACAATAATCGTCAGAGAGACCACCAGGACAAGGTCAAGGACAGCTCGACTCGAGTACACACGATTGCGAGAAGTCACCATCACGGTTGGTGCCATCTTGATGGACTTGGTGGCGAGAAAGGTCGAATTGATGATTATTTGCACAAGTTTAAAGTACACGACAAGAAAATTGCAAACTCAAATGACCGTAAATTTGAACCAAACCAACTCAACATATAGCAAGGAAAAAGAAATCTAATTCGACTTGACCTATTCGAATGAACAAAAATTAGGAAATCAGTTCAGTTTGATGTGAAAGACTCGGGCGCCCTGAATTTACTCGAAAATGTCCATCCATGACAAACATAAACCAAATATCTGAGAATTATCAAATTATCGAAACTATAGCGACATTGGCAATCTATCGAGAACAGCCAAAAGGTATTTTGACATTATCCAGTTGACGCACATCACGTACAAAAGTGCAAATGTACTTTTGCCCCAACATAACCCAAACATCATCATTTCTCATCCATTATAATTAATTAACTCAATATTTTTTCTTCCTTATCTAAATGTCGTATTTGCAATTGCTTGTGACAAGTTCATTTACTGGTCATATTTACTGAACTATTTATAAATTAATTAATTAATTAATCAACTTGAATTATTATTATCTTGAAAGTTATCTCGAAAATGTCGAATCAAGTGTCCAACCCAAACTCAATGAAGAAAGTGTCCGCAAGTCGACTCGACAATATTTCCCACTCCTGCAGTTGGAACGAACTGACTCAAATGGCCCAAGACTATGATTCAGTAAATTTGGGTCGAGGCTATCCCGACTTTGCACCGCCCGAATTTCTGTGTAAAACACTTTCCGAAGCTGTAATCAGTGACAGTAATAGTCTACTCAACCATTACACTCGTCCATTAGGTCATCCTCGACTGGTGAAGGCATTGAGTGCTCTGTACCAAAAACTGACAAATCACGTGATTGATCCATTGAAGGAAATTCTTGTGACCGCGGGTGCTTTTGAGGCACTGTCCTGTGCTATGGCGGCACTGGTCGATCCAGGAGATGAGGTGATCCTTATTGAGCCATTCTTTCCTTTCTACCAACAAATGGTTCGTATTGTCGGTGGTGTTCCTGTGTTTATAGCGTTGAGACCACCGAACGAGGTTGCACCCACTTATTCTTCGGCTGATTGGACCCTAGATATGAAAGAGTTGGAATCAAAATTTAGCACAAAAACCAAACTGATTCTACTCAACACTCCAAACAATCCACTTGGTAAAATGTTTACCCATTCCGAATTGACCCAAATTGGTCTAATTTGTCAGAAATATGACACAATTGCACTAATGGACGAAGTGTACGAATGGCTCGTTTACAAAGGTCAAGAACACATTCGAATGTGTACGCTCGATGGAATGTGGGACCGGACACTGACAATTGGAAGTGCCGGTAAGGCCTTTTCGGTCACAGGTTGGAAGACTGGTTGGGTGTATGGACCTGAGAGGTTGGTGCAATACCTACAGACAGTGCACGTCAACTTGATTTCGTGTTGCAATACACCAGTGCAGGAGGCTATTGCTGTGGGACTTGAACAAGAGATTCAAAAGTTGGATACTAAAGGTGAGAGTTTATGACCTTGAATTTGAATTTGACCTTCATATTCCGTACACATAGATTCCTACTGGCATTCACTAGTCTCGACTCTCACCGCCAAACTCAATCGAATGACCAATCTGTTCACCTCAATATCAATGTCACCAATAATTCCTCAAGGTGGTTACTTTTTAATTGTGAACATCTCCAAATTAGCAGACAAAATTGACCTGTCCCACGAAACTGGATCCAAGAATATGAGATTCGTGAAATGGTTGTGCAAACATAGACAACTACAAGTAATGCCAATGGATGTGTTCTACTCGGAACAGAATCGAATGATGGCACAGAATTTGGTGAGAATTTGTTTTATCAAAAAGGATGAAACATTGGAGAGGGCTGAGTTGATTGTACGACAGTTGGGAGAAGTGTTTGGAAAGTGAAACTTTGCCATTTGAGATAATTTTGATGTAATTGAACATAAAAAATATTATCTAAATTAATGATCCGAAATATATCAAATGTTAATAACTTTTAAATGATAAAAATCATTTACGTTGTACAGTTATTTTCATTTACTATTCGTATACAATCGAAATTATAATCAAAAATGAAATCAATTCTACCAACAATTTGTCTCCCAATCCTAATCGTTCTAACCGTAAACTGTGACTCAATCGCCAAACTCGCCTCAATTCTCACCTCAGTGAATCCTCAAATTGAGGACCGACTCAATGCGACCCATCACATAACATCCCTCACTGACACTGTTGTCCAGTTGGATCTCCAAATGGTCGCCTTCTCTTGGGACATTAATGCGACTGTTTGGTTGGCTGAATTGCCATGCAATGTAACTGAGCCACCTGATTCTCCCGATTGCCTTGGAAATGGGAAAATTCTTGGAATGTGGGATATTCGTGTGGTGAAGGAGGATTTTGGCACTCCTGCTCAGTTGGTCAACTTTACTAAAAGTCATGATTGAATTTTGTATAATTTTGTTAAATTGAAATCAATAAAGTTATTATGAGTAAATGTTTTGTGATTTACGAATTATGTGCCGCTTAGATTGCGGTACTAGGAAAAATGGATCAAATTCGATCGAACCTTTTCATGCCATTATAAAATGCTTGTCATTTTTGTGTCTCACTGTGTTTTAGTGTTCCAATCTTTTTTTTCTTTTGTCATGAAGTGCTCACCAAGTCTTGTCTGCCTTGTCCTGTTGGTTCTCTTTGTATGTCCTGCAAGTTTGAGGTCTACTTGGAGTAGATTGAATTCGTATTTACGGGGACGAGGTTATCATGCCCTCAAAATTGAAGACCCAGAGGGTAAGTTTTGGCGCTGTTATCCTCTAACTTGCTTTTTTAAAAATTTTCTATAGGAAAAGGGAAATGGGAGGGACAAACCAAAACGGACGAAGCACTGAAGGACATTTGTGTCAGTGAAGTGCACCGTCTGCCCGCACACGCAACAATCTTTCTCCAAACTCTACTGTTGGACTCACGCATCGCAGACAAGCTCTACCACTCGACTGATCCACCAGCACCAGATGCCGCCACAATCGATTTGATAGTACAATTTCTCTCGCCAGTGTGTCCAGCGCACAAGAACGTTTTCACCTCTAAAGCATTTATGAGCCTTGCAAAGGGTGCGGTGAATCGTTTCAGTGAAAAGGGACTCGACTCGCCCTGGCCCCTCAAGGCCGATCCGGACGAACTGACCGTGCAGGATACTCAAAAGTGGATTGTGTGTGATCTTCTTTCGCTCAAAATCGACAAACAACATAAAGTTCCCTACGAACAATTGGTTAAAATGATTGGCAACATGTTCTTCCGTTATTCTGAATCCAAGACTTTAGATAAAGGAGAGAAATTGGAAGACTCTGATGTGGTTCACCAGAACAAGGTGAAAGCGTGGGTTATCGCGGTTGTAATGTGCAGGGATAATTCAATGGATCTTCCTCCAAGTAAGTATATACTATATCTTTATATTCTTCTTTTATTCTCAAACTTTTGATCTTTTCAGAATCTTGGTTTAATTCAGGCAGTGATGGTACAGGAAATTTTTTCTGGCCTCCAAATTGTCCTTGCATCTCAATAGGGGTGGGCATTACAGGTTTTCTTGGGATTGGATTCCTGGCATATGCTTACAATTGGTTTGGACAAAACCCGACTCCACCACCCCCAGATCCAACCTCACCTCCTTCCACTACTACCATTCAAGTTCCAACTTCTCTACTCTCAACCACAAACATTATCCTCACAATTCTGTTCATCATGGCCATTTCCGGTGGCATCTACTGGTGGTACTATCTAAGAATGTCACACTCTCAAATTGAAGAATCGAGTTCCAATTCGAGTTCCGCGACCAAGAAAACAAAGACTCGAGGCCACAAACAGAAAAATAAGAAACGGACTGGATCTTCGAGTTACTTTGCATCAGTGGTTTCAAGCTTTTATGAGCCAAAGAGGAAGAATAAGAAACACAAGGCGAAAGCCAAGAAGAAGAAACAAGATTCCAACTTTGGATCAGACATTTCCGGAATGGGATCCTCTAGCTGCATTCCATCATCGAGTGTCCAATCTAGTGTCGCATCGAGTGTCATATCGAGTCCTAAACCAAAGAAAAAGAGTCCCAAGGTCATCCCAAAACATAAACCCAAGAACCTAAAGAGAAAGATAATTGACTCTGCCTTGGATCATGGAAATCGAAAGAAAATGAATAAAAAATGATTTACTTTTTGTGTTGATTATTAATAAAATTATTATCACGTTTTCTCACGCAACGACACTTTATTACCATTTTACAATTCTACAATTCATCTTTAGTTGACTCTTTTGATGGATTCTTAGGTGTGACCACTTTTGGACTTTCTTTTGGTGCAACTTTAGGTTGTTCTGGTTGTTTTGGGGCTGATTGCTTTCGATCTGGTTGCTTTGGTTCCGATCTTTTTGGTGTTTCTTGTTCTGGTTGTTTAGGTTTGGTGATTTCTGGTTTTGGAACTTCGACTTTTTGTGCCTTTGAATCTTCCGAACCTCTAAAAGCACTTTTCGGCAAATCCAATTTAGCCAAATATTTGTTGAATGCCGAACCAATCCAGAAGTGTCTTTCATTTTCACTAGGTTCCAGTTCCCACACTTCCGACAGTGCACAAGTACTACCATCAGGTGAGTGGATCGAGTTGACAATCTGTCCAGTTGTGCCATCAATTTCGAGTGCCATTCCATAGTTGCAAGAAGAAGCGCCAGTCAAGTAGAACAGTCTCAAGGCGGTACCAATAGACTGAAGTGCTTCACATTGAGTCAAAACGCCCACCTGTTCCAGTACGAATCCAGCCAATCGTTGAAGTCGTAGAACGAATCGTAGTAAAGTGACATTCAACTCTTGGACACGATCCATTGGATGTCGATTGTGGGCGTTACGGCCCGTGAAGAGGCCAACCCAGTAGGTCTCTCGGGTTGGGTCACGTGATCGTTTGATGTTGTCTGGCTCGCCTGGGAGGTTATCTAGAAGGACATCAAGTTTGCCCTTGTTTTGACCTTTGATCGTATACCTGAAATAAAATGTCAAAAGGTTAAGTATCTGGATTTCGGATTTTGAATCCTTACCTCAAAATCTTCCTCGTAGTAAAAGACGCAATCAAAATTGCACTTTGATCATCAGTCAATTCAGCTCCATTAGGAAAAGGTTGCCCTTTGACCTCGACCTTCACCCGTCCACTGTCAGTATCATAGCTCAACAGTCGACCCGTCAGGTCACCCTCAACCAGCAATGCGATCACATTCTTTAAATCCCATTTGGTGCTCGCATCTGTAAAGTAAAACACTTTCCCGCCGCTCGGTTTCTCAATCAGAACGAAATCATCCAAAAATTTCGAATCGTTCAACACTTCTTTGCTTAAGAACATTTTCACCTGTCCAGTGGCGACATCAACCGTGAACAGACCGTGATTGGGATCCAATGCGTAGAGAGTACCACTCGAGTCAAAACGCAATCCCAACGGTCGACCACATTTGCCAAAATTGAACACTTTTTGACACTGTTCCAGTCCCAGCCCCTGTGGATCGATCATCGCAATAGTTTTGAGTCGGTCGGGCAGAATCTCAACAATACGACCATCAGCCAGTCCCGTGTACACGTGACCATTCCTCTCGGCAAAAGCCTCAGGTCCATGAATTTCATTTGTGTACAGATGAACCGATTGGGAGAGAAGACGATTCGACAGAAGAGGACCAGAAAAGGTCGAAGGAAGGCTCAATTTTCGATCATCACGAATGTTGAGATCGAAACCAAAGTGAGTTTCAGTGTCGGGTAGAAAAGCTACAGTGAGCAGGAAAACGACAAAGAGGAGAAAAAGTAATAATTTGAGAACCATTTTGGTATTGGTGTCACTGTGTCTAATATAAAATGACAAATGTAGCCGTCTTCAAATCACATCATCATCACTCAATCAAGGTACAAGTGATACAGTCAAATTCGAATGTGCAAACCACGAAAACAAATTTTTTCCATTGAAAGTCCATTTAGTATTTAGTATGCATGCCTCGTGTGACTCTGTTCATGTACGTTCGTTCGCTTCTCCATAATTATCTTCTCGTTATCATCACCATAGGATATGACTTTCCTGTTTGGTCACTTTTCCATTTGAAAATTAATGAGAAAAAGTTTAAGTTCATAGTCTGTTTGTATGTTTATATGATGATGATGATAACAATTTTTGTTAGTAACATTTGGTACTTTGAATATATATCGTAATATAAAGATTTGATTATCAAGGAAGGAAAAACACTGACAGTCTTTGTACTCTCTGATTGTCAACGTGATTGATTACATACATGTTGAGTGTGAGCAAATAGTGAATGTTTACTTTACTTTTAGTGTTCAGACACTTGACAAACAAATTGTACGAGTATACTTTGAACAGTAAACAATATCTTATTTTGAGTGCCAAAATTTAGTTGTCAAGATAAGTGACAAACAACTTCTGCAATCTCGCATCTCTGACTAATCCGTATAACCATTATTCGTAATTTATCCGAATTATAAACAAATGTTCGGATAAATTGTTTATTTATCTTGATATATTTTGACATATATTTTATTTTTAAAATATACTTAAGAATAACAATCATTTTGTTAAATTAAGCAATAAACATTTAAAAAATGTACCCAAATCAACATTTCAATCAATACTTTATTTAAATGTCTTATCAATTGAGTAAAGTGAGTTGACTCAATTAACATCAACTTCAATTCACATTTTTGCAGTCGAATCTCTACAGAGAAATAAATACAATTCGATTAAAAAAAATCAATGACAACTAAATTCTTGATTTATAATAATTTTAAATTTATTCCTTGATCTACAACATATTTAATACAAATTGAAATCTAACAGCATTTGAAGCGATATCCGGATAAAGTAATCGAATAGAGATAATTCTCGAAGATTTACCAATCTTCCAAGTGGTGTGAATCAATTATAATTTTTTATTTAATTTCCTAAATTGTTACAAAAATGTTTAACTAATTTTTATTTTTATTTGACCAAGTCGTTCGCAAGCTTTTTTTTAAATTATCACTCTACCCACTTAAATCTTAGTCTTATCTTAGTCTGTTTAATATTTTGCAAATATAAATTTAAAAAAATCAATTAGACAAAATTGCTTTGAGTTAGTGAGACCTTTTGACTATTTCGATTTTTTAATTCTTTGTCTTCGTCACTAGAAACCAGTTTTTTGTTGTCGTCTACAACTTGTTTATCTCATTGTTTTTTTCAGGTAGTGGTATTACGATTGGTTTTAGGGCCACAATTTGGAGTGAACAAAAGTAAGACATTCATTCAGACATTTGTTCAAAACATACAGATTCCTTGTTCGAATATTCAGAGTCAGACTTTGTTTTCCATTGTGTTGATTTTTGTTTTCGTACAAGTTACTTCAGATTTAAACGTTCAATATGAAAAAATCGTCATATGATAAATCTCGTTGTCAAATCAAATCACTCAATCAAGTGTTACACTCAAATGTGACATTCACATAAGCAAACACAACAGTACAAAATATATTTTTTCCCCATCGAAAGTCATAGCCAAGTTCATCATTTACTATTTGTTAGTATGCATGACTCGTGTATGTTTTCATGCATATTCGCTCGAATTAAAATAATCAACAGAAAAACGCTTACAATCTTTGCGCTTGTTCGGACAGATTTCATACGTTGAGTGTGTGAGCAAATACTGAATGTTTACTTTTTGTGTTCAGACACTTTGATAAACATATACTTTGGACATTAAACAATTTGTTAAATTGTGTCAAAATCTTCTCTCAAGATTTGCAAGAAAAATTCAAAGAATCATAGATCATGGAAACTGAATGCAGTTTGCCTTGAATAATCTACATTGTGTACACTGTACAGTAGGTTGAAGGGCACAAAAGTAACCAAAAATGCACAGAACAATTTACCGTTCAATCGGTTGATAGCGGAAAATATTTCAAACATTACACAAATGTCCACCGAAATTGCATAAATGGCTTCAGGGGAAATGGTTTCTCCATATAAGAAAAAGCAGAAACAACTCCAAGATTAACAAAACTTGTTGAATTTGAGATAGAACATCATCAAGAGAGACAGGGATACAAACAAAATTACTCTCGATATCGCGATTAAAGTTGAGCAATCCATTTGCATGGTTAATTTTGTAGTCCAAAATAGAGCGGCTAATAAGGAAACCTTATTTTGCAGCAAAATAGAAGCAAAAGTACAATTGAAATACAGCGATATGCAGCGATGCATATAATTTAATTTTAATAAATAAATTCATAAGTAATCAATAAATTACTAAAATATCTAGCAAATGTTTAATGTTATTTAATTTAGCGAATACATAGTACAACAAAAGGGACAAAGAATCTACAGCTATGTTTACTCTAAAAATATGTAAATTATTGAATAGTGAATTTGTCGGTCCCAACAACCAAACCAATTCATTCGATGATTCGTTTCTCAATCAATTTATACGAAATGATGCAATATTTGTAATACAAAAGTAGAAACTTAATTTGTGAAATTATCAAAAATTCAGTTATATTAAATTCTTGTTTGTTAATTAAGCATTATACTTTGTGTTGAGAGAAACAAGCCCAAAATCACCATACTGATTTTATCGACACGTGCCTCGCTATTGTAACTAATGCTCAATGTCACTATTTCAACTTGAGAGCATTTGTTTACATGGTTGCTGCTCAACTTTTCCTTGTGCTGTTTACTGTACAACAGTTTACATATTTTATTACTTCGTCCATAATTTGTCTGTGATTTTCCGTCAACTAAATTACCTTTCACCATGGCCCAGTTTGACCTTGCAGAAGTGTTTGACGACCTGACCAGCTACAATCGTGACCATATTCGCAATCACGAGTGGATCGATTCTCGCATTCAGGTCGAACTGATCGAGCAGCATCCTCAACTTTTCCTTCAAATGGTGTTTCAGTACTTTCGGTTGGACTTTACTAGTCATGGAATTGGTGGTGGTGGTGGCAGTTTGGTTCCGGTTATTTTGTCCGCTTTCGGTTGGTTTCCCGCGAGATTTGCCTGTGATGGCAATGTTGAAGAGTATATGGAGCGTCAGGGCGAGTTGGGACGACTTTGGGAGACTTTCAAGGGCAACTCTTTTTATGATCGGCATGGTTGGCCACATGAGGATTTGTTCGATGGTATGTTTGGATTGTGGGTTTTTGAGGATTTATTTAATGTTCTTTTTCTATTTTTTTCTCTCTTTCTCAAACCCAGCTGTACTCCCCGAAATTCCTCCACCCGAATACTCCAACATCCTAGGCCTCAACTTTCCCAAAACCTTCAGCCAAATGGTGCTCACCATGTTGGACTGTTTCATCAATGCAGCCCTTTCAGTCAAACAACTTCGTCGTCGAACCAAATGCCCACGAATTCCCTTCACCACTTTCCACCTTCTGTTCCCACGCGAACTCGCATTCCAAATTCGTGTCACCTTTGGCCTCACCCTATTCGCCCACTTTCGTTCAATGGTGGCCGCACACGCTCGTCAGTACAACGATCTGTACGGTCAGATGGTAAAGGTCAAAGCGGGGCAAATGAACTATCTTGAAGGCAATGCAAATGCACGGGCGATTTATTCTGCGGAATTGTTTCGACTTTTGTGTTCTAATGAAAAGTTTGTGAACAAGAATGGCACCGAAAAGTTGAGTGCTCCTTTGGTGGATTATCTGGTTAACCGATTGGATATGTTTCGTGTCGGTTGGCCTGTGCCAGAGGCTAAAGGTCAAGTTGATATCAAGGTATAGATCATTTGTCATTTGATTTTGAATTTAGATTTAAATATTTACATTTATAGGCGGCCCAACTTGTGACCTTAACGGAGGAGCCTTATCGATACCTAGCCTGGAACTGTATCCTTCCGCACGTGACAAAACTCACCGACTCTGCTTTGATCGACATTCTATTGGATTCATTGTTTGAACACAATCATCATTCACATTTTGAAGTGTTACGCAATCAGCTAATTTGGTACTTTACAGTTTGGGATCACGTGACTCTGGTGATCAAGAATACTAGAAACAAGATATCGCCCCTATCAATTGCTACTTCAAATAAGTCGAACAGCAGCAGCAGCTCGGGGACTACTAAACAGCCATCACCAGTTACGGAACAGTATCTGTGGGATTCGATTAGAAATGAGTATTATCCTGCCAATTCTGCATTCTCAAACGGAACTCAAGTGAATGAAGATTCGTTCGATTCGGATTGAATATTTTGAATTATTATGTAACGATTTATTAATAAAAATAAGATTAAATGTTTATTAATTTGACATATGATTTTTAAAAGTTATTATCACATTACTTTGTTACCAATGTGACAAATATATGAGTAAAATAAATCTAGAATGTTTAAAATAGAGTAACAAAATACAAAATTGCAATACAAAGTATGAGAATAGGAACTGTTTTGATGTAGATCAGTTTGAACGATAAAATGCCCTTGTCGTCACGATCCATGATCGAGGCGGGTATGATCCAGTCGATGTCTTGGGTAAATTCGATAATGGCAATGTTTGAAACCAAAGATTTCGACTCGGAATAGTCTGGTTGGATGTGGTAGGCGAGAACGGTCGCTTCATAGATTAATAGGGTTTGGTTTGGTGGGTAGTTTGACAGGTGGATACGTACAATACTCGACTGGACATCGGCGCTAAAATATATTAAAAATTAGAATATTCTCAAACTCAAACATCCACTTACCAACAGTGAGCCACCGTGAGCATAGCATTGGGCGCTATGAATGTGCCAGTACAAATTCGACTCAAATTCAGTCGTGCATCGTCAAATGATATACCAAACACGGCGTCCTTGTACGACTCTATGAACCAACCGGCCACAATTCGTCTCTCAATTCGACGGTGTTCAGTAATAGGCTCGGACGATGATGAAAAATCGTTCGACATGTTAATAAACACGATGGAAACTGAGAGCAAAAACAAACAGATTAGTGTGAATTTAGACATTCTGTTTGAGGATACAAAGTTGGCTGACAGATTCGACAGAGAGAAATACGCGAGATGAGATGAGACGGCCGTTCGTGCTCAAAACTCGAGTGGTTGTGTGTTCACGAGGAGAGAGAGAACAAAAGAGATCAAATTTGACTGCGTAGTTAACATTACACAACAAAAATGGCTGAATGAGCAGAGTTTTGAGTGGTACGTCATTTATGAATTGATCTTTGATGCAATCAGAACATAGTAGATTTGGTTCAAAATTCGCATACACTCACACACACACACACGGTCGGACATGTTTGC
Source organism: Rhizoglyphus robini (assembly GCA_023373905.1). Classification (NCBI taxonomy): domain Eukaryota; kingdom Metazoa; phylum Arthropoda; class Arachnida; order Sarcoptiformes; family Acaridae; genus Rhizoglyphus; species Rhizoglyphus robini. The sequence continues at coordinate 1,455,342 of JAKIJQ010000042.1, forward strand.
ATTTCTATTCCGTTTCCGCTACAACTTTGGCCCTTTTTTAAATTAGCATTTTTAAATTATAATTTTACCTTCCTGATTGAATTGTACTCTCTCGTACATGTCTGAATTCGCGATGATCTTCATCTTCAACATGAAAGTCGCCCTCAAGGGCGGTAAGTCGTATTATGGAATAATATGTATATTAGATTTTAAATATATATTTTATTGAAATATAATTCTGTATATATTTGATTATAAAGCTTTCCACACAATCCAATTGCCTTATCTAACTTTAGCTACTCTGAGCGAGGCCATTCTGTCGAAACAAGCGCTCTCGCCCGAAGTTGTGGACAATTTCAAGAAGGTTCGCACCATTTACCTTCGAGATATTCCACTGACCAACAGGTCCATTCGTCAGTTGGTCAAGTCTGGTACCACTTATTGGGTCTATTTAAGTGAGGTGTACTCTATGTCATTTGTATGTAGACATTTTATTATATTATATTATATTTTAATTTAGATAAACTCGAAAATGGTACTGAACAGTGCGATGTTCATTTGTTTGAAGATTTTTGAAGAGTAAATTTACCGAAATGGTCCATCCTTTGTATCCTTGGTAATACGCCATTTTAAATTTTTACTAAATTATCATAAATAATTAATGGTCCTTAATTCTCACCAATTTTACTCACTTATTTTAGTTGATTTAAATGTATTTAAATTTAATGTTAAAATTACAAATGTTTATCTGAATGTTTTGAATCGAATAATTCCACCTGAACGAATGAACGAACAAATACAGAAATATAGAAATAAATATTAGAAATAAATCTTTTCTCAATCAATTCTTCTCTGTGCCTGCGTTCATAATTGTACGACAAATTGAAATTAAAATTGTCACAAAAGATATACCAACAATGACCTCTACACTTGTATCAGGTCAAATGCAAACACGCACAAAAACCAACTAAACTTTGCACTACAAATAATCGAGAATATTCTAGCACCTCTTTATTAAATTTGTCATCTGTGAATCACAAGGAAGGAGCAAACAAAAGATTGATCGATTATATTATAGAATTGTGAATACAGTAATTAGGGAATACTAAAAAGATTACATAATGAAACACAATCAATCAAAACAATTTAGACCAAATCCAGAGGTCGACTTATATCTTCTCGAGTGAGATTCTTCAAAATGACATTCTCATCAAACTCTTCACAGTCCATTTCAAAGGAAATAGTGTGCAGGCGAGGACACTCGGCCAAAGGTAACATTACGTGAGAGAAACAATTGTTGAGCTGTTCAGCGGTGACATCGAGGAAAACATCGAGCTCATCATCACGACCAGCAAAGCCACAGAGATCACAGCGATGACCAATGCGAGAGACACAAATGCTCAGATGAACAATCTGCAGATTGGGCATTGTGCGGGGAATGGCGAGGAGGGTGAGATTGTTGTGACTCACGAAACAGGAGGCAAACAGTTCAAATGACTTCACTGAAGGTAGTTGTGCAAGAGGAGGTTGATCTTCATCGTTCACTTCAACAGCTTCTTCAGTCTCAAACGACACAATAAGTCCCAGATGGACGAGTTGGCTCAATCGAGACAAATTGACAAACACATCATGAATAGTCAGAACAGACACGTTGAGGTCGAGTGTTGTGATCGAGCGGAATTGAGTACAGAAACGCTCGAGTTGAGTAAGGAGGGATAAATCGAGATAAAGAATGTTTTCGAATTGAGAGCAAAATTGAGTGCCCAATCGATAGTAGTGTTCCAAATGTCTACTGTCCCAACTGGTAAAGTACTCGTACTGGAGTCGTAGGCGGGGATTGGCCACGGCATAGGCACGGAATGAGTCCAACAGTAGATCGGTGGTGTTGGTCGAAAGAAAATCGAACCGATCAAGTTGGCCGAGAATGGACAAATCGATTTGGTTAGGATCAAAACTGGTGTTGGGAAACATGAGAGACAGCTGCTTGAGGCGTGACAGTGAATTGACTGTGTCGATGAGTTGTCCGGTGATTTGACTGGGAATGTAGTACTCGGCCAAGGCGTCATCAAACACGGCACACAGGCGAAATGTGACCAAATTGGTGTGCCACAGTACAACCAAAAGAGTGACCACCGACAGTTGAAAGATCGAGCCCATGTGGAAGGCTATTTCGAGTGAACTCACATTGGGCAAAATAACAGTTAGCCCAATCAACGCGTTCAGGTCCAACCATTTGAAGTGCACCGAATGCCATGTTGGATATTCGCGTCTGGGATATATTGCACTGCCGTCCTCCTTTAGAATGCGATCCGCTTGAGACGCCATCCGAACGGTAAATTTAGGATAATCTTCGGACACGGTTCCACCAATGACGAGAGTCAGGCAGCGAACTCGTAGGCAAACAGATCGCTGTAACCAGAGCCATTTAGTGCAAACACGGCCCAACAGAAGTAGAGTACGGACTGGAACACGCCAAAATATTTTGCGTAAACAGAGATCGGGGAGAGAGTTAATGTGAAGGGCCATGGTGTAGTAAATGATAGTCGCACGGGAGATACGGAGAATCTACAACAGGAAAAAAACGGGAAAATTAAACCAAACACGAAATGATCATAAACGAATCAAAACACACACACACCGAGAAAGCGAGAAAATGACAAACGGAGTGTAAGACACGCAGTACTGAATGAGCTGTCTTTTACTAATAAAGTTCACTGTATGCGTCAGTTCATAAAGTACGGCCAATGATTGCAAATGACTAGTAAATGACGAATTGTGACAAAACTGTGACAAAAGATAGTACAATCTAGAACATATCTACTCATCAGGTCAAACTGGTGTGCATTTGCTGAACAATACGACAATTTTCATAAATGACTAATTTCAAACAAATTGTCCTCCATTTGTCGTTTCAAATTAATTGTTAAAAATTACATAAATTCGAAACAAATTCCGCTGGAAACGATGATGATATTACTATTTGAGCATCATTTCATGTCTTGTCTAAATGTATAATTTGATGATCATTTGGTTGATTATCGAATACACAAAACAAATAACGAAGCGAGTACATAAACTTGCAATCAAAAGTAATTGACAGAAAATTTATATAAATTTATTTAAATACAATTTAAATTACAAATGTCAATGTGAATGTTTTGAATCGACGACGAACCTTAGCAAATTTTTATCTGTTGAAATTAACCAAATAAAGATTACTTTCGATAATTAGTCTATAATCAACCTGAGTGTGTTTTAGTCAAAACACAAACGATTGCAGATGAAAGGGACTTCAATGGATTAAACGCAAATTTAAAAATTTATGCACTTCCGAGTACGAGTCTACACTCTGACAATTTTCAATGATCAATCACTTTTTGGATGTTCGAGTTCAAAATGTATTGCAATTCATTCGAAATTGTTCAATTCCGAGTGCGAGAATACCCTCGCGGACAACACTGTGGACAATTTTCAATGATCAATCACTTTTTGGATGTTCAAGTTCAAAATGTATTACAATTCATTCGAAATTGTTCACTTCCAAGACGAGGTGACCCCTCACGGAGAGAAATGTGGACAATTTTCAATGATCAATCTCTTTTTGGATGTTCGAGTTCAAAATGTATTGCAATTCATTAGAAATTGTTCACTTCCAAGACGAGGTGACCCCTCACGGAGAGAAATGTGGACAATTTTCAATGATCAATCACTTTTTGGATGTTCAAGTTCAAAATGTATTACAATTCATTCGAAATTGTTCAATTCCGAGTGCGAGAATACCCTCGCGGACAACACTGTGGACAATTTTCAATGATCAATCACTTTTTGGATGTTCAAGTTCAAAATGTATTACAATTCATTCGAAATTGTTCAATTCCGAGTGCGAGAATACCCTCGCGGACAACACTGTGAACAATTTTCAATGATCAATCACTTTTTGGATGTTCAAGTTCAAAATGTATTACTATTCATTCGAAATTGTTCAATTCCGAGTGCGAGAATACCCTCGCGGACAACACTGTGGACAATTTTCAATGATCAATCACTTTTTGGATGTTCAAGTTCAAAATGTATTACAATTCATTCGAAATTGTTCACTTCCAAGACGAGGTGACCCCTCACGGAGAGAAATGTGGACAATTTTCAATGATCAATCACTTTTTGGATGTTCGAGTTCAAAATGTATTGCAATTCATTCGAAATTGATCACTTCCGAGACGAGGTGACCCCTCACGGGGAGAAATATGACAATTTTCAATGATCAATCACTTTTTGGATGTTCAAGTTCAAAATGTATTACAATTCATTCGAAATTGATCACTTCCGAGACGAGGTGACCCCTCACGGGGAGAAATATGACAATTTTCAATGATCAATCACTTTTTGGATGTTCAAGTTCAAAATGTATTACAATTCATTCGAAATTGTTCACTTCCGAGACGAGGTGACCCCTCACGGGGAGAAATATGACAATTTTCAACGATCAATCACTTTTTGGATGTTCAAGTTCAAAATGTATTACAATTCATTCGAAATTGCCCACTTCCGAGTGCGAGAATACCCTCGCGGACAACACTGTGAACAATTTTCAATGATCAATCACTTTTTGGATGTTCAAGTTCAAAATGTATTACAATTCATTCGAAATTGATCACTTCCGAGACGAGGTGACCCCTCACGGGGAGAAATATGACAATTTTCAATGATCAATCACTTTTTGGATGTTCAAGTTCAAAATGTATTACAATTCATTCGAAATTGCCCACTTCCGAGTGCGAGAATACCCTCGCGGACAACACTGTGGACAATTTTCAACGATCAATCACTTTTTGGATGTTCAAGTTCAAAATGTATTACAATTCATTCAAAATTGTTCACTTCCGAGACGAGGTGACCCCTCACGGGGAGAAATATGACTTCAGCATATTGAAGTGGAAGATATCATCGACGATGATCAAGAACAATGTGCTGAAGAGAATTGTATGCTTGTGGCCAGTCTATTTACCTGTCTCAACAGCATTCTCTCTCTCAAACATCTGAGAATGGATCTAACCATTCCATTTCCAATTGTACATTTTCGTACACAACTCACTACTGTACGATGACATTCGTCTGTTCTGTTCTCGATTCCGCTCATTGGCCAAACTAATTGTGAACACTAATTCAATGCCAATGAGCATGTTGTCACGATGTCTGTCTCAACTTGGCCAATTGGTGCATCTTGATTTACAGCTTGGCTTTATCGCTCAAGGCAAATGAAGAAGAAATTGAACAGCAAATTGCTAATGTCGGCTCAGTTCGTCTGCTCACCATCCAGTTTTTCACCAAATCTCACCTCGACACCGAGAGGCTATTCATTTCCGAGATTTTCCCCAATCTGCAAGTGCTTCGTTTGGAGACTCACATTCACCAATGTGCTCATTGTGAGATTGGCACTGTGAATGCAGGCGAAGTGATTGAGCCCGAACTTGCCCGTCGATTGGCTGAATGTAATCGCCTTAGTAGACAGACATTTCGACGTTGTGCCAATCTGCACACCATCCAACTTTCTTCTTTCGGTAAACAAACTCTCATTACGGTCAATGACCTATGAATGATGTCTCAATACTTTTACGATAATTCACTATGTACAATATCAAATAAATTTATTTGCAACTCGTTCTATACAATGTTCATCTCAAACATTCAAACATTGACGATTCATTTGAACTGCAATTCTCAAATCCTCCTTTGGAACTCACTAATTTCAACGTTCTTCATCTCACACATTTAGATGCGAAACACCAACAAACAAAGTCCAGATAATTGTAAAACATAGTTTTAATAATACACATTCAGCAAATGATATACAAAACGCATAATAATTGAGTAATAAAGTAGTGTTTTCCATTCGTTTCAACGTCGGATTGAGCCCCGTCTGTGTCACCTGGAATAGCATTCAGTCATACTCTGTGAAATATCAAATATTAGATTACATAAAGGACAACATTCATACATTTACCTCGATTACAGCATTCATCATCAAATGTTCCATAATTTCCAATGGAGAACGATTAGATTTCTCCCAAACATTTCTGGTGTCCCTCCATTATTACCAGGCCGCACTGTGAAATATATCAAATATTTGATTACATAAAGAACAACATTCATACATTTACCTCGATTACAGCATTCATCATCAAATGTTCCATAATTTCCAATGGAGAACGATTAGATTTCTCCCAAACATTTCTGGTGTCCCTCCATTATTACCAGGCCGCACTGTGAAATATATCAAATATTTGATTACATAAAGAACAACATTCATACATTTACCTCGATTACAGCATTCATCATCAAATGTTCCATAATTTCCAATGGAGAACGATTAGATTTCTCCCAAACATTTCTGGTGTCTCTCCAGTATTACCAGGCCGCACTGTGAAATATATCAAATATTAGATTACATAAAGGACAACATTCATACATTTACCTCGATTACAGCATTCACCATCAGATTTTCCAAAAATAGAGCGAATTTTTCTAATCGTTACAAAGTTCACAACGTCTTCGTTTTCTTTCTAGTGGTCGAAAAGAAATACAACACACAGTAAAATGTTAGAAAACATAAAGATAGCACACATACATTTACCGAAATTTCTTTATTCGAGATAAAGTTGATTACGACCACACGCGAGAGCAGTCAGAAGAAAAATGAACTCAAACAAAACGACACAGCACACACGCTACACAATGTGGTCGATTATTCACAAAGAACGTTACCAAACTAATTGCTCTCAACAGAAAAGGATCTTATTTAGAGAAACCAACCATCTACCAATTGTGGATACAATTATTATCAATTACAGATTATACACCAAACAATAATAAAGAAAATAATATATAAACTCGATTATACAATCGCAATTTCCTACTACTTTACAATTAAAAGTACAGACGGGCTTATTTTCATCAAAAGTAAATTGTAATTGAAATTGACATTGACATTATTGTTTGGAAGTTTAGTAGAAATCAAATTGAGATGTGCTGGTAATGTAAAATGAATAAAGCAAGATAATAAATTATAACTATTAAATAATAGTGGTTGCATTTTATAAATCAATTTATTTGTTTGCCGGATGCATTGCCCAAATTTGTTAATGTTAACGAGTATATATCAAGATGAACCAGAGTCGACATTGAACATTCGACAGACAGGCAACCAGACCAAGCAAAGATAATAAGCTTGATATAAAGTTGTATATTATACGTAGTATTACACCCAAACCCACAAGTACACTGCAACACACCAAAAGAACGAAAAACAAACAAATATTATTATTTTTCGGTAGTATTTTTCCAAAACGTACGAAACATGCCTCACGCGAGTGAACATATCGAACGTTATCTAACAAGCAAGTCATCATCATCATCATAAAACGCATGCCAACTACAAAGGTCAATTGAGGAAACGTAAAAAAGTGTAATAAAATGAACGTGAATGAACGTGATAACGTTGACGATAAAAGATGCGTCTTATTTAATCTATTACAACTACTACAGTAAAGGGCGTTATTAGTATGTTACAAAAACTCGGCTTACCATTGAGAAAAAATAAAATCATATTAACATTGTGAAATCGAGTGTCTAAAGTGAGTCCAAGTCCAATCACCAAAAGTGTGTGTGCAACTTGTTAGACAAAAACTGCAGCGGCAACAAATCACAGATTCAGAAGTGAATCACAGTCAAACAAAGTCAATCAAAGTGAGACAAATCGTACCCAATTCGACCAAATTAAGAAATTTCATTTTGTTTGATGGATGAACGTTTGATTTCAAACCAACGTGATTTGAACTTGAATTGAAATGATGTCATGACATTTTTTCTTTTTTACTTTTTACCTTATATAAATCATTTTTATTTTACGAATTAAATTATTATTACCTGATCAACCAACAAACCAAACCAAAAAATGATCCAACAAAACAGTTGTATCCTCTCCGTACTTACAATACTAAATCTAGTTTTCGGCGTCAAAAGTGACGCAATTCACGTCGTAACCAATACACACTCAAACCAAACAGAATTTGTCCTCCTCAATCGTCAGTCCTTGGCCCTACCAAACTATCATCGATCCAGCAGCAGTAGATCATCTGTGAAATTCTCCCTTCACGGTGCAAGTGTACTCAAAATTGAACAACAAAATGCAAATGATTGGAAATTCAAATTGGACGATAATTCGGTGGTGAATTTTGAGAAGAAGGAGTCCGACTTTATTACTGAGTACACTTTTCGGTGGTTGGGTGGGGGACCCAATCGGGAGGGGAGGGAAGTTTGCTTTCATTATGGATTCAACAATGCGAGTTGGTGAGTTTTGGAGAAAATTGGTGAAATTTGGTTTTGGCTTCATTTTTGATTCCATTTTGATAAAATTTTGAAACCATTTTGACCTTCATTTTGACCTTCATTTTGACACCATTTTGACAACTCTTTTGACCCAATTTTCCAATCCCTTAGGTACAACACCTATCAAAGCCTCTCCCCATCTTGGCCCATGAACCCGCAAAAGTACTCACCCAAGCGTCACTTCAACTATCTACTCGACTTTGACTACGATCCATCACGTGACGAGCACATGTTCATACTGGAACACTTGTTCCTCAATTCTGATGGTTTCGCCCTCATGCTCGACGACCAATCTCCACTCTTTCTCCGTCGCGACCCGAACCAAGGTGATCCACTGCTCTGCATTTCAGTGAACAATACCTACCCTTACATGGAGAACAATCACTCGCCCGAGTATTTAGACATAAAGTTTCATCTGTTCGCTGGAAAGAATACAAAGTCAGTGCATGGGATTGTGACGAATAAGCTCGGTTTTGTGAGTAAACCTGTTGGCATTCCAAGTGAACAAATGTTTCGCACCCCAACTTGGTCAACTTGGGTACAATTCAATCGTAATTTGTCTCAAACGCGTGTGGTCGAATATGCTCGAGAGTTGAAGCGGTACGGTTTGCCTAATTCCACCATTGAATTGCATCGAAACTGGGAGCAACATTACGGTGATTTGTCTTTTGATGAGAACAGATTTCCTGACTCGAACAAAATGATCTCCGATCTACATCAACTCGGTCATCGGGTTTCGGTTTGGGTCTATCCGGACCTGCACATTGACTCTCCAGTGTACCAGAAAGCGTCTAAACATTTCGTTAAAGACCAGACTGGAATCCTGCCAATTTTGATCAACTATTCCGATGGAACTGGAAGTTATATTGACTTTTCGAGTCAAGAAGCGTCTGATTGGTTTGTGGAACGGCTGAATCACTTTCAAGAGGAGACCCGAATTGATGCATTCCACTTCAACGAAGCTGTGCTCTACGATTTCTCATTCCTGAACGTGGATCCTGCCGTTCAAAAGTATCCGAGTCTACTGACCAAACAGTACGCAGACTGTGCGTACAAATTGGGAAACAAGCGAATTGTGCTCGATTCTGCCTTCAAGAGCCAATATTTGCCCAATTTTGTGAATATTAATCCGAAAAATGCTGATTGGTCCAAGGTGAACGGGCTCGGATCGGTGATACCGACGGTGCTCTCACTGTCCATGGCTGGATACTCGTTCATTATGCCTGGAATCATTGGCGGTGGGTACAGTGACAGCAATCCAGACGAGGAATTGTACATTCGATGGACTCAAGCGAGTGCATTGATGCCAGCAATGAAATTCTCAATTCCACCATGGAAATTCAGTGATCGAGTTGTGAATATCACGAAGAAATTCATCGATCTACATTCAAAATATGCGCCTAAATTGATAGAATTAGCCCGAAAGCGGGTTCGTGATGGAAGTCCAATCATACGACCAATGTGGTACGTGGCACCGGACGATGCGCGGTCATACACAGTCGACGATCAATTCATGGTGGGCGATGATCTGCTGGTGGCGCCTGTTACAGTACAAGGAGCGAGAGAACGATCCATCTATTTGCCCCCGGGACTATGGATTGATCAGCATGGCAAAAGCCATCAAGGTTCGAGTAGGATCAAAGTTGATGCTCCAATTCATGAATTGCCGTATTTCAAAAGGAGCATCTGATCATTTCATTTTTTGTTGTATAAATCATATTTATTATAAAATCAATTAATTTAATAAATTTAATAATTAAACCATAATTGCATCATAATATTACTTAATTTACATGTGCTATTCACAAAATGATCACGTGCACACCAAAAGTATTACAAGTTCAAATCAAGTTGGTTTTTAATCCATAAATAGAAACTTTTGCCTTAATTGCCTTAATTTGGTCGATTTGAGTACAATACAATTTGGTTTCACTTTGAAACACTTTTCTGAAGTGTGTTTCACTTTGATTGATACAAAAAGTTATGGTTGCAGTTTATTAAAGATAATAATCGCACACACTTCTGGGTTTGGTAATACTAGATTTGACTTAATTTCATATGATTATATTTTTTATCATATTTGATTTCACAATGCAGCTTATTTTCTCAATGGTAATTATAATGCCTTTGTCAAGAACACTAATCATTTGATTGTAGTAGATTAGGTAAGTAAGGCTCATTCACTCATACGATACTCACTCCTTATCAAAGTGAGTCTCTTATCAATCGTTTGTAGTTCATTTTATGACACTTCTTTACGTTTCTTCTTAATTGACCTTTGTAGTTGGCATTTGCGTTTTATGGTGGTCATGACTTGCTTGTTAGATAACGTATACATGTGAGGTATGTTTGATGTACATTTTTGGAAAAATACTACCGAAAAATAATAATGTTTGTTTATTTGTTTGGCTTCGAATAGTGTTTGTAGCTGTACTTGTGAGTTTGGGGTGTAATACTACTACGCATAACATACAATTTGAAGCTTATCTTTGTGTTTATTGGTTTATTGGTTACGCAATTGCCTAACGTGTCGAATGTTGTTGATTTTAGGGCATCTTGATGATATTACATCCGGCAAATGTGTGATATAACACTTTTTGATATGCGTAATATTTGTGCGTTTTATATGATATATCATGATAGATGTAGATTGTATGTCTTAATTACTTTTATTTATTTATGACATAACATCAAAAGAAGCGAGTGTAGTGCAAAAGTGCTATTCAAATAATCAATTTATTATGATATTTTGATACAATATCCTCTTGAAATAAGACAACCAAATAATTTTTTAATTTACTCAATCAAATAGCATTCATTAAAATGAAAAACAAAATCTATTTTTCAATACCAGCATGTAAATTCAAGAAAATATTACAAAGAACTCAGGGAGGGATTAGTAAAACTATTTTTTAATGAGTAATAACGTTTACTAGCAGAGTAACCTTTTAAGAACTTCTCATATTGGAAACAAACGAAAACATGGACATTAATTATTGAACCAAATAAAAGATAGTTGATTTAAAGTTGTAACAATTCAGATTCTACCTCAATTTTGAACCAACCAATCAGAATGGGGAATACATTTTAACGCACATTACCAACCAATCGGATGCGATCTTACCTTTGAATCGACCAATCAATATCGATCGAAACGATTCGAGAATATCACTCAGTGCTTTCACGAAAAAGGAATCGAATTTTATCTAACTGGCCTTTGCGTCTCAATCTTTGGACTTTTGGACTTTTAAAAAATTCGGTAAAAATAAACTTGCTCCAATCTTTGGAATTTGTTTCATCAACATAAAGAACTCGTACTCACTGAAACCAATCAAATAGAAACCAAATTTATTAAAAATTGAATTAATCTACAGAATTCAATCTGCTTGTGACCCTCACATTCAGAGCACTTGAATCCATTGACAGTTCTCAGTGATGGCCTCCATAAAAGTACGGAACTGTCGAGTAGCCTCTCTCAAATCGATTGGAATTCGTACCAACACGGGAGCATTGAGACAGTTGGCACGTGCACTCATGAATCCAATAGATAGATCGAGTCCGTCTGGTTTGGGATACGAGTCCAGGAATCGTAGAATGCGCAGCTGCTTCAGCAAGCTCAACATCTCCAGTAGCTCTTCATCGTAAAGAGTATCGTAAACGAGGTCATTTCGTGCTTGAATGTTCAGTTCGACCAGTTTGGGAAAGACTCGAGCAATGTTGCGCAGAATGACTTGATTGATCTTTGGAAGTGATCGAAGAGTGAGACTTTGAATGCCTTTTGCTTTTGAGTCGGTCGAACTGTCATCATCGATCAGTCGCTTCAGTCCACCAATCTGTCGGTAGCACAGTCGTTGATTGCGTTCAGTTGGGAAATCGTCACAATTCGCATAAAGACTGTAATCGAGGACTAGTGTCTCCAACTTGGGATACATTTCATGGCTTAGTTGAAGGTGAAGAATGTTGTCTTCTACACGCACCACACGTGGCAGCTTGATGATCAGTTTGGTGAGAGTGTCACGGAAGGCGCCACCGAAGATGTCGAGGAAGAAACGATAGTCGGGCATGTGTTCCCAATCGAGCATCGCAACGGTGGGTTGTACTGAAATTTTCAGTACCTGAAAAAATAAACCAAAAATAAGATACTACTTTAATGGTCTTACAACAAATGTCCTACCTCAACTTTATACTTGATAACTTTAGCCTCTTGTCTCAGTTTGTCTTGAATAATCTTTCCATAATTCTGAATACCATCTCGCTCGCCCACCTTCACTTTGTAGAAAATTTCAATCGCAAGTTTACGCAGCTTGGTCATGTATGCGAGCAACTTGAACACATAGTCCAAATGATGTACGGGAAAGTTGAGTTTCAGTGAGAGTGACTCAATCTGGTGCCACTGAACTGAGGGCACAAAGTGACGACAGAAGAGCTCCGATGCTTGATTGCTTTGAAGATAGACTGAGAGAGTTTTCATACGGCAAAAGACTCGAAAAGTCTCATCGGTTTTGAGTGCTGCAAGATGCAGACAGTCGAGCTTGAGTGCGGACAGTTGCGGACCAAATCGGTTGAGAGTGTCCACAAAGGCTGCAATGTCAGAAGGCTGGCTAATGTTGTAAATGTTGCCATAGATGGTCAACGAACGGTACTTGGGTCCCAGTAGGCTGCGACAAGTTGAGGGGTTTGTACCCAGATAGTACAGAAAGAGCAAGGGATTCTGGTTATTGACCACACAGACGGTGCGAAGTTGCAGCTGGTTGGGCAGCATAACGGACCACACTTCAGCGCCCCGTAGAATAAGCTTTTGCATCTTTGGTCCCTCAGCCAGAGTCTTTTTGTAGAGATCATCATTCTCGGGAGCGAGGAGTAGCATCCTGTTTGCTTCAACCAAATCCAACACGCCATTTGAGGCTATAGTCTCGAAAAGCTTCTCCTTCAGGGCCAAACCCGAACCTGGATAGATGCGGTCAAACGAGTCCGGCTCGTAGACATAGTAGGCGAGAGCATCGGCGAACTTTTCACGATAAAGTGCACTTTCATAAAGGAGTTCATAGTTCTGACTGTGCTCGGTTAGTGATTCAAATACTAAAGGCAAAGGGAAACAGAGTTTTAGTACTGAGACCCAAAGAAAAGAAACAATATGACTTACGTTCATAGAAATACTTGATAGGTGGCGGAGGTGGTGGAGTTGCTGCCATCGTTCACACGTGTGCACAAATAGAAAACCAACCGAAAATGATGCTCAAAATCCCAAAAGGAAACTATATGACGTTGACGTTTGTTCGAATGTCATAGTAAATCTCGAATATTAAAACGACATAATTTCGATATAGAACAAAATGCCAAGTCTAGACTGTAGATGTCAATGTTCCAAAGTTCCAAGGTTTAGTCATACTTTTAAATTTGTGAATTTATGATCTCCAAACACAAATTTACCTACTAAAAAATGTAAAAAGAAATCTAGTTCAAATAAGGTTTTCATATACTAAATAAAAACAGAAACAAAATTATTAATCTGTATTATTAGTCTGTATGAAAACTCTACTATGACTGTAGTAAATTTTAGTCCTGCCTTTCACAGTGCTGTGGCATCACGACGACGAAAAAGAAGAATTACTTTAATGTAGTTAGATATTAAGTATTACAAGAAGGAGGATAATTTAATCTGGATATCGTGAAACAAATTATGGCTGTTAAAATGTTAAAATTAGGAATACATTCGTAATATTAAAATGATTTATTATACAAGAAAACAAATGTTAAAATGTCATGACATAATTTGCAATCAATTCAAATCAGGTCGATTCATTTTGCTAATCATTAGAGCAATATTTGGCCAATTTGAGTACAAATTGCTTCACTTTGTTTTATTTTGTTTGACTGTGCTTCACTTTCCGATTCCAATTTGTGCAGCATTTGACTAAGCGCACACTTTGGTGCTGGTCTCTCTTTAGATTTGACACTTATTTCTCGATGGGAAGTCGAGTTGTTGTAGTACACTGATGATAAGTAGATTGTAATACTCGTAGTAAGCCATATACACTCATACGATACTCATCTTTATATTAAGACTTAAGTGAGTCTCTTAACAAGCCGAATCGTTCATTTTATTACACTTCTTTACGTTTACAATTTGATCTTTGTAGTATGTTGGCATTTGCGTTTTATTATGATTATGATCAGTGGCGTAGCCAAGGGGTGCCTTGGGTGCACATGCACACAAACGGATTTTGAAGTCATATGAAGCCACAGAGGGGACCCTTCTACATTTGGAAACCATGATACAGAAATGTGTGGTGGTGCACCCAAACCAAGTTTGGTCTGGCTACGCCACTGATTATGATGACGACTATTGAATTGACAGAGTTCATATGTTCACTCGAGTGAGGCATGTTTGATTCATTTTTGGAAAAATAATAATGTTTGTTTATTTGTTTGGAATATTGATGTAGCTGTACTTGTGAGTTTGGGTGCAATACTACGCAAATAATTTGAAGCATATTTTTGTGATATTTGTCTGTTTGTCTGTTTAATGTGTCGAAAATTTATTTTAGGTTATATCTTATGATTATATCACATCCGGCAAATATGCTATAATTCTCTTGATTTGTGTTTTATGGTTACAATATGTAGATTAAACATTTTAATTGTTTTTAAAGTGCATTCATTTGTGACATCATTTCAAAAGAAGCGTACAGATGTATAATTGCACATTTTAAATAATCAATTTGTGATTGCTTACAATTTCCTCTTGAAATAAGCCAATTCCTCCAGTGGAACAGCAACTTTGATTTCGTTGGGTCCAATGAAGGTTGCTCCATGCTGATCGATCCAGGTTCCGTTTGGCAGATAAACTGAGCGTTCTCGTGCGCCCACCGTAACCACCGGTGCAACCAGAATGCTGTCACCAAGCGCGAATTGATCAGCAATTTTGTATGTTTTCGGATCATCTGGGGCCAAGTACCAGAGGGGTCGAACGATTGGATTGCCATTTTGGATTCGTTTCTTAGCCAACTCAATAATCACTGGAGCATGCTCAATGTGAAGATTAACAAATTTTTTCATCATATCAACAGTGTTTTGGCTGGCATCCCACTCGGAGTAGTAGAAAGCCATACACGGCATTAGCGAAACGGCCTGTGTCCATCGGATGAACATTTCGTCATCATTTGAAAATCTAATTCCAATTGGATTTGGACAGATGAAGGAGTAACCAGCTACTGAGAGTGACAGTGCCCAAGGAATCAGCATCTCAAGTACCAAAGTGTGATTGTCCTTTTCGTGTGTCAATTGTTGGACAAACATTGGCAAGTGTTGTGACTTGAAGGCCCACCAAGATGTCAAATTGCCCGCTTTGCTCACTGTTTCGATGTAATTTTGCACATACACATTTGGTCTTCGACCACTGTACAGTGTGAGATCTGAATACTTTTCCAATGTTGTCAA
Organism: Rhizoglyphus robini; assembly: GCA_023373905.1. Lineage (NCBI taxonomy): Eukaryota > Metazoa > Arthropoda > Arachnida > Sarcoptiformes > Acaridae > Rhizoglyphus > Rhizoglyphus robini. The sequence goes on from JAKIJQ010000042.1 coordinate 1,471,146, forward strand.
AAATGAATGAACATTATTTTCATAATTCAATCTTTTCAGCAGTGCCAAATACCAATCGCACGTATCGTCTCGAGAAAAGTCCAAAACACTGGTCGGTTTGTTCGCTTTATCTTTGAGAAAGTACTCAAATGCTGGCTCATGACTGGTGGAATAATACGGGAATAGTTCGAGTGTAAATCTAAATCCTTTGGCATAGATTTTCGCAATCATTTGGTCAGCATTGGGAAAGTGTGCTTTATCAAAAATAAGATCATTCTTGTTCCAGCCCCAGCCATTTCGTACCAATTCAACATGTTTGAATCCATGTTTTTCCAATTTATCCGTCATATTCAGTAATTCCTCTTGCGACGACGTTCCCAAAAATGATGGATAGGTAAATTTGTTCTCATTTGGAATTGTGACTGGCTTCGGCAAATATCCAGAATTGTGCACCACATAATCCACAACTGTCCGTATGTTGATTGAGGCAAATAGACGAATTTTAATATTTTTATAGTTTGAATCGCGAATTGTTTCCGTGTACGGATACGAATTGTTCACCGAGAAGCACATCATTGGATCGTCGTGAAATGTATCACGACTGATGAACCACGGTTGAGCCTCATCAAGCAGCACAGCGAATCCATCCGAATTGAGAAATAAATGCTCGAGAATGTAGTAAAATTCTCGTGGTTCCGTACTGTAAGAGTGTTCTAGCAGATTGTTAAAGTTAGTTCGTGGAGTCACTCGATTGACATCCATGGGCCATTTTTGTTCGACACTTTCATAGGTACTGTACCTAGTAGTAAAAGACATTATTTTGTGATTTTATCAACTCAATTTGATCAATTACCAACTCGCATCATTGTGACCATAGTGAAAGCAAATTTCTCGCTTTTCGTTTGGTCCTCCACCATGCCACAGAAAGCTGTACTCCGTAGTAGTACCCACCTTCTCATGAACGCCAATTTCAATTAAAGTCTTGTCACTGAGCACCAAATCCCACTGTTCACTATTTTCAGTATGAATTTCATCAATTTTAGCTCCTTGAATTGAAAGCTTGAGTGATGGCTTATTATTGCTGTTGCCCATTACTCGAGCCCGGTTTGGTATTTCAATTTTGTTTTCGTCAAACACTTCAAACACTGTGGCACCGCTGCTGTTGAGCACATTTTGCCGGTGAATTGCGCTTTCGATTGTGTTTGCAAGCAAAAGAAGCGACAAAACAAGCTTCATCTTCACATATGTTTAGGGATGAATCAACTGATTCTCAATTGACAATGACGCAGTAGACACACACACACAAAGACAATGTTTTGTTACTAAGCAAACTCGAGTTTAATCAATGACATCATTAATGTACAATGCTGATCAATTTTGATTTGGATGTTTTTTTTGCTTTACATCAAATATACGATGATACCATTAAACAGGATTTATGTGCTCTAACAATTTGACTTAGACGATTAGATTCGTTGCTTTGTGGCATCCAAATCTAATCTCAAACACTTGAGATCGTATATTGACTCCGAATCTTGATCTACATAATAAAAGCCTATTAGATTTTACAATGCTAAATCTTTTGTTATGTATTTTCTCAAAATCATAACAAAAATCTTCCAGTTCCACTAAAAGAACTTTCATTTTTCAAAAGAAATTTAAAAACAAAAATCGATATTACTAAAACAAATAATACCATGATTATATAAATCAAAAATATTAATTTTGTTAATTGAAATTTTGTTAATTTTGTCAATTTAATTCAATACCTAAATCAGGAATTAATTTATTAATTATTTCGACATTTTATTTTTACTGAAAAATAACAAAAATCAAGAGAATGTACTAACCCAAATACGACTTCCGTCAACTTTTATTGGTATTTAGGTAAGTCTTTGGAATTTATTTAAATACGGTTTTATAATAAAAATGTCGAAATCTTACAATTTTCATGCGACTCAATTAAATGTCTCGGTTAATGATGTAAGTATTGGGTATATTTTGATTATTTATTTTTAAATTTTTATTTACAGGATTTCCCATTCTGTGTGCTCAAATCTGATTCACAAGGAAAACTGATTGGCGAATATTCTGTAGAAATTGAAATGCTCAAGCTGTTAGAGCGGGCTTTCAATTTTAGTTCGCACTTTGTGTCCGCCAATCTCGAATGGGGAATGTTTGATCATCGAACCCGGAAATGGTCAGGAGTGATTGGACAAGTCGCGAATGGTACGACAAACTTTGGAATGTGTGAACTGACCTACTCGGAGGAACGTACTCGAGCTGTGGACTTTTCACGATTTATTGTCTCAAGTCAAATGACTTTTATATCTCAAAGTGCGGGCGGTGGAGTGAACGATTGGATAACGCCAAGTTTGGCCAATTACATTTGGTTGATCAATTTGTGTTTGTTTGTGTTCACTTTAGTGTGACTTTATGTTGCTCAACTCGTGCATTATCGATTATCAATTCATCATGATAAGAATAATATTCACGAGAATGTCTGTGAAATATCATGGAAATTATTTTCAATTTATCTGCGTCAACCAATCACAAATCTAACATCTCGACAAGTTCAAATTCGACTCATTTACTCATTTTGGATGGTGACAGCCTTTTTACTCTCCACCTTTCTGTGCATTAGTTTCTGTTCAATTCTAACTGTGCCCGCACCCGCCCTACCAATTGACACTGTCGAGGATCTACTCAAAGCAATCGGCGATGATTCACACTTTTTGATAGCAAAAGATCATTCCAATGAGTTGAGTTCTTATTTGTATGCGAGCCCAAGTGAATCAATTCGTTACACAATTGGTCGTCATATCAATCGAACAAAGCGCAAAATGTTGCGCAATTATTCTGAAGTGATCAAGACTGTTGAGTCGGATGGGAAAGTAGTTTCAATTGGAAATAGAATATTTTTGCAGATGCAAAAACATTTTTATGCCTCAAAGGCGCTGCACATTGGTTCGGGCTATGTAGAATTGGATCAGTTGGCATGGCCATTGGCAAAAGGTTCACAATTCATACGACCATTTAATATGATGATTTTGCGTGCACAGGAAATGGGTTTCCTTCCATTCTGGCTACAAGAGACAATCAGAAGGCAATCGGTGAAAATTGGATTTTGGCCGAAAGTGGACGACAAAATTGTCAATGAAAATGTTGCACGAAAATTGACTCTAAAAGATGTTTGGTTGATTTGCATTTTGTGGATTGTTGGATTCGGTTTGGCAGTTTTAATGTATTGCGGTGAAGTGTTCGTGTATTGTGTTAGTCGAAAGTTTAATTTATGAATTTAAATTTTCACATTTTTACAGATTGATTTGTGAAAATGTTGGTCATTATTTGACCTTTTTGGCTTTAATACTCAAAATATTTTTATAACATTGACAATTAAATCAATAATAAAATCTATATTTAAATCTTGTAATTGTTTAAATATTATGAGATTCAAGTACATTCAAATAAATTATAATATATAATTTTGTTAATTAGTTCTTTTTTATTATTTTTGCAAATTTAACAAAATCGAATTTGTTAATTAGTATTAATAAAATTAATATCATTTTACAATGTTCCTGTTAAATTAACATTTTCTGAACATAAAAGAATAAATTCAAATTTATTTCCTTTGATACATTGAAATGACAACATTTTGCGATTTTCATCAAGCCCAATTGAATGTTTCTGTAAATGAGGTTTGTTCATTACGTTTTGTAATTGAATTTTGATTAATTTTTAAATTATCAACAGGATTTTCCATTCTGTTTATTTCACAATTCAAGCGGAAAATTGATTGCCGAATATTCTGTAGAGATGGAACTGTTGAGGTTGTTGGAGAGAAGATGCAATTTTAATTCGCACTTTGTGTCCGCCAATCTCGAATGGGGAATGTTTGATCCTCGAACACGGAACTGGTCTGGCGTGATTGGACAAGTCGTGAATGGTACGACCAACTTTGGAATGTGTGAACTGACGTACACTGCTGAACGGGCTTCGGTTGTGGATTCTACTCGATTTATTGTATCAAGTCAAATGACTTTTATATCTCAAAGTCCCGGTTTTGGAGTAAACGATTGGATAACGCCAAGTTTGGCCAATTACATTTGGCTGATCAATTTGTGTTTGTTTGTGTTCACTTTAGTATCACTTTATTTGATTCAACTCGCACTTTATCGATTATCAATTCATCGTGATAAGAATTATAATATTCTCGAGAATGTCTGTGCAACAACATGGAAATTGTTTTCAATTTATCTACGTCAACCAATCACCAAGTTGTCAACTCGTGTTCATCAAATTCGATTGATTTACTCATTTTGGATGGTGACAGCCTTTCTGCTCTCAACCTTTCTGTGCATTAGTTTCTGTTCAATTCTAACTGTGCCCGCACCCGCCCGACCAATTGACACAGTCGAGGATCTACTCGAAGCAATTCGTGATGATTCACATTTTGTGATCATCAAAGATGAATCGAGTCATTTGCAGTCCTTTCTACACGCAAGTCCAAGTCAAACTGTTCGTTACGCAATTGGTCAGCACTTGAATCGTACAAAACGTAAAATGATGCAAAATGATATGGTGGAAATGTTGCCGGCTGTTGAGAGTAGCTCAAAAGTGATATCAATTGGAAATCGAATATTCTTAGAAGTACAAAATCGGTTTTATGCCTCAAAGCCACTGCACATTGGATCGGGCTATGTCGAGTTGGATCAGTTGGTGATCATTTTACCCAGAAATTTTCCCCTAAAACGCCCATTCAACATGATGATTATTCGGGCACGGGAAATGGGTCTCTTCGATATTTGGTTACAGGAAACAATCAGAAGATTGTCCGTGAAAATTGGTGGTGGTTCTCGGAAATTGACTAATGATCAAAATCAAGATAATAATAATGTTCGAAAATTGACTTTCAAAGACATTTGGTTAGTTTTCATTGTTTGGATCGCTGGAATCGGTTTAGGAATTTGCTTTTATTTTTGTGAAATTGTTACATATCTTATATATGCTTCAATGGTAGAATTTAAATTTACATTCAAACATAAAAACATTTATGCATAATTTGGCAAGAGAATTGTCAATTATTTGTCACTCAAAACGCCTTCAATTGTCAAATGTCTATTTACTTGCTGTTGTCTAGTATCTTATCATTAAATAAAAGTCATAAATAGACAATTGTCATGTCATTGTTATGTATGGAGCCTTCCACAAGATAGTGTATCCATTGATATTCAATTACACAATTAGACAATACATTTGTTTGACATCAAATCAATGTGCAATCAAATCAAATTCTGCTTTCAAGTGGATGGATGAAAGCTACAATGAACAAAGTAACAACAATAAAAAGCTAAATTATCATCATAAATGCATAAATAACTAGAGTGGAAACCACCGTCAGCTTGTCATCATCATCATTTCAACAGTTTAATTTGATTTGTAAAGTTGACAAAATGTTGAACTTGTTGACAACGTTCTTCATTTTGTTTGCATACATTTGTTTCTTTTCTGAGGCAATTTTGATTCAAGATTTAGGTGGAAATGGAATCTGGACTGCGATCAATGCTAATAAATGTGAGTAATATTTTGATCGTTTTTTAATTTCTATAGATAATTTTAATAATTTTCCGTATAGCAATAAAAGTGCCTAGTCGCGTTCCTGGATCGATCTACTCCGACCTGGAACGAGCAAAAACCATCCCCGAAATCTATCGCGATTTCAACGATGTTCAAACCCGTTGGGTGTCGTACGACAATTGGACCTATGAACGGCACTTTGATGTGGACTCGAAAGTGCTGGCAATGAAGCACATTTACCTAACAGCTCATGGACTGGACACTGTTGGAACAGTGACACTGAATGGTCGCGTGCTCGGTTCGGTGGACAACATGTTTGTACGTTATAGATGGGCGGTTAAGGAGTTTCTCAACACGAGCGGAAATCAATTGAGTATTCAGTTTGAATCCGCCCCGATTGTGTCCAAGCAACTGTACGAGAAGGTGCTCAAGGAGAAGTACAGCATTCCACCAAGTATGTGCCATATTGATTTGACCTTGAACTTTAATCTTTAACCTTTATCATCAATCTCTAACCTTTGTATTATCATATTAGCATGTACACCAGATGTACAGAGTGGTGAATGTCATGTGAATATGATCCGCAAAATGCAGGCGTCATTTTCTTGGGATTGGGTATGATTTTTTAGAATCTTGATTTCTTTACTTTTTATGTGTCCCAAATAGGGCCCAGCCTTTCCAACCCAAGGCATCTGGAAGCCCATCGAACTGGAAGCCTTCAATGAACTGATTTTGCGTACTGTGTCCGTGGATACTCAAAAACGTGACCCCAATCAATGGGTACTGAATTACACTCTGCACCTAGAGGGTCCCTCCACTGAGACCCACGGAATTATGACCTTGAGCTTGGATGGAAAGCCAATTGTCGACAATGCAACATTCAACGTTCATTTCGATGGCAAAGGCGAGGCTGTTGTGGGGCACGTGACACTAGTGGATTCCGTCAAGCACAGTATCAAAGCATGGTATCCTAACGGCTATGGCGCTCAACAGTTGTACAATCTGACGGTGTCCCTCAAGACTTCTAACGGAGAAACCGCAGACAAATCCATCAAAATCGGTTTCCGCACTGTGAAACTCGTACAGAATCGACTCGAGTCCAAGACAGAGGCCTACTCGTTTTACTTCTCCGTGAACGATCAACCAATCTACTCGAAGGGCTCCAACTGGATTCCGGCACATGCGCTACATGAGTCACTAAGCGAAGAATACATTCGAGAGATGCTCAAATCGGCTCAACTGGCCAACATTAATATGTTGAGAGTGTGGGGCGGTGGAATCTATGAGGATGATCGATTCTATGAAATTGCAGACGAGTATGGCATTCTGATTTGGCAGGATTTCATGTTTGCCTGTGCACTGTATCCCAATGAGAAGACGTTCATGGATTCGGTGAAGGTGGAGATTGCGCAACAGGTGAGACGATTGCAGTATCATCCGTCGATTGCGCTTTGGGCTGGTGAGTGATCACGTGATTGAATGATTCTTTACTAATCGAATTTATGAATTTGCGAATTCATAAATACTCAAAAATGTAGGAAACAACGAAAACGAAGTTGCAATTGCATCTGACTGGTGGGGCATTCGTCCAAGTGAACATTACGAAGATTACCGAGCCGATTACCGTGCCCTGTACATTCACGCAATTAAACCAATCGTCGAGGGTGAGGATCTCTCCCGACCCTACGTATCCTCGAGTCCATCGAATGGCGTGAAAGACTCGAGTGAGAATTACACCGCATCCGACCCACAGGCTCAACAGTACGGTGATGTGCACTACTACATGACAATGGGCAACATGTGGGACTGGAAAATGTATCCAAGTCCAAAGTTTGCCTCCGAGTATGGCTTCCAGTCTTGGTCCTCACTGCAAACTCTAGAGAAATCAATTTCAAAGGACAATTTGACCTATCCATTGGATCGAACGCTTGTCCATCGTGAGCACTCGGACGGTCAATTGGAAAATCTGAACGCCATGATTGAGATGCACATGCGCATGCCCACTCCCGGTAATGTGACCACACTCGAGCACTACATCTACCTCACCCAGATATTCCAATCGATGGCAATCAAAACCGAGACGGAGCACTATCGGCGCAATCGTGCAGTGAACATTGAAGATGGCACGGGCAACACCATGGGTGCACTCTATTGGCAGTTGAATGACATTTGGCCAACTGTCTCCTGGGCATCGCTCGAATTTGGTGGCAAATGGAAAATGTTGCACTATTTTGTGCAGGACATGTTCGACAACCTGCTGGTCAGTGCATACGTGGATGAGGGCGAGCTGAAGGTGGTGCTCATTCGAGATGATCACCAACCGGAGGTGATCAATTTCACACTTCAAATCAATGTTTTCGATTGGTCACAACTGACGCCCATTCACCAGCAGCACGTTCAAGTGCAATCGAAACCATTCTCGGTGACATTGGGCTTCCATGAAAAGTTGGATCACTTCTTGCAGACAGCCAAATGCAAAGACACCAATCACTGCTTCATTGAAGTGATCATCTTCGAATCAAACGCTCGAAAAGGTTCAAATTTCCTTTTTGTTGGTGAGCCAAAAGATGCCATAGGTCTTCAGAAAGCTAAAGTACAAATCAAATCAATCTCCGAACCCAAAACTGATCCACAAGACCCGAATTCTAAAGAATTTACAATCCAACTCGAGACAGACCACTTGGCACTGTTTGTTTGGCTCGACTTTGTGGCCAACTCAGATTTGATCGGAATATTCTCAGACAATGGCTTTATGATGACCAGTCGGAATGTTAGTTTGACCTTCAAGACAAGCCACTCGATCAGTAAGGAGAAGTTGAAGGAAACATTGACTGTCAAGTCACTGAAAGATGTCGAGTAAATGTTGAGTTTGACAATTTAATAAACGTTGTTTTATTATTAATTATAGTACTTTTGGCATCATTTTGATATATTTTATATATTTTTGGATATTATGAGCCGAAATGACGAAAATGCGCCCCGTAATGTAAGTGTCCACCCAAAGCGGCGCATACATCGCTACATTACATTTTGAATTCGGCCACTGAGTAGCCCCATTGGGCGCATGCTCAGATGCACTCGTTTCTTGAACTGATAAGGAGAAAATTGTGTTTGTGTCTGTCCGTTTGTTTTTTGTTTTGGTCATTTATCGATCGCTTTCTAAAACTCTGTGTTATAACAGGTGGTGATTGTGCGGTGGCGCACTGTTTCGTCACTGTCATCATCATCATCGTCCGAGTGTTTGTCCAATGACCATTACAACTTTCAATGACTCACTGGTCAGTGTCATCACTACCTCAACCTACTGCTCAGCCGCCATGGCAAACTACGGCTGCTGGCAGGTCAAATCCTTGCCTTCCTACACCACAAAGCCAACACAACAGTCGGTCTTGGCCACAAACGAACCAGTCTCGATCGTTTGGCATTGTTTGGTTTTATTTTGTTTGTTTTTTACCGATTATATCCCTCTCAAACCAATCTTCACTGAAATTAACATTTACCTTCTCAACAAAGCTCTAGTTTGTCGTCAATGATGTCTTTCGTCTATCCAGCCACTACTACCCATTCTGGACTGTCGAAAATATTAGTAAACTGTGTTGTGGACAAATTGGTAATCAGCAACAATGTGATTTTATCTTCGGCTACCATCCCTGGTGAATCAATTATACCACAATTTTCCATCTACTGGTCCAATGTGAGCAAATTCTCTGTGGATCGTTTGATCCGCGGCGGAATCTACGTACCCGGTTCTCCAAATACTCGTATCTATCACATTGAGTTCATCAATTTTTCTGCTCTGCCAGTTCCACTTCAGATGCTTTTGGAACCATCACGAAAATTTAGCTTTTCAATCACAGACCACGGACCATCTCTCCTATTTGACGCATTCAAAATTGGATGTTTAAAGAACTTAAATCAAAATGGCGATTACCTCTGGGAAATTCATGATAACCCGTCTGATGAGAATACTGGAGGACCACGTGCCATCGGTTGGGGACGTGAAACGGGACGCCTTCAACTGTCCCTCGAAGAATACATAGAAAGTTCGATTCTGATTTGGGTGAGTTTCTTTTGATATCTGTATTCCTGTAACGAATTCTCTTGATTTACCTTTGCATTATGGTCTTTTCCAGCGAGGATCGATTCCTTTCACTGAAATAATAATTGAAGCTTTGATTGATCTTGAATTTGAACTCAGGTCAAATGGAAACTCGTTTGACTACCTCGACTCAGATTTACGTTTGAAGATTCAAAAGTTGGAGATAACTAAACGCATGATTCGGTATTTTAGAGAACGGTATCTCGCACATTTTTCCCCTGATGAAAATCTCGAAAATGGATTACTGGAGTCAACTAACAGAAACATCAAGGACGAACTGATTCAAAATCCGGTGATTCCTTTCGATTATGTCTGGTACACGAATGACAGGGAAGTTGGAGCTCCATGTTACGGTGAAGTAAACACAGAATTGGATCAACAGCCCGAGCCAGCTCGTCAGTGAACACTTTCTCATCACGAAACGTGCCTCAATGCAAGTCAACAGCAACAACCACTATAGTATACACACTTATATTATCTCCAGCTTAGCATTATTTCTGTACGTATGCCAACCCTTTCTCCATGTGTGTCAACCAAATTCAATTGCTGCCATTTGCACACAAGACATTACATATTATAACATAATAACAGACAAACGTGGTATGAGTGCAAAGTCGTTTCTTGTGACTAAAGTGAACTTTACCTTGATTTCCCTGTATGACTATGTAGTTCAACTTTATTTTAAATAAATTATTAATCACATTCATATTTAAAAGTATGTACATTATATTTATTATTATTATCATTTATATTTTGTACAGTTTTTCTTCGGTATCTGATAAGAATTTTTGTGATAAAGTTTTACTTAATATTTACAAACTAGTTTATGTGTTTATCGATTGCTGTATGCCAAAGGTCATAAGTTATTTATTTATTAATTTTGTTTGACTATTAATTGTTGAATGTAAAAGATGTCTCATGTACTTGTCATGTGTTTTGTTAAAATTAATATATTGATATTAATATTCAATAGCATTGTATGCAATTGAACTATAGCCCCTATACCAATGCCAAACCAGTGCATCATCCTTTATCCAGAGATTGCTCATTTGTTCACTGTTTTGCACCGTACAGCTACTTTTACGTCTCCAGATTTGTTTGCCATACTGTCCTTCTTCTGGTCCTATCTGGTCTCGCCATGTCAACCCTCCCCACAACTTTTCATATCGTAAGCGATGCTGTCTACTGAGCATCAGAGGATTATTCAAGTGTGACTGGTAAATCCAAAGTTTGAAACGGGTGAGATGGGCAAATTGAGACAAATGAGCAGTTGGGTCAAAGGCTGGGAGGCACCTCTGTTTGAGGCAAAATGACCTTATCGACGGAAAGATGTGTCCCAGTTGAGTGAGTATGAGTGCACTCGGGCAAGCATTGGATAGCGCCCAAGAAGGTTCGATGGTGAGGTGGCGGACTGTGTGCAGGGCTGGAAGCTTGACAACATTCCGCAGGGGATCCAGCTGAAAGCCGCTTAACCAAAGATCGGTCAAGCGAACCAACTTGATCAGTGTTGGCAGTATGGCAGTGATTGGCATCGTGGAGGGATCTTCATTGCGTTGTGGATCCTTTTCGAGACAATGCTGCATGCGCAATGAATACAACTGCGTGAACTGTGCAATGTGCTCAAGTGCAGCACCATTTCGATGGTGAAAAGTCAAATGGATTGTCAAATGGGTGATACCACTAGAAGCACTTTTGCCCATGCTCGGCGAGGATGGTAACAATGACTTGCGGTAATGGGCCAGAGTTTGATAAGCGATCTCATCATTATGTGGATTATAATATATTACGAAATTAATGTGCAGCCGTGTGCAATTTGGACCAAGCTTGCGCATCATCTGCACTTGCTCCTTCTCATCGTACGCCCACTGGCTCCAATAGAATCGTTCCAATTGGAACAGAATTCGAGAATCGATTTCGATTGGAATGCTGCTGTGGACGTATCTCAAATCTTTGTAGTTAAACATGCTCGGCGAACAGAGATCGAGACGTTTCAGGCAGTGAAGCTCACTGATGGCCGCACAGATTTGGCCCACCAGTTGAATCTTTGTGCCACGGAGTTGGTTGAACATTCCAAATAGGGAAAGATGGCACAGCTTGGGCCAACTTGAGATCAAATATGGAAAATGGGGATAGTGCTCTGCGTATAGTGGCTTGTTGCTGCGTAAACTGCCATAGTGCGTGTGGCTGGTGAATATGAGCAGATGCTCTAGGGCTGGAAAGAGTTGCGCCAATCGATCCACAGTGGCGGGACACAGCTTCGATCGAACCAGAGTGAGATCATCACTAAAGTGGTTCTTCAGTCGTAGCGATGCATCATCCTCGAGCATGTCCCGGTACAGTTGGGTGGCATAGTGTTCGATCTCTCGAAAGGACCAAAACAATTTGAGTGACTTTCGAGTGCGGAAACAGTACTCGATCAGGGATTGGATGTGACTATTGAGCACACGGAGATGAAATAGTTCCGAGAGGGTAAAGTTGCGGTTGAAGTAGTACAAAAGAATGTCGGTTGGGAGATGGGTGAATTGGGACATGGTGAGGATGGGATTGGGCAAATAGAATTTGAAGAATGCCAAATGATGAAATGATAGTTGAACAGTTTGTTGAGTACAACAACTCTATTCTGTCCACTGTCCACTCTATATAGCGTGCGTAATGTTCATCAATCTTACATTGCACAGCTGTGTGCATTATCCGAAGTTAATCACTCAACAGGATGGGCATCACAACACATCACATCACACTGATACATAGTCACACATTTCGCTATCTAATGGACTTTAGAGTTTAGATCACACACAAATACGATCGAGAGACATAAGAAAGGGCCAAACTGTGTTGTGCGTTGTTGTTGTATTGCTGCAACACATATGTAAATCACATCTGTTTGTATAATCTAGATTAGAAATTATGTTTAAATGTATACTCGCTTATTGTTACAAATACCAAATAAATTCAACAAATGGTCATAAATGTTTGATTGAGTAGATTAATTGATAAATGTTTGCACTACTATTCCTCTATGCACCTCTCTAACTTTGCATTTGCCAATTGTTTGAGTTGGTGTAGCTTTGTTATTGATTTCAAATTTAAATTTCCTTTTGTTGTTTCAATTAATTTTTAAATTTGCACAACTGGCAATTGCGGTAAAGTTTAAGGGTACCAGGAACTAAAAAAGTTCACAGGTGGTAGGTAAAACATGCAGTAATCGATCAGTTTGACCTTTGCTCGTACAATCTGATCTGCCACTACCCAAATCGTATGTATGACAATTGCTTCACACCACAAGAACACCTGTAGAATTGATTACAACGAAAGAGTAAGTAGCCTTTGACCTCAAGCCCATTTCCCCTACAACAGAAATTGCCAACGAGTAACATAACACTTTTCCTGTAATCTTTGTACAGTGTCAGTGTGTCTGTGAAATCTGCAAACGTCGATAATTTCTGTGCTTTATATTTGAACTCAACTTTACTCGTCTCATTACAATCACTACAAATAATGATCCACAAAATGTTTACAGATTTTCTAACCAGAATGTTCGCCTTCATTATTTCCTGTTTCACAACTGTAACTTTAACAACTGCAGTTCACCAGTCACCAATCTCCAACGAAAGCAACAAACAACAACAACAACAGTCAAATAACAGCGAACAACAAAATCAATCTGCCCCCAGGACAGTGTTTTTGCATTTACCAAACGAACTTTTACTTTTAATTCTGCATCGAGTGCCAATCGAGGAATTGATTCGCTCTGTGTCGTGCATCTGTAAACGATTCGGTCAATTGGCAAATGCCTCTTGTCGTATGCGACAATCAGTGACACTCATTTTACCAGCTAGTGGATACCATGAGTTCTGTTCGTTCAAAGTTGACTACATTCATGGAGACTCACCAATCATCACGAATTATGACACACAAAAGCGAAACAGCTCACCTTACTTCAAGTATGCCCATTTGAGAGTGCCAGTGCCAAGTGACATTTCTTGCCAAGCCTTGACCAGCACATTTCCCAATGTGCGCAAACCGCAAATATCTGCGTTTCAAAGCGAGACAACCCCAGATTTGCCAGAGTTGCTCTCCAATCTTCTCCTGCACTGGAGTACAAATCTAATTGCGCTGCACATTGCGTGTGAGTTTCTTCGACCGTCGAATGTGGACGACATAGCCAAAGCCAAAGAAGTACAAAATCAAAAATATTATCGCGTGTTGAGCGCCATCAGTCGCATGTGCCACGTTCGAAGTCTCATCTTCTGTGGCAATGAATTTCGTCCAAATGAACCACTCAATTTGCCAGTGATTAGCCAACTGGACGAGTTCTACTTCTTCTCAGAGTCATTCAAGCCTGACATACTCAGTCACTGGTCAAGTATGGAAGCAATCGATTGAGGAGAATAGGACTGGAAGCAGTGATCACTTTTGGATGTCAATTTGGTGCACAGGTGCTCAGTGATTGGTCAAACCGGGGACTCACCACACGGCTCACTCACCTTACAGTCGTCATCAGTTAACACATATTTGAGGAGGCAACATTCGAGCAGCAATTTGATTACGCCTGTGCACTGTTGAGTCCAGTTCGGGGCACACTCTTTTCACTGTCAATCTATTTGCACACGCGAATGTCACATTTCACCCAACTAATCACCAGCTTACCATCACTAATCGACACGCCTGGCATTGAATGCCTCAAGATTGTGGTCCTCTCTCAACGAAACCGAACACCTTTTGACTATTCAGCCACCTTTGATGCACTGAATCGACTAGACATTGCCACTGTTCGGCAGCCATCGATTCGATATCTCTTTGTGAACACTTGCGATGGTGCATACAGAGAAGAAGATGGTGCAAACGAGCTCTCGATTAATTTGAGATTACAAGAAATATTCCCCAATTTAATGCTGCTCAGCAATAATCATATTTTTTCAATCTAAAATAAATAATTTGTTATCACTACTAAAATACAGAGCTAGTGCAATTAGTAATTGCCAATTACAAAGCTTGGTCGTCACTACTTAGGCAAAATAAATGGACAAGACGGACTTTACCCTGACCTAGAAAGATCAAGGTACACCAGTTTGAAAGTTTTCCTTATTTTTAAAAAGATTAAAGTTTAAAAATATAAACCAATTACAATGGCAATCCAGATGGGCTAACAAACATTAAAATGTCTGTTGAGAAACACCAAAAATTTTTATTACAAACACAACAAAGATAACACTCCTGTTCAGGCAATTAAAAGAAGATAATGATAAGCTATGTGAGCCCTAAAATCTAGTGTACATAGACATTCAATGAATTTAAAATTATTTTTATTATTAATTAATTTAATTAAAAATACAATAAAATATCATATTTTTTACTCTTCGTATGCAAATGTCTATTACTACCGCAAACTTAAGGATGGAAACATAATTTTTTCTTAAAACTAATTTAGTTTAGTGTTACTGGAAATGTAGTGCAAACGCATGACTTTGTAAGTGTAAATGTTGACAAACACGATTCCATCAAGTAAGATAGCATTTTGGTGCAGTTGAACATCACCGGGTGATTGTATCTGTGTACGAGATAGAGGTTAAATACGGTTCGTCGCTTTGATTTTATCTCGTTAATTTTTCTTAAGCTGAGGAGTCTCAAAGATTCTATAGACTGTGCGTCATTGGTTATCAAGAGAATTAATTCTTGACTTTAGAAAATCAAATCTCAAATGATCTTCTGATTCATGATAATTATAATTCAAATGAGTAAATGTAAGAGTACTGATTATTTTTAGGTAAAAGTACAAGATAGTATGCTTAAAATAGCGCACCATTTCATATGCAATGTTTGTATTATTAACTTTCAAATGTAGTAAAGACGACATAATTGTGCAATAGTGCACTTCAAATGTTCAGTGAAACTAACATCCAATACACAATCACTGAGCGTTGCCCCTGAATGTTGGCTTTCATTAAGAATGCAAATATATAGCCATTCATAGGACAATGATTTGATAGGGGCTATTTGATTGTACATTACATTGCACTATGGAGTTGTATATACAATGTACGAGCAAGGTTTACCTTGTACAACCGAGCCAATGAAGTGTCCAGCAAAACTTTAACGGACATGCAAAGTTCGCGGCTACACCTGCTTCTGAGGAGTTACCAAATTCAAAAAGACAAATTTAAATTAATTTATTACGGTATGTCTAAACATTGAGAAACACTAAAATTGTATTGCACCAAAAGATAAGCTGATCCATAATAAACATGACCAACACTTCTGTTGAGACAATTAAAGCAAGAAGATAATGATGATAAGCTGGGCGCAATAAAATCTAGTGTTACACAGACTTTCAATGAATTGAATATTATTTTATTAATTATTTTAAAAATACAATACATTTTTTAGATATTACTATTTGCATATGCATTAATGTCCATGACTATATATATACTCAATGAAATGGAAACATAATTTTTTCTTAAAACTAATTTAGTTTAGTGTTACTCGGAATGTATATTGCAAACACTTGACTTTGGGAGTGTAAATGTTGACAAGCACTATTTTGATCAGGTAAGATATTTTTTTGTGTTTAGTTGACGACGGAAGATTGTATCTACAGATAAGGTTAGCATTTTGTTAATTAACTTAAGTTTAAAGATGATGAGTCTCAAAGACTTTGTAAACTGTGTGCGCCATTGGTTATCAAGAACAATTCTTGACTTTATGAAAAGCACAATGTTTATCGAGTGACTCACTTATTCTTATATGTATGGATACAAATATGCTGCAATTCAAATGTGCAAGTGTATTGATTGATTAATTAGATATGTAACTTACAGAAAAAAAACTCAGTAGAAAATAGCATGGTTGAAATAGCATTGGCAAATGTAGATCATCAGTGTGTCAATCACTCGGAAAGCTTTTACTCATTGTACTCTTAGTTTGTGTTTGACTTTATTACTCGATATAAGAGCAACACTGACTGACAATCACTGATCAGGCAAACTCCTGCGAACGCTCATTTGTGCGTTCATTAAGTGACTAAATTTTAGTGTATTTACAGTTGCTGTTATATTACAATCTTTATAATATTATATTATAGTTCACACAGTTAACCAAACACGAGTCTGGACTAATCCAACACTGTGATGACCAGTGTTTGAGCTTGAGCTTAACCATCTTTATGATCTTTCACTGCAGTTTGGAGCAATGCGTATTGCTGTGTTTGACTAGACATCAAACTCGTAAATCATCTCAACCATTTCAAGCGTTAAACTAAGCCCTTTTACCCCTCTTATTATTGGAGTATATTACTGGGTATATAAGATGATGTATTAATGTTTGATTCAAGGACCTTTTTATTACTGATTCAATTTTTTAAGTAATCAAAATGTCAATTTCATCCTCACAATGGCGGCTCCTCTCAATGTTGGCCCTCACTTTTTCATTCTTTCTCGTGGAAATTGTGGTGGGCTATTTGACCAAGTCAACTGCACTGGTCGCTGATTCGTTTCACATGTTGTCAGATGTGATTGCACTGGTGATTGCCTATTTGGCTATTTTGGTAAATATTCTTTATTTCTTTATTCGTATATTTTTTTAAAATTTTTCTCATTATTTATTTATTTTGATTATTTATTAATATTTTTGATTTTTTATTCTTATTTTCAATAAGATGTCACCAAAACAATGGTCGAAAAGTACCTTTGGCTGGGCACGTGCCGAAGTGTTGGGTGCCCTGGTGAATGCAGTTTTCCTGGTGGCTTTGTGTTTCTCGATTCTCATTGAAGCGATTAAGCGATTTTTCGATCCCGAGCAGTTGGAAAACCCAATTTTGGTGCTGTGGGTTGGTGTGGCTGGACTGGCCATAAACGTGGTTGGACTTTTCCTATTTCATGGTAAGCGCTTAAAATACATTTTATTGCCTTGTTTTTTAACTACAAAGTTTATTGTAATTTTGTTGCAATAGATCATGGTCACGGGCACAGCCATGGTGGTGGTGGTGGTGGTGGTGGTGGTGGTCATGTTCATAGTGATAATGATAGTGAAGATGGTGGACATGGCCACAGTCACGATCACGGAAGCGGTCACGGTCACAGTCACCATCATGGAAGCGGTAACGGACACAGTCACGCTTCCGGAAACAGTCATAATCACGGAAGCGGTTACGGACATTCTCATGGTCACCAGCACGAAATTCCTCTAGAAAATATTGCCGAAATCAAACCCCAAAACAGCAAAACAACCGATAAACCAACCAAACAGCGTAAACCAACCCGCAACATGAACATGCACGGAGTATTTCTGCATGTCCTCGCAGACGCAATTGGTTCAGTGATTGTGATCATCAGTGCACTGATTGTCAATTACACAGAGTGGGAGTACAATGTCTACGTAGATCCGGCACTATCCGTGATTATGGTCTGCATTATCACCTACTCCACAATACCTTTATGTAAGTCTTGGATTTATATTTTGTACATTTATATTTTTACATATTGGGTAATTAAATTCTCTTCATTTCAGTACGAAGCTCATCGTTGATCATGTTGCAAACAGTTCCGCAGCACATTGAACTCGATTCTCTCCAGTCAAAACTACTAACAGAAATTGATGGAATTCTGGCGATTCACGAGCTGCACGTTTGGCAACTGGCGGGTGATCGAATCATTGCCACTGCGCACATTCTGTGCACAAACCTAGAGAACTACATGAAGGTTGCGGGTAAAGTTAAACAACTGTTCCATCGGAAAGGAATCCACTCGAGTACGATTCAGCCAGAATTTATTGAACAACCAGTCGATTCGGTACTACAACAACAAGAACCTCATCATGAATCGATTCTGTCGTTGGATAGTTGTGCGCTCGATTGTCCAGATACAGAGAACAATTCGTGTGAACCGAACAAATGTTGTGGCTCGACGATGATGAAGGCAAAGTCGTTGAGCAGTGTTCAGGTGATCGATCCAAATAGAATCGATAGCAATAATAATAATAATAACTCGAATTTATGAAACACTATTTCGAAATTTGTCGAACAAAAAATCTGTCAATAATTACAAGTTTTGTTTTACAATTTAATATACAAATAAGGACAAGGATTAATTAATTATAATGCTACCAAATTTCAAATTGAGAAATATGTCCATAATATTGTTTCAAACATAATCGACATTTTGTTTGGTTAATTTGGTTATTCTCTATTCGCAAATACAAATTCCGAATTGAAGGCAAACGAATGGACTCAACGACCTGTTGGGCAAGTGCGCAAAGGTATACGAAAAGATGTCAAAATGTTTATCTGTTAGATTGAGCAGGTGTAGTTTGAAGCATTAGATTCGGGAATATTTAGATTCAAAAACTGAACACATTATGGTATTGAATATGTCAATAATTTGTGGTAACAACATCTAGTCGACGTCTAGTCCCTTAAAAGATCTGGTTCACGTTTGTTCAATATATAAATTGGTCTGAAATATTTTTGGTTTAAAATTCATATTAATATTCAATTGATACGATTGATAGACAAACAAAGTCATGATTGTCGATTGATTGTTGACACAAAGTCAATAATAGTTGTACGAAAATTATTTCCATCTTGTAATATTCTTCCCTTCACTTTGGCCAAATCAAGTGAATCGCATTAAAGAAATTTTATTTAATGGAGAAGAGTTACAATGTTCAGGAATGGCCAACAATTTGAATCAACATTTTGTCACGCCACAGTCGGGTAAATTATTGCGAAATTCCCATTTCTTTGTTCAGGAATTGGCCAACAATTTGAGTCAACATTTAACAATAAATAGTCTGAATATCATAAACATAAGTTCCCTAAGATTTCTTTTAATTGATTTTAAAAAAACTTTCTATAGACGCCAATTTTGTATCGATATGGTCAACTTTTATAAAGAAAACAGAAAAAAAACACAGTAAGGATAGGGAAAGAATGAAAGATACAACATTTAGAAGGAATATTTGTAAAAATGTAAGATGACGATAACCACGGGCGGTGGGTACAATTGATGTTGATTGAATATATATTAGAAAGTGTACCGAAATCCGCAAAAAAAAATTCAATTACAAATTGAGATAGTCAACAAGTGTGAATATAAACAAAATAAAACGTTTCATGCTGTTGAATTGACATTGAGAGTTCAGTATGAGAAAGAACAACATTCACAATAACTCGTGCACAACCATGAGATAGTCTTTCGGATCGAGTTGTGAGACTCCATTCGAAACTGAAGAAAAGTGACGACGAATGTGACCAATAGTGACCGACTGTTGTGTTCCAGCATAGTCACACTTGGGCCAGATGCACAAGTAAGGCTTGATTCCAGTGTGGGTCCGTTGGTGTTGCTTCAGATTAGTTAGTTTCTGTGTTCGAAATTGACAACCAGAATATTGACATTTCAGAGTGGGCTTGTGATGATATTCGTAATGAATGTACACTCTCTTTCGGTTTTCTCCTGTGAATGTACAGGCGTGGTAAGAACATTGAAAGTGACCAAGCAGGTGGTTCTGATTGTTGTGAATAGACAGTTGATTATATGAAGTGAAATGCTTTGAACACTTTTTGCAGTGCCATTTGGTGGTGTGCTGGTGAGACTGTTTGATGTGTAGACCTAGAATACGACTAAAACAAATTACGATTACTCATTGAGACATTTAGATAGACACAAACTTACTGATTTTCAAATGAATGAGTGCAATTTTTGACCAAACATCGAGATGGACAAATTGAATGTTTCTCTCTTAAGTGTTGAGTGAGTTGGTCTTCAGAAACAAAAGAATTCAAACAATCAGTCTCGGAACAATTAACACTTAGAGTGATGTACTGTTTTTCGGTTTGATTTTTTATTTGATTTTTCAGCTGTACGCCAACAGTTGCCCGTCTCGAAGACTCAGAGATTACTTCTGGCTGTGAATTATTTGGTTTTGTTGAATCCATTCTTGGTTTCTTTACAGATGGAGATAAATTTGGGACAGCCTCGGTAGTTTCAATTCTGTAGACACACTCGTCGCGGTCACATTCCTCATCTGCATCCAAATTATCTAATTTTGCGTGGTACGGGTTGAAAAAAGACAAAGGTGGATTGAAAGATGAGGGGAATAAAGTTGATGGTGAGGGTTGGGTAATGAGATGGACTTGTTGATCGGTAAAACTAGAATTTACCACCTGTGCACGGTCACAATCGCAAGTTTGATATTGTTCCATGCCATTAATCAACTTCGTTTCGAGTCTATTGAAAATCGAATCGACCAGAGGATCCACGAGTCGGTCCATCTCAGCACGCAACCACAAACGAGTGTTCTCCTTCTCGACAGCGAGCAATTTAGACAATAACACGGACATATTCGATGGTGATTGTGGTTCACGAGATTGAGATGAAGACATGATGATAATAAAGTTGTTAATAAATTAAATTCGTAGCATTCGTAGAAGTAGCAACAGACGTAATTTAGAAATAGAAATAAACTTGTGCCAACTCACAAATCAAACTAAACGGCAGCAGCTAACACCATAAAGATGTCTGTGCTGGTCGGCCAGTGACAATGACTGAAAACTGTTTTCTCTTTAGCTTGAGTGGAAATAGTAGTTGCACTTTGTTGTTATTTTTGCACAGGACTGAGCAACTGAGGCTTTTTCTGCTTTCTGTTGATTTCAATTTCTCCTCTTACAAATCTTATAATTCCTCGTCTCGCCCAATTCTACTCGTTCCTGGATCAATTCGAGGAAGGCCTTCAAGTTGATTGCGAACGACTGAAGCGTCAACTCATCGCTCAAGTATATCAACAATTTTTGTTTTTCTCCGAACGAATGTGATTCGTCAATTTGATGGTATCAGTTCTGACATTGTCAACATCTATTCCTGGTTTGACTATTCAACAGTGGTGACTGTTCCACTTGATCTGACAACGATTGTGAGCATGGAGAAACAAGGCAATCATTTGGATTCGAGTGGAAATGCTCGACATGTTCCTTCCACTTCCACTGGCCAGAAACGTAATGAATCCTCAAGCACATCTCAAACTGTGGACAACAACAACAACAACAACAAGCGACTCAAAAGTGATACTTCTGATGATGGACCGAACAAGTTTCAATGCAAGGTACCAGGATGTGGCAAAACATTTCGCGACAATCATGATTTGTCTCGACACGAGCGCTTCCATCTGGGCATCAAGCCATTCGCCTGCACCTGGCCCGACTGTCCTTTTTCTGCTGCGACAAAAAGTGATGTAGTTCGACACATTCGAACCAAACATTTCAAGTTGCCCGTAACCAAGAAAAACCAGGCACTACTCAACATTGAGGACAACCGCAATCCAGAGGATTATGTTCAGGTGGATAACCAACTGCTGGAAGGACGACTCGAGTGAGATTGTGGTAACTTTTTATTATTCATCATTATTCAGATCAATCAATTCACAATTGATATATTGGATAATTTGACTCAATGTCATCACCGAGTTCTTATAATATCTAACATGCAAACACTTTCTCATGTTTATCTATAAAACTGTACTTTAATTTGGGCCCTTCTTAAATTAAAATCATAAATTGTATTATTTAATAAATATTACTACATCAAATTCATTCAATACGGAATAGTTTAACTTGAGACGTTAATAATAGCCATAATGAGCCATAATATCCATAAGCGCTCAAGTGGACTTTGAACAACTGGCAAATTAACCAACAGGAAAAGCCAAGTCTCCGCGGTTTTTTGCAACAATCGCAAATGAACATTCCAAACGAAAATTGATCGAAATCAATTTGGATAGTGAAGATGAACTTGAATGCGAAAAGAATGCCATAACTGCAAATTGTGCAATTCAACTGTGAAGTACAATCGACAATTTACACATTAATCGAGAAAAATTTCAACACAGAAAATCGATTCGCATTTGTTGAGCGTGAATGATAGTGCATTTTCTGTGGAAATGATTTCAATGGAAATGTGTGATATTCTCATTCGATATTAATTTAAAGAATTTAGTTAAAGGAAACTTTAACTCGAGTTATTTCTCGACCTTGAGTTTAGATAATGTCAACTCAACTTAAACGTAACCAACTCTACATCACAGTTGAGATATATAGGAATGTTGGTTATTCAAATTGGACAAATTCAAATTAAAACTAATTATTACTTGGCCCAACTTTATCGGTCAGTCCTTCTATGACCGTCAAATATAAAAGTCAACGACGAATTGCTTATCACAATTCTAATGCGTTTGTACTCTTGTTTGACGAATTGGTACAAATTCTTTCAAGCACTGATTTGACCTGGTGAATTTTCTTCATCACACACGTCGCACATGGATGCGCGGGGTTGAGTGGGTGATTTTTTTACCTTGACCATCTTATTCAGTTTTTTGCACAGGTTCCAAAACACTAACTTATTAAAAAATCGGTGATCAAATAACCGAGTTATAGCCATTTGAAAATTAGCCTTCCACAGTTAAAAAATTGAATTTTTCATTTTGCTGCTACTGGTAGTGGCGCCTGGCGGCGACTTTTGAATTACTATTTTTGAGCTGTGAAAGGCTAATTTTCAAATGGCTATAACTCGGTTATTTGATCACCGATTTTTTAATAAGTTAGTGTTTTGGAACCTGTGCAAAAAACTGAATAAGATGGTCAAGGTAAAAAAATCACGCACTCAACCCCGCGCATCCATGTGCCATGTGCACATTGAATCCAACTTTTCCCAAATATTGACAAATTAATTTTTTCACCCTAAGTTGTAAGTATCAACATGTTCAAAATGTTCAATTTGAATTGGGTTTCAATTTTGAGTTTTACAAAAGTTTGCCTGTTGAGAATATGATTTATTGAAAGGTAAGGTTACAAGTCAAGTGTTGGTGATAATAATGAGATCACAAAATGAGATTACTCAAAAATCAATTGACGACTCAAATGTTCAAGAGTGAGCTGATTCACGAAGATGTCTCCCAAAGCGCTAACGAACGAAATGTTATGCAGTCGAGTGCACTCTCGCAGTGGCAACATAAAATGAGAGAAACAATTCTTCAACTGTTGATCGGTGATCTCCAAGCCATCGTCCAACGTATCGTCGTAGCCACAGAGTTCACATGCACGATTACCCTCTTCCAGATAGTCAATGCGCACGTGAATGATCTGCAGGTTGGGCATGATCCAGGCAATGTTGAGAAGTGCGAGATTGTTGTGGCTGAAGATACGTTTAATTGACAGTACAAACAATTTGAGGGAAGGAAGTCGAGCAAGAGGAGCTGCATTCCCGCTTCATTTTCTTCGACCTCAAAACAAATTCCGTCAAGTTGTAGATGAACCAATTGGGCCAAACTGGACAAATTGGTAAATAGATTTCGAATGGAAAAGTTGAGTGAATGATCCATTAGGAGTGTAGTGATCGAGGCAAAGTGGTCACAAAAGACCTCTAGTTGAGTAAGCTCAGAAAAGTCAATTCGTGCTGGCAGAGGGATAAGTTCAATTTGTGAACACACTTGTCGTCCCAATCGGTAGTAGTGGTACATGTGTTCACTCAAATATACACGATACCCAAGACGGAGTCGAAGTGTGACATTGGTGGATGCATAGGCGCGAAATGAATCAAACAGGACATTGAGAGTATCATTCGAATCAAAATCGAATCGATCCAATCGAGTGAGAATGGACAAATCGAGTTGGACATCATCACCAAAATGACTGTCCTTGAATAGAAGTGACAGATGTTTGAGAGCAGACAGTGAATTGATTGCTTCAATGAGTGATTCACAGATTTGGCTGGGAATTCGCATTTGGATCACATCACTAAAATGTGAAACCAGTTTGAATGTGACCAAGTTTGATTGCCAGAGTCGCAGCAAATGGGCGACGGCTGAGAGTTGAGGCATCGAGCTCGTATGCCATTTGGTTTTGAAAGCAGCATGGAGTGTGGTCACATTGGGAAATATGACAGTCAAGTTAATCAGTGCGTCGATGTTGAGCAATTTGAAGTGCACCGACTCCCAAGTGGGATATTCCACTTGAGGATACATGAGACTGTCGTCCGAGTTGAGAATGAGATCAGCTGGTGGCAACGGTTGAATGGTAAACTCGGGATTGTTAATTTGGCAACTCACGAGAGTCAATTTGCTAACTTTTTTGCCAACAGATTGACGTAGCCAACGCCACTTGGTACAAACATGACCAACACGAATGAGATCACTCACTGGGACACGCCAAAACACTTTGCGCAGACACAGATCGGGAAGGGAATTGACGTGAATGGCCA
The DNA here is from genome assembly GCA_023373905.1 of Rhizoglyphus robini. Classification (NCBI taxonomy): domain Eukaryota; kingdom Metazoa; phylum Arthropoda; class Arachnida; order Sarcoptiformes; family Acaridae; genus Rhizoglyphus; species Rhizoglyphus robini. The sequence goes on from JAKIJQ010000042.1 coordinate 1,496,049, forward strand.
TGATGCAATGAGTCAAACAATGATGCCAGTGGTGGTAATAACCGAAAACACTGTAAATTGAGCCAAGCGAATTGATCGTGAAAGTATTAAATCACTAACACAACCAAAAAGTCAGCTGTTTGTCTTGGTGGAGTCTGTTCGCAGAGTACGGCACTGACTGAAAAGTTGTTCATTTGAGTTTTATAAATAGACAAAGTTTTTCATTGTTGGCATTGATTTATTTATTAAGATAAAGTTTACTGTACGGTGTATGGGTAATGAGATCTAGACTGGTTTTGTCCATTTCCTTAAATCGATTTCATCATCTCTACTAATACAGAACTGAGAATGAGCATGAAAGTGCCAATTGTCAATTAATTCTCTGTATGAATTTGATTGAACTGGCAAATTGTTTCGATAGTTGTTTTATGGTTTTGTTAGATCAAAATGTTGAATATATTTCATTCAACAATAATTTATGGGATATCTCTCAATTTTTTAGTTATGGAAAACAAAAACGCAAAATATATTTCAATAAAAAACCAAACCATTATACTGGTATATGTTGCTTTCATATTGGGTCTAGTTCCATTCGTATCAACTAGAGACAATGTATACAGTTGAACTTTGTGAAATATGTATTGAAAGGAAATGTTTGGAATGTGACATGGGAAATTATTAATCAGCGATTTGAGTCGTAAGATGATGCATATCATGTAATTTACGATTGGACAGGAAAAGAGTTACATCTGAAATGGAAATTTTAAAACAATGTGTCTCTTACAATATAGTACACATTTACGTGGTTAAATTATTGTATGAACAATTGAAGGAATAAACATTAAAATATTATTAAGATAAATGAACAAATATAAATGCAAATACAAATCGAAATTCACCTGAATTCAATCAATCAATCGTCAAAGCACACGCATTCTGATTGACGGAGTAGTCAGTTCGGAGTGTCTCTCGTCCAAAAGCACTTTTAAGTTGGCGAAAAAAAGTTCCAAATAAAACATTCAGGCTTGGTCGCTTAAAAGAATTGGTGATTTTGATGGAAAACAAGCGCGGGAAAGTGTGAACAAGTGGTCGGACATGTGCATGAAAGTTGTTTTCGGTTGAGTCATAATTCCAAAAGGCCAAATCGAGTGCTTTCAAGCACTCGAATGGTTTGATGGTGGCCGGATCGAATGGGTGAGCAAACATGTCATCATCACTTCGCATGATTTTGATTGAGATATGAAGCAGGGAAGGACAGTGCTGGGACAGGGTGGCCAGTTGACGAAATATTGATCGGGAGCGATGGTCGTCAATGGAGAAGGTAGTGAGTGAGCCAAATTGGCCGATTGACTTCTCGAGACTGACCCGGTTAAAGTGGAGTCGAGACCTACTGCCCGGAAAGTGAGTAAAACGATTCGCCAGTGGCCAATGTTCCATTGGTTGCACACACCACAGACTGTCAATGCCAATTTGTTCGAGGCGCGAGACATTCGGTTCCAATTGACGCAACACCTCAATCCAGCCTGTTGATGCATCCTTCGAGTAGTAGTAAAAGTGCTTAATTTGAGTCAAAAAATTAAAGTTATTGTAGTCGGCCATTTTAAGTGCAAAACCAGCATGATTGTGCGTCTCGAGAGTGACATGTTCGAGGGCGGTCATCGAGTTGAGCTGATGAATCACCTTGACAATGTTCGGGTCGATCACTTGATCCAGTTCGTCTCGATAGTTGAAATACATCCCCAGAGTGACAATTTGACCAAAGTACAGCTGCAGTAGGCCAATCAGCGGTTTGTTCGCAGTCTGACAGTTGTGAGCCGAAATGTCATCATGAACAACAATCAGAGTGTTCACATTAGGAAACGTTTTAGCCAAAAAGCGAGTGACATTGTGATCGAAAGAAGCGAGATTCACTCGGTTGGCCAGTACAAATTGAACAAAGTCCGCCGGTTGGCCATTTTGGGCATCGATTCCGTGTGAGATGAACGGCCCTTGGAAGTGAGCTTTGGTGAGCAACAACTGCACAGGTGAATTGCCCTGCAGTATAATCAAGGCTCTTCGAAGTCGACATACTTCTTGCTGATTACGAAGCCAGGCACGGGAAACACGTCGACAGGAGAGGAGAGTTGAGGTGGACAGACGGGTGAAGATGAGGAAGTAACAATCGTCGGGCAGGTTGGCGAATTTGGTCATGATTTGGGTGGTGGTGGTGAAATGAGATAAGGAGGAACAAAAAAATGACGAAACTGATTCGAGCCGACAGGCAAAAACAAACGTGGCGTCCAGCTGCTGTACAGGCTCTGACTGACTGAACATAAACAAACCACTGCTATTCACTCGCCTCAATGTGAATGTTAGCCACGCCTGTTCTTCACTATAACTGATGTGTTTTCGTTTGCCGCTGCACTGCAATCTCTTTCCACACGCGGTGAAGGCATGCATGTGCACATGGCTGCATTGTAGTGTGTGATTTGTGTTGCCACATGTTGATTTCTACTTTTAAACCACGTGTTATGAATCGTGCTCTACCGTGAATTGAATATTTGCCTGAACTTGATTATCATCATGTCTTTGTCATCCTCATCTTCTGTACCATCACCGCAATCACCACCGAATGTATCCGTGTTACGTGAATTACTGGAAAGAGAGAAGGAGAACGCTCGTGTGTGGTTGCGTGCTGAGATGGATCGGCTCGTGGTTCCTCTGGTTGATTCGATTTTCAACAGACTCGAAACTAAATTTATTAATGGACTGGGAGGAAGACAATCGGGTGATGGTGAACGTTCACAGTTGGTAAATCAAAATTTTACCGATCAACCTGCCATTTTCAGTGCCCAACCATCAACTTCTTTCACCTCATCTTTCATTCCAACTTTGCCTTACATCAACCCTACCAATATGGACAATTCTTAGAGTAACGATTTGCCGCAAAAAATCAGACCCTCGATTTAACAAAACGTAGTGCGCATGCTCAGTAGCTGCTGTGAGAAGATGACAGCGGAGCGGACTTGCACTGTGCGAACATCGATTTGTTGTCATACTATTTTACGTAAAATTTACATCACTTGTACTTTTTGGCATTGTTCACTTTATCTTGTTTATCAGTTTACTGATCTTTAGGAGATGAAAATAGTGCGAATTAAATATTGCTATATCGAGTTGAACTATGATTCTTATAATAAACTAATTTAATTTAATTTTCCGAAGCTTATTATTATCGAAATACAAATCAACGCCTTTGAATTTAACGACCACACCATAATCAACTTCTTTACCACCAAAATACTCACCAAACTCATCTCCATTTTGAACGATCTCGAAATCACTTCAACCGACTTGGCTTCCCAGTGATCATCAGTATTTAAAGTATAATCAACATTCTAATTATCGACACAGAAGAAGTGGTAAGGCAAATATAAACTCGACTCGATTTCTTCTGATACCAGTTACAATAAAAATATGGCAAAGGAAGTATGGAAAGCAAAATCAATCACCGATGGTAGTCGATCGGTCAGCTCAGCATGATCATGAACAACGATTTAAGAATTTTGAAGTCTCTAATTAGTTCATTTATCTTTCCTAACTGGTGGGCTCGAAAATGTCCCTGTCACGGTACGTTTTACCATATTCCCCAAATGGTCGGCCTTAATGATAACCAAACTGACAACTGTGAGTTGATGGACTTTGGAGTTTGGGCCATTCCAATTGGGAGCATTTCACTTGTTAGCTCCTCATTCTTTGATTGTTCTTGAGAAATCTTGTGAGATTGTAAGTGACTCTTATGTCCCTGGTTGGCTCTTCACTTTGTACATTAAACCTTTTTTATTTCTAATTGGTTTCTGATCATCTAGTCCGGTGGTTGACTATTTTCTGTGCTTTCTGATCCTGCTTTCGAAATGGTCGAGAGATAAAGAAGCAAAGCAGTTACATTCATCATTATCAACTAATCAACATTGCGAGTTGTTGTTGAGCTTAGTTGTTTTAGTATTCAATTTACTTATGCTGTCAATTCGCCAACTGGCCATTCGAACACGATCTGTGTAACATTGTTTTGTTGGCTGTTTGTTGAGAAATAAACTATTCGATGTGTTCGTGGACATCTTTGCTTTTAACCAAATTGACTCCGTATACGCTAACTATAGTTGTGTCGATTGCAAATCGATTGCTAATTGCAAATGCATCGACCGTCTATATTATCACCGTCTTTAAAAGCGAATCTTTTTGGTTCTTTCGGACATTACAATTGCCATTGAAACAGCAAACCAAAGGTTTGGCATTTCTCAGTCTTTTCGGTCAACATTGAGTGTTACTAACACGTTGGTTTTACTTCAATAGGTGTCTTTTGTTGGTTACCTCGGGTAAAGCTGGATCCGTTACAGATTTTGGTGGGGTGAATCGAGGCGGAAAGAACATTTTCCGTATCTTATTGCGCATATTTGTCGGCATTATCTGTCTTGCCTATGTCAATACTGTCATACAGAACACAATCAAAGGCTCAGGAATTAACATTCAGGAAAAGTTCAAGAAACATTCAGTACTTTAAACGAGAAATGTCAATTTGTCAGTCTTCGTCAACATTTGCATTCGACACAAAAGAAGAGCTACCTACAATGCTTCTTCAGCCATACTTGGTGGCACAACCTTCTTCAAGCCTTGACTCTCTTTATTAAAGAGAATTCACGGAGAATTCGAATGCAAGTGAAATTCCTCAATCTGCACTTGAGTTCATGGATTTCCGCCAATGGGGAGCCAGTGGAATTTGAGAAATTGGACAAAAATTTGACGACAAATTGCACAAGTACATGACCGACTAGTCTCAATGGACAATTCCTTCAATCCTTATCGTGGACATCCTTTGAGGGTGACTTTGATGATAGTTTGATGTTATTTATTTGTGTTGTCACTTGCCAATTGGCCATTCGAACACGATCTCTGTAACATACAGGTTTGATTGTTTGCTGACTGTTTGTGGGACAATCAAATAAACTATTCGTTGTGTCCTCCGCCATCTCTGCCTTCAACTAAATTGAGTGGGTTTGCCTCTATATACGCTAACTACTGGACTGATCGCCCCGAAATAGATTCACAATTGCTGGTTGGACTCGATCTAATAATAATAATAATCTAATAATCTGTGTTTCACTGCATTACAGGTTTCTTGTTCTTCTTTCACTTTCGCTTTGTCTTCTTTGCCAATTCTGTGACTTTCTGTTTCGAATGTCCATTCCTGTGGCTAGAGATGAGGAAAACAGGTAAGATAAAAATAGGACTAAAACAAGAAACGAGGGGAGACTAGACGAAATATAAAGACCAGAAACACGATTACACAAAAGAACATCAATTTAATTTTTATTCAAACGAAGAAAACTAATAATAATCTTTTCATAATAAATTCATAGATAATAATTATAATCAAATAAAAAACATTTCATATTAAATTTCCTTATTAAACAATGATTTTCGGATTGCTTGATTTCTCCTCTTTGGGATATACTTGGTCAATCTTTTCGGTTTCTTCGATTTCTTCCGAGTAAGATGGAAATTGACGTAAGGCTTTCGCTGTAAAAAGTAAACTAATTAAACAATGTAATTCTAAAAAATCTCTTTCACTTAAAGACGAAATCATTTTAAGATTTAGGAAATTATAGTTGTAAGCTAAGAGATCAAAATTTAAATGTAAAACCAAAATTGTCAAAGCATTTGAAAATCGATTCCAAATGCCATCTCATACCGAACAGTCCTCAACTTTCGCAAATCAGCCGAAGATAAATCTCAACAAAGTAAAATGTTAGTTACCTTGGCCTTTTCCTGGGAATTTCCCAAATTTTCTCGAAACAAATTGACCATTTCAAAATTATTCTTATTCTTGAAATGTTGTTCACAGCTAAAATCTCGCCGCATTCTCGAAAAGAATCTTTCGATTCTCATAGAATTCAGTGGGGCATACTTATAAGTTTCTTCAGTCTTGATCGATTCGAGCAGAACAAACAAATCTTTATTCTTATCGAGCACATAGTCCAATTTAGCAAGGGCCAGGTGAGCAGGACCTTTGGCATCGCTTTCTCGGTTGCAAGCCAATTGGAGATATCGTTTGGCCTTGTCCATCACCGCCCACTGCTTGTCCGATTGGTCGTCTTCGCTTTCTAACATAAAGATGTAGACCACAAGCATTGACACATTATTGTAGATCCATTCGATTTGTTGTTGGATTTGACTTGATTTTTCAGCTATGAGCAATTTGAGTTCTTTGAGCAGTTTGCCTATTTTCTTATCTGTCTTTAATTCATTGACAAATCTAAAAGCACGAAACAAATCGTGATTATAAAAACAAGAACATCGAATCCATGTCCCGAATCTAGTAAGCACTGGGTGAGGAGGAAGAATGCCTGGTTCGGTGGAGCCATCATCGCCATCATCTTCAGCAGCAGCAGTATCGAATGCTGCAGTTTCATCGATTTCAATTAGGCTTCGCATTGCATATTCAAAAGCTTCGTCATTTTCAAAAATGAAATCCTTAAACAATTCATTAAAAGGATCATTGATAAAATCCTGAGGAAATTGTGTAGTTGAGGCATTCGAGGTTGAGCATGAAAAGTCAGCGTTGGAGGTATTTCGAAATGCTTCTCTGCGCTGATACGAATTGGACATTATTCGTTTCATTAGGCCAATGAAACGATCAACAAGTGGGAAACATTTGCGAATGACTTCACAGACTAAATGCAATGCGTGTGTCAAGCAAGTGATCGCAAGCAAATTCGGAAATTGTTCTTTGAGCAATCGGCCAACTTTTTTCATTGTTTGAGCACTGTCGCTCACAAACAAACAAATCCGCTCAATGGGAAAATCACCAGATGGAAATAAACGTTTCAATCCTTTGAGCACTAATTCAACAATCTCGTCGGCATTTGGAGCCTTTTTGCGAGTCTCCACCACATAGGGATGGCTCACATGATCCTCGTCTAGGCTTCCAATGTAGATGGCCGTCACCGAGTCCTCGTCGTTTTTGCTTTCATCCGCCATAATATACAAATTTCTTCCTTCGAGTGATGCATTTTTCACCTTAAAGTCCTCTAGAAATAGTAAAATACTAATAAATAAATAAAAATATTAAATGACGAATTGAAGAGTTACCCTCCACTGCTTTCGGTAATGCTCGTTTCCACAAGGTCGAATCCGAAATTTGTCGGCCTGTCTCATGAATGACTGTTCGTTTCAGGTACGTCCGTGAACTTCTCATTGAGGCCTTCTTCACTCCTTTCACAACCTGAAGTGCCTTACTACATTCCGAATCGCTGATCGCTCGGGTGACAAACTTTTTCGGTGGCGTAGGAAGAGGACGACGTTTGCCATCTGGATAGTATTTGCGACATCGTTCAGCCTTGTTCGGTGAGACCAGATCGAGTTGAGCACATTCTTCCTTGTGTTTGTCCTTCTTGTCCTCGTGGTCAACACACTTTTTATGGTTATCGGACAGGAGATGATCGACAACATTGCCAGAATAGTGCTCGACCTTATTCGGTTTGAATAACCGTTTGCAAGGTCCACAGACAAGTTCGTCAGCCTCACAAGATTTGTCCAGAACTTGTGCATCACCGGTGATAAATATGTTTGTGTCGTTGACATTGTCGATTGCCTTTGACATCAAGTGTTTCTTCTTTTCCTGGTCCAACTCAGTCTGGCTTTTTGTTTTGAGTGAGACTTTCTTCTTGTGGCCTACTTTTCGTTGGTGAGCACTAAATGGCTTCGAATTTCCGCCAATTTCAAATTGTTTCTCGCAATAAACACAAAATAGATCACTTTCTCGTTGAATTAGCCAATCAAAATTCGTTAAAAGTTTGTTCCGTTCGTATACTTTACGAGAAGAAAGTGGAAATTCAGGTTCAACTGATGCGTAATCTAGATGTTTGGGATATTTGAGATGACGTTTAAGATGTGCTGTGCGGGGACTGTCCATAAATTCTTCACAAATTGAACAATACATTGTATATTCGGACGATGTACCAAAATGAACAAAACTATATACATTTTCGAGTTTTTCGTTAATCAGGAAATCTTTAACTGTCGACTTTTTGTTCTTTGTAGCCTCCATCACACAGTGAATCCTCAATTAAATTCGAAGCGAAACAAACACAAAAATGGGAAAAGCAATCAAACGAATGCACTAGCACGAGAACACAGTTGTGATATCATCGATTCAGTGAAAGTGCAACACACTCGCTTTCACTGACAAGTGTGAGACAAGTGTCAGCTGAGTGGATTTTTGGAGGGAAAATGAATGCGCCCAATTTACACATTTTATTATTTCTTATTTTACCTCCTCATAATTTTGGTTTATTAAAAAATGACATAAAACTTTCCCATTATAAATCAAAATAAATTACAATTTTCAAGCAAAGTGTCAAACTATACGATTCATTTGGTACAGTTTACTTGGCCGCTAAACCATAAATCATGCGAAAATCTAAAATCCGCATTTTAAGGTTATTAATAAATTAATATGAGTTGGATAATGTAAAATGAAGTTCGAAATTATATAGATAAAACAGAATGATTAAAAGTGCAGTCATACAAATCGATTCAATGTTCACGTTCGCACAGTGCAAGTCTGCTCCGCTGTCCTCTTCTCACAACAGATACTGAGCATGCGCATTACGTTTTGTTAAATCGAGGGTCTCGTTTTTTGCGGCAAATCGTTACTCTAACAATTCTCGCCCAATTTCCTTCAACCGACGTCCTACTTGTCAGTCTCCAGTTTCACCGCCACCAGTGACCATCGCCAACGTCGAATCTCGTTCAATGTCAATCAAATACGAGACAACGGCAAATGAACAAATGGCAGAAGGTCACTCTCCGCAATCGTTGTCTGCGCCAATCGTCAAAGAACAGTCGAACCAAGACTTACTAAATTCTGATGAAGATGACGAGGAGGAATGTGACAGTGACGAATGTGTCTACGGAATTGAGATTACCGATGAAGGTGAGGATGTCCAAAAATTATCTCCGCCTGTAAAGAAACCAAGACTGAACCACCCAACTCAACCAAACAAATCATCGATCATCGGCGAGTCATCGAGACAAGCACAAGCGAACAATCAAATGAACACTCAAACAGACAAACAGTACATCACTCTCAGTGTTCATTGTCCCGAGTTGGATTGTTTGAAAATGTGTGCCGAAGGCGAACTGAACGATCACCTGAAAGAAGAACATTCGATTGGACCGTCTCGATGTCTAGTTAAGGATTGTGCCGGTCAATCATTCGACAGCCGGTGAGTTTGTTTGTTTCTCTCATATTCCAATTGAGTAACTAATCATTTGTTTGTTTTAGTCGTATTCTAGCTCGTCACATAAAACAGACTCACCAGCACACCACCCAATGGAACTGTGGCATATGTCCAAAGCACTACCCAACCTATAATCTACTGTACAATCACGACCATCAGCAGCATCAACTTGGCCAATTCCAATGTTCGTTTCCCGTGTGCACATTCACAGGAGAAACTCGAATGCGAATGTACAGTCACTACGCACAGGAGCACAAGCCCACACTGTCGTGTCCATATTTTGGTTGTCAGTACCGAACCCAGAGAACATACAATCTCAAGCAACACCAACGGACCCACACTCGCATCAAACCCTACCTGTGCAAGTGGCCAAAGTGTGACTATGCTGGATCACAACAGCCCGACACCATTCGGCACATTCGTGCTCACTTTGCCAAACTCTACCCATTCCCGACTGGAGCACAAGAAATCGATCCGAAAGTCTATCTCGAAGTGGTACACGAACTGTTGTGAATGTTGTTCTGTCTCATAATGATTATATCCTATGTTAACATAATGTAATTCCAATATCAATAAACTATTTTGTTTAGTTCCATCAATGAAAATCGAGATAATTTTTTTAATGAATTGTTTGAAGACACCGAAAATGTTTTTACATTATTGTGAATCAATTGGTGTTTGGTTTTTCAACCTGGCTATAGCGTTTCTCACACTGTTCACATTGAAATTGACGTTCATCTGTGGGCAACTCGAAGATATTGCTGATAATGAAAAGACAAATGATTTTGGACATTGGTGACTTTGCAAATAACGATTCGATTGGGAATGATTTAGCTGATTACAGTAGTGCATTCATATTAACCTTCCGATGACGATGTGGATTTTGGCCGCACGGATGACGACGTGGGGTCGTTGTGCGACCCATGAGTTTTTTCGGTCATAGCTATTGTTTTTAAAGCAATTATTGATATATTCTATTTAAAAAGTATTAAATAGCGTGTTTAAAGTCTAAAAATAAAAAGAAACTACAATCTACAGCTTTAATCTTGAGATTTTCGAATGTTATTGCATGCACGGCTATTTCTACCTAAGTTACTATAAATTTTCACTTTTGTATATCTTATCAGATTTTGTTCTTTATCAGCAATTTATTCAATTATATTTAGCTAAATTAATGATAATGTGCCATTATATTAAATTTTTATGAATGTTCAATAAGTTTTATGTCATAAATATTTTTGACATTTTAGGACACAATCCAAGAAAAGATTTTTTGTTCTTGGAACTACAGCGAATTTGCAACAACTGGTGTTATCAAGTGAAAGTAGACGTTCTAAAAGTCAGCTAGAAAAAAAATCAGATTTTTATGTGATGTAGATCAGTAGATATACACCAAAATGTACTTCATGGGTCGTTTGGCGACCCCACCTCGTCATCGGAAGGTTAAATTTCCTCTTCAGTTTCATTGTTCCGCTAGATTCATCCGAATTGTCTTGATCATAGAAATCAATGATTTTGCCAATCATACTACGATTATCATGAATCAATGATATCGTAGTGTGTTCAAAAGTAACGCGAGTTTCGATTGTTAATGAAGCTACAATGATAATACTTTCATTGAAGAGACAACATTTCAAACTCACCCTCACTTTGTTAAATTCCAATTCGGTCCCATTCAAAGTTGATTGCATCGAAATATAAACTGTACAATGTATAAGATGTACAAGATATGATTTATTACATAAACGAAAATTAATTGATCCAATTGTTCCAAAGCATTTACTCAATTCATACGAACTAGTTTGAATAATAAATCCTCAATTACTCCAGACCATTTATAAAATCGATTTATAATTGTTCAAAAACATTCACTCAAATCTGAAGAATTACTATGAATCTATTCTCAGTTACACGATTTTAAATGTAGAATACTTTATCAAAATCTCAATTTACCCAAAAGACAGACCGACATTTGTGGTATCTACAATCAGGCGTGTGTGCCTTTCTTGCATGAACAGAAATAATAATAGTAGAGTTGTTTGATTTGCTTATTATTAAATGATTGGATTTGGTATTTTATTGTAAATTCACACACTAAAAGAGGCTTGATGATGCATCATATTTGGAATATGACCAGACAGATCGAAAAGAAGATTCTGCTTGAGATTGGACTGGGCCAAAGATTGATCCATTTTTCCATAGGACAATGTCCATTTCTGCTAGGAAATTGTCCAAATCATCAGAACTGGATTCTGTTGTTTCCGAAATGTTGGACGACGAATCCATGGACTCAAAACCTTCATCACTCGATTCATTACACGATAGAATTGAATCTATATTTTTGTTCACAATACTCTCAAGGCAGTATTTTTCTGCTTCTTTAAGCCACAGTTTGCCCAGATCATTTAAAGAGACTTTGCTTTCAGATTTATGATTAGGACGATAGCTTTTGTGTTTGCGGACCAAGTTGTTGATGAATCCTAGATAGGCTTGTGGGTACAGGCGATTTTTGGGGTCGTGTTCGAGTGGTTTGGGCAGTGGGTGACGAACGGGTTTGAAAATCTCCTGTTGATTGGATTCAAAAAATGTGGATCTCTGAATTCTGGGAGTAAAAGATGGAGCATTTGGGTTGAGAGTGGAAGGTGGTGAAGTGCTGAGATAATAATCAAATAGTTCGTATGTGTCAGGTTGAGTGGGAACTTGGAAATATTCGGGATCGTTGAATGAGAATTCACCGGTCCAAGTTGGATACTGTGACAGGATTGACTGGTACTGAGGACATTGCCGACTTGAATTGGCATGATAATGTTTCTTGGAAGATCGGTTCTTGCGGTTGAAATAAGATCGTCTTGCTGTCGACATGGTTTGTGTTGATTGTAGTTGTGATTGTGATGGTTCAAAGTTGAGAGATTGATCAAACAACTGTGGTACCTTACTACACTTTTGTCCAACCTTTTATAAGTAAATCTTTGAAATGTGGTTTTGCATATTTTGACACAAAAAGGCAGGTTGAAAAGTCAAAGCTGTGATCGAGTGTTGAAATTCCTCATTTCAAATTGCCTCAAGCGAATGTTCAATTTGGCAGCTTTTCTACCTGCTTTTGTAGTAGTACTACTAGTGCCTAAATGTCAAACTTATGATAAACAAAATTATCTTAAAAATATAATAAATCAATTTATCATTAAACAAATGTTAGAATGTTTAAAACATTGGCGACATTCAAAAACATTTACACACATTAGGCACACAGATTCATGGGATCACAGATTTCTCGAAGTGGTACACGAGCTGTTGTGAATGTTGTTATCTCTCATAATGATTATCCTATGTTAACATAATATAATTTCAAAAGCAATAAACTTTCTGTTTAGTTCCATTAATGAGAATCGAGATGATTGTTTTAGAGTGAATTATTAGATGACACCGAAATTGTTTTATATTTTGGTGAATCAATTGGAGTATGGCTAATTTGACTAAAGTGTTTGTCAGACTTTTTATATTGAAATGAACGGTCATCTGTGCGGACTCGAATATGTTGCAGATAATGGGAAGCCAAATGATTTCAGACATTGGTGACTTTGAAAATAACGATTCGATTGGGGAAGATTTGGATGATTAGTAGTGGATTTAGATACAATTTCCTCTCCAGTTTCAGTTTGTTCCGTTAGATTCATCCGATTTGTTTTGACCATAGACAATCATAGTGTGTTCAAAAGTAACGCGAGTTTCGATTGTTAATGAAGCTACAATGATAATACTTTCATTGAAGAGACAACATTTCAAACTCACCCTCACTTTGTTAAATTCCAATTCGGTCCCATTCAAAGTTGATTGCATCGAAATATAAACTGTACAATGTATAAGATGTACAAGATATGATTTATTACATAAACGAAAATTAATTGATCCAATTGTTCCAAAGCATTTACTCAATTCATACGAACTAGTTTGAATAATAAATCCTCAATTACTCCAGACCATTTATAAAATCGATTTATAATTGTTCAAAAACATTCACTCAAATCTGAAGAATTACTATGAATCTATTCTCAGTTACACGATTTTAAATGTAGAATACTTTATCAAAATCTCAATTTACCCAAAAAGACAGACCGACATTTGTGGTATCTACAATCAGGCGTGTGTGCCTTTCTTGCATGAACAGAAATAATAATAGAGTTGTTTGATTTGCTTATTATTAAATGATTGGATTTGGTATTTTATTGTAAATTCACACACTCTATTCTAGTGAATTATTTTTTAATTGATCAAGAATTAATCGATTAATTCTTAAAAATTATTGCTATCGTCCGAAGACAATAACAATCTTATGTTTATCACATTGCTTTAAAATTACATTGTGAGTTGATTCAGAATTATTGCATTCAAATAAGACATGTAATGTGTTAACAATCAACTTAAATTTAAATTTGGATAAATGACTAGTAGCAAAAATTCGAATCTGTGTGAATGAAATGATAAACAAAATGACATTTAAAAATATATTAAGCAGTTAACAAAAGTGTTTATTTTATATTAAAAGTACAAATTAAAATGTAAATGTATTGAGACAAAATTATAAAGTAAAATCGATAGTAATAAGAGTTCCAGGATAGAGTAAAAGAGCAAATTCAATGATGTGAAAGTTAGTCGAATTGGCTTTGGAAATGGTTATTAAGGTTCTGGCTATTGCGAGAGGAGGAAGAAGTAGTTGGAGTTGATCATTTATTACAAGGCACTAGGCAATGTACAATGTTAACAATATGATGGAGTATGATGTGCTGGGGATCAGCTTATATAGTTACATAGGTAGAGCATGTTTAGTAGAGCATGTTAGGTAAAGTGGGAAAGCACATATGGTGTCTACACAGATGTAGTACACTCAACAAGGAGACAGAGGGAACCTAAGCAGTATCACCGAATACGCGTAACACACCCCCGTTCCCGAGGGGGAATTTGATGAGTGGTTTGGTGAGGATATCGGCAAGCTGCATTTTCCCTTTGAGGTAAGCCAGTTTGATATTGAAGAGTTGGATGATCTGATGGATGTATGTCCAACGAATAAGGATATGTTTAGACTTGCCGGTGTAACCATCCTGGATGATTGACAATGCGGGTTGGTTGTCACAAAGAGCGATGATTCCAAAATTCAGGCCAAGTTCGGTGAATAGTTGAGCCAGCCAGGTGATTCCCTTTAAGCCTTCGGATAAGGCATATGTTTCTGCTTCCGCAGATGATGTAGAGGCACAAGATTGCTTACGACTAAACCAAGTAAGAGGGGAGCCACAGTAGTGGACGAGGATTCCTGAAACAGATTTGTCGCTATAAGCGGCATCGGTGTAGATAGTCAGGGAATTTCCAGGTTGAAGTTGACCGAGTAGAGTACGATAATTTGAGTGCTTCTTAAGATATCGTAGTACATTCTTACAAGCTTCAAATAGAGCCTGTGTTGGTCGGTGCATAAAACGGGACAGGAACTGAACGGTTGCAGTGATGTCGGGGCGTGATTTGAACGCAAGATACTGGAGACTTCCGAGTAGATTACGGACAGGTAGTTCAAAGTTAACTTCCTGATGTTCATCCTGGATCTCGAATGTATCCATTGGTGAGTCGCGGGTATGGCAATCAAGCATGCCAAACTTGTCGAGAAGAGCTTCGATGTATGGCTCCTGATGTAGTTCAAAGTGGTTCGCTTTTCTTTCGATGTTCCACCCGAGAAACTTGCGTACAGAACCCAAGTTCTTGAGGGATAGATCTTTTGAGAGAAGATCAAATACCTTTTCGTGGATTTTCATATTGGGAGCGACCAACATAAAATCATCAACAAATACGAGGAGCCAAACATCGAGCTCTGTGTGAAAGAAAAGACATGGGTCATATTCAGATTGAATAAAGTTCAAACCTATGAGCAATTTAGTAAGATGCTCATTCCAATTACGAGGAGATTGACGGAGTCCATACAGACTCTTGTTGAGCTTCCAAGCTGTGTTGGGAGAACTGTAACCCGGCGGAGGACGGACATAAATTTCGCGGTCTATATCACTGTGGAGAAATGCGGTATTGACATCAAGGTGACCGACGTGATACTTCTTCATCGCAGCTACGGTAAATAGAGTGCGGATTGTGACCGGATCAGCAACTGGAGAGAATGTTTCAGCATAATCCAAGTCTTGGATTTGCTTGAAGCCTTTGGCTACACAACGAGCCTTATACTTGATCGAGACGTTGTTTTGATCGCGCTTGATGTTGAAGACCCAGCGAGTATCGATGAGGCGTTGTCGAATGTCATTTGAGATTGGGACTTCATCAAAAACTTCGTGTTAGTTGAGGGAGGCCATCTCGTCATTCATGGCGCTGATCCACAAATCACGTTCGGGAAGATCCATTGCTTGTTTGTACGTATTTGGAACATTGCTGGTGAGATCAAGAACATCGATGTTTTGATCGTAGTCTGCTGGATTGAAGCGAAGGGGAGGAACTCCACGATTATTTCTTACCGGATATCGATTGAGTTCAAATTCAGGGTCATCTTGTTGAGCCCTTACTTCTGGTTCTACTTGTGGAGCTGGAGGAATCACAGCATCTGGTTCCGGTTGAGTCGCAGGTCGGATCATAACAGCCATTTCGGTTTCTGGTGATAAATCAACATTTACCTCATTATCGTGGTCGGATGGTATTTCCATTGGAATACTCGAAAGGATTGCGTCTGGTTTAGATTTGCGGTCCAAGTAAGGGAAGGAATGTTCGTCGAAGTGAATATTCCGGTGAGTTACCTCTTTCCGCTTTTCGGTGCAGTACGAAATAAACTGCCGGTGATCTTCGGTTACTCCAAGGAACACCCCCACAGTTGAACGACTTTCCAGGGATTTATCATCGAGTGTCATCTTTTTGATAAAAGACTTGCAACCAAATATGCGAGCCTTATTGAGCGATGGTAATTCTTTGCCATCGTTCCATACAACATATGGAATTTGATTAGTGGCAAATGAAACGGTTCGATTGTGGATGAAGTTTGCATAGCGAAATGCGTATTGCCATTGGAAGTGCGGAACTCCAGAAGAATTGAGCATTGTTCGGCCAGTGTCTTTGATTGTGCGATTTTTCCGCTCTGCTAGTCCATTTGATTGAGGTACACGGGCTGAGGATGGACTGTATTCCACTTTATATTCGTTGAGTTTGGATTTCATCTCGTGGCCAGTGTATTCACCCCCTTGGTCAGCGACCAAAGTTTTCATTTTCTTGCCTGTTTGGCTTTCAGCCCAGCGAACGTACTTCACAAATGCTTCAGCTGCATCACTTTTGTGCTTGATGAAATAGATCTGGCAATATCGGGAGAATTCGTCAATAAATGAAATGTAATACTTATTGCCATTAGGTGATGTAACGAGTTTTCCGGCTATGTCACTGTGGACTCGTTGGAGGACTTCGGTGGCCGGATTAGGATTATCGCGTAGTGCTGGAGCTGGTTTCTGGTTGATGAAACAGTCATGGCAGGTGTCCACTTCACATTTCTTGATTGGTTCAATTTCAATTAGATGTTTAGCCGTATTGTTGATGCGATCAATGCTTATGTGTCCAAGTCGTAGATGCCAGAGATTGGTCAGATCGAGTTTGTTAATCTCGAGATCCTTATCAACAAGAACCCAGAGACCAACGTTGTACATAGGACGAGTAAAGCATGACACATAGGAAACCATTATGAGGACATCACCAACTTCGATTCGCATGATTCCGCAGTTGGTTACAGCGAATTCGTCATCTTTGAGGCCAAACTGAGCAGTCGAAAAATAATTTCGTTGAAGTTCTGGACAATAAAATGCCTGAAATGAAAAAGTAGAGCCACAAGGCGTTAATATGGAAACAATTCCGTGAGACTTGGAAGAGAAACGGGCATGTTTGGCTTCATCCATTCCGGATACATTGATAGGTTGACATTCGGTAATGTTCGTGAGTAGACGTTGATTGGATACAAAGTGGGCAGTGGCGCCACAGTCGATACGGAATACCTCGTAGATAGTTGCAGGTTCAGGCTCTTCAATTGCATCCTCAGTATCGATGGAAACTATTTCGTGATCACCGGAATCACTTTCGTCATCGTACGACCAATCGATTACTCGACTCTGATGTGGTTGATTATTTGAGGGATTTGAGCCATTTTGAGGACCACCTCGTCTAAGATGGGCATTTGAGCGATTGTCGATTTGGCGCTGTTGTGGCTGAGCCTGCTGTTGCTGAGCAGTGTAGTGATGATTACTGCCTGTGGAGCGACACTGTGAGGTCCAATGTCCATTTGTTTGGTGGAAGTCGCACCACTTTCCTCCATGATTGCGCTTATGATAGCCATTTCCACCGCGGCCTCCACGACCACGTGGTTGGAAGTGATGATGGTTGATCCTATTGATCTGCATCGATTTGTTATCACGTTCCAGTCTAAATGCGTGATTCCTAAGCATAGTTTTGAAGTCGACAAGATTGATATTACGATCACGGGTAATGTCGGATTCAGTTTGAATACTGAGTTGAGAATATGCTGAGGGCAAAATTTGAAGGTACAAACCAACTTCCGAATTATCATTAAAAGTAGGTTCGGAAATTTTGAGTTTAGCCACCAGGTCATCGATTTGTTTGATGGTCTCATCAATTTTTGAGAAATCGGCAAATGAGACCTCTGCAATTCTATAGCGGATGCCAGCAGCGTTTACCTCGTTAGGTTTAACGAAGTGATTTTTGAGTGCAGTCCAAACATCATATGCTGTTCGCTTGCATTTGAAGATGTAACGTTGGTTAGGCATTACCATACCAGTGATAATTTGGCGTGCTTCGGCGTTCTTTTGCATGAGGGCATCGATTGGAATTGTCTTTCCGTCTTCCACTTTGGAGAGTGGGATATCAGTTCGGATGTGCGCAATGAGACCTGCACGGTGTAGTTCTGTTTCGATTTCAACTTGCCATTCGTCGTAGTTGAGTCCATCGAGTTTTGGAAAGAGAAAGACTCTGCTGGTGACTTCAGCCATGGTGGTTTGAGTTTGAGTAACTGGTGGGTAGAAAGCGGACAACTGCTTTTCTTGATGATTACGAGTACGCGGCAAATGGTAGCTCGTAGACCTTGAGATTCGGTAGCCGAGAGGATTGAAGTAGACTGGAACTTTTTAGCAAACAAACGCTATAAGTCGCATAATCTATTAAGGTTCTGGCTATTGCGAGAGGAGGAAGAAGTAGTTGGAGTTGATCATTTATTACAAGGCACTAGGCAATGTACAATGTTAACAATATGATGGAGTATGATGTGCTGGGGATCAGCTTATATAGTTACATAGGTAGAGCATGTTTAGTAGAGCATGTTAGGTAAAGTGGGAAAGCACATATGGTGTCTACACAGATGTAGTACACTCAACAAGGAGACAGAGGGAACCTAAGCAGTATCACCGAATACGCGTAACAATGGTATGCTCGAATTCGGCTAATAAAAGTAGATTTCCATTTTCGTAAAGTAAACTACGTATTACACAGCCGAGTTAGATGGAGTTTGGTTCATGGTTGAAGGGTGGTGATGATGTTTTTCTTACAAGAAGAGTGTGTCAGGTGTAATGATTCCATCTGAGAATCAAATTCAGAGGTCCAATCTCACAATCAGGACATTCAGTGTAGAGGTGAGATCGAAGAAGGAGAAGTACAAGATGAACAGTCGAACTGAAAGGAGTTAAGCAATTTCTGGTTGTTGATGCTGTTCTTCTTCCTCGTCTGGGCCAATTTTCTCAACTTGAGGAATGGGATAAAGACATAAATCAAGATGGATCAATTGGGAGAGAGCTGGAACAGACATCGGGCCAAGGCGGTCATTGGAAATGAAAGACACCGATGACGCAATTTGGTTAAGGAAATGAATCGAGTGCAAAATAGTGCCATGTCATCGAAGTTTACAGATATCATACTTAGAGACAAAATATTGAATTTTGTGTAGAGTTGATTAGTAATTTGAAACAATTCAGCGCCAAAGGAAAGTAAATCATAGACATCAATTGAAACGACATTTGCTGGCAAATTGCTGCAAATTCATTAAGAGAGGAAATAACCCAAGCATCTTGATCAAATATTCCCATCATTATCAGTTCAAAAGGATCTTCTTGAATGCCCTCAACACCGTTGCCAAGTGTAGTTGAGCATGACAAAAACGATAATTGAGGACGAATGTTCAAGTGTGGAATGTCTAAATGCAATTTGAGATGTTGAAGCGATCGAAGAAGATTGAGGCAGACGAACAGATCGGTCACATTTTGAGCAGCAGCAAGTTTGTCTTCGTTTACAATACATGTATGCAATGCAATGTAGTATTTTTTGCTATTTGGGTGGCAATATTTGTTAATCGAGATATTTTTGTTTGATTTAAATGCCATGTACAATAATAATTGTCCCAATTCGCATTTACATCTATCGTATGTCCATCTTTCAACCATGATAAATATTCACTCATTTATTAATTAGATTCAAAATCAAACGAATCCCAAATTGTCAGAGAATTCAATCATTGAAACAAATAAGAAAATATAAACTGAGGATTAAATTGAGAAATGATTAAGTATAAATCAAACTAATATTTCAAAGCAAATTCACTTTATTGTTTGGAAATATAGATAGAATGAGACGTTTTCATAATACAAAATATGAATTGAAAGTGATAAAGTGCAAAGCGAAACGGAATATAAAGTGATGGATCATTCCAAACGACGAGCCAACAAATCTGCGTTCACTTGGATGAAATCATTTGGATTGCGATCATCGACGATGTTGAGACGATGCCAGCTCAGCATCACTTGGAAATGATTTGCCGCATCCTTCATACTTGCACACAAACTTGTTTCGTCCAACAGTCGATTTCATTCGTTTGTTGGTGGATTGAGATTGACCGGTTGTGGATTTGCGTTTAAGTCCAGAAGAAGTTGATGGAGCATTGTGCGATTCATAGGCAGCGCGACGTTCCTGCATCCAATCGTCTAACGAAACAGTTTCCATTTCTGGATCATCGAGGTGCACAGAAGAAAGAGTATCATGATTAGCGCAAACAGCAAAACGACCTTTCAGTTCGGCAACTTTTGTACGCAAAACACCAAATTGTTGATCAACCTGAGCGACGAGTTGGCGCTTCAATCGTTCACAATCCACTTCGAGTCGATCTTCAAATCGATCCAGGAACGAGATGAAACGATGATTGAAACGAGACATGGTGAAATACTAGAGAATATACGAGAAAGGGACAAAGGCAATCAAACACAGACACACGAGAAATCAAAACATTGAGCAGAGAAAAATTTTTCACGCAATCAAATTAACGTAGAAATAGTCGCCAACTCATATTTACATCAAAAGTTGTTTGCAGTGAAATATTTTGAGCAATTCCTTGGTGACTCGTGTTTGCTATCGAAATGGCTCTACTCAACCGATTCTCGTCGTTCTTGGACCGATTTGACTCTCAACTGGTGGTGAATGGTGAACGAGTGAAACACGAATTAAACCAATGGATCGATCAACGTGTCACACTGGTGCGGAATGAGGTGCGATTGATAAAGTCACGTTTCGGTGGGGCTCGTCCTGGTCAACGAGGTGGAAACGAGAAAGGATTCGATGATGATCCTCTGGTGGTGAATGTTTCGTTTGTAGAATTTATCGAACAAAAAGCAAATCTGGCTGATGGTGATGGTGTTGATATAAACCAGCCATCCACTTCTTCAGGCAATAAACGCAAACCCGCAAACCAAATTGGCAACAAACAGAAGAAGACACGAACTGATGGTTCTGGTGGCTCGAAGTACACTTGCAAATTCCCCGGTTGCGGCAAATCATTTCCCCTGGATTCCAAATTGGTCGTACACGAGCGCATTCATCTCGCCATAAAGCCATTCTCCTGCACCTGGCTCGATTGTGTTTACTCATCCGAGTCACGACCCAATGTTGTTGTGCACATTCGCACTAAGCATTTCAAATTGCCAACTACTCGCAAGGAACAAGGACGTCTCAACATTGTCGACAATCGTGATCCAGAACAGTTCGTTCAGGTGGACAACCAATTGGTCCAACGACGACTTTAATTTGATTTATTATTTTATTTTCAAAACCAAACATTTTTATTTGTAAACTTTTGAATCTGTAATTTGCACACAAATGATTAAAGTAATGTCTACAGATCAGTAGCTTTATCTTTATGAATAGTGTGGAATGATAAAGTCAATGTGAATCATATTCAATTTGAACGAAATTCGATTACAATAAAACGATTATCACTAATTTCCAAAGATAACTTGTTGAACTTTTGCTATTGACTATTATATTGTAGTGACTGATATGAACCATCTTTGATATTTTTGAGAAAATTATGACTAACAAACAAATGGAGTTAAGACTTCCATTAGGACATGAGAATTTGCGATTACGAATGTTGGCGCAACTTATCGATTACTGATGGTGATATGATACTGGACGATATCGCATACATATGTGTCATGTGAATACGATTATGATGTGAGTCTTCAGGCCATCAGGGCAGGGCAAAGGTCGAAGGTTTAAAATTTAGCCAACTCCCTAACCACTACGATGATGGTATTTATGCTTTGCATTTTCTCCTTTTGCAAATTTAGTTCAATTTGTTGTTCACTATTATTTGACACAAAGTTTTGTATCCAACGATGCGTATGAAAAAGATTGTAAGTTTTGAATTTGGTGATGAACATGAACAGTCGTACAGTCGAGTGTCGTTTCGATTGGATTTGCGAGTGCTCGCTGCGGCTTTGGCTGCTTTGGTCATCTTCTTTATTGTGCTGCTCATTGCTACATCACCATCATCATCAGGCCATCGTAATGAATCTGATTCTGCAAAACAACGCGAAACATCGATTGGTGATTTTAATCCTGAAACCACCTATCCCAGCAATGTTTCAACAAGGACCCAAATGCCAAGTACGACCACTGCAAAGTATGATCACAGAATGGTGAAACGACTCGGTCTGATCGAAAGCATGACTCTCGAAGTGTGGAAACAACAAAATGCAATCATTTCTAAACAGGAGAAAGTTCGCAATGTGATTCAAATGTTGAGCACACTTTGGGTGATGGGACTGAGAGAGGAGTTTGAAGAGGGAAAACTGTGGATTGAGACCAACTACTACAATGACGATTTCGAGTTTCCTGTGAATACTTTTGTGGTAGCCACTGAATACATTGGCTCACTGTTGTCATGTTTTGCACTCACAAATGATACTAAAATGTTGGACAAAGCGAAACAAATTGGAGACAGATTGAAGATCGAATTTGACACTCCCACAGGTTCGTTTTGTACTAATGTAACTTATTGCTTAACTTAAATGTATATTTCTCTAGGTTTACCGACTTTTCACATGACATCAAACCAAACTTTCGGTTCAACTTATGCTCCCTTGTCCTATGTGGGCGGACAGCACCTCGAGTTCATCTACCTCGCTGACATGACCAACGATTTGGACATGAAGTCTAAAGTTCGCAATGCACGAACATTTCTGCAAAATGTCGACAAACCACTCAAAGGACTGTACATGGAGCTCATTGATGTGAGCACTGGTGAATGGTCGAGCATATTTTCGAATATGTTTGGGCATGCTCAAGTGTTCTACCAGTACTTGATCAAGAGTTATGTTCAGTCAAATGCAAAAGATGAACAAGCGATCGAGATGTACAAAGAAGCGATAGATGCGGTGGTGAACTATTCGGTGATAGGCATTCAAAATGGCTCATTCTTTGCACACCATTATCATCCGTATAGCGACAAGTCTGTGTCAGTCTGGAATTACGAGGCGTGCTATTTGGGTGGAATGTTGGCACTTGGAGCAGATGAAATGCAACGAGATTTGGACAAGAACAACTCGATCGACACCAAACGAGTGCAACAGGAACAAAGTCGCATTGCACAACACTGGACAATGGCAAAGGACAGTGTCGAAATGTGTCGAATTGACGCGAACAAAACTGACACTAAACGACGGTTAATTGATTTCAGTAGACATAGCTTTTCATTTGTGACCACGTAAGTTCAATGTTTGTATCTAAAGATAATTTCTAATCAACTTTGTCTGTTAATTCAATCTCACAGAGATGCATTGGCTGAAAGTTATTTCGTTTTATGGCGTCTGACTCATAATGTCAAGTACCGAGACTATGCTTGGGAGTTGGCACAAGCAATCTATGAGCACTGTCGAACGTTGAATGGAGAATACTATCGACCGAGTGAAATTGCACAAGGGATTGTCATTAATTATATAGAAGAACAATCCAATCTGCATTACCTCAGTTCTACGCTCAAGTATCTCTATTTGACATTTTCTGAGGATTCTCTACTGCCACTAGACCAGTGGGTCTTTAATCGAGTCGGTCAAGCATTGCCGATTTGTGGTAAGAATTCTGCGTATCCTGCTGAGAAGTGTACTTACAAGTGAACGTGTCAATAAAACATTTCTTTTTTGAATATACATTGAACAGTGAATCATTTGAATTTTGTCGTGTTTGTAACTTTATTCAACAATGTTCATTTCATATTCAAATATGGATTATTCATTTGAGTGTACTCGTCAAGTTCCACTGTTTGTTCAGCTCTCTCAACACAATAATCAGAGATTTCATGATACACATTTTCATGTTCTTACGTTCGATTGCGTTCAGATTTGGAAAGAAACTCACCAATTGACGAGAATGTCTTTCGGTTTGTCAGGCAGGCACACGAATTCTTGGCACATATACCGTTTCCATTTGGCTGTATTTTCCGATAAATATGGTATTATCTCACAATGCGTTCAAAGATGATTACATCCAAAAGACTTCTACTGGGGATACTTTTTAGCGGTATTTATCAATTTGTAAAATGAAATCTGGTTGTTTACCAAAGCGAGACAATATTTTTATTTGTAATTTAGAAGTCACTTGTACAATGTACAATTTACAATAAAAAATTGTGCCAATTCGAATTTACTCTCATTTTCACCTTCCAACCACCAAATACACTCAATTAGATTTAGATTTAATTTCACACAAATCCTAAATTGTCTGACTAGTGAGAGCTCAATCGATTGATGATATCATTGGAACAAATAAGAAAATATAAATTGCGGATTAAATTGAAAAATAATTTGGTAAATTTAATATTTTTAATAAAGTAATATTTCAATGCAAATTTACATTATTATTTGAAAGATTAATAGAAATAGAGTTTACATATTGAAAGTGTGGAAGAATAGAATTAAATTGGTTAAAGTGAAATTGAATATAAAGTAAATGCATCACTGCAAACGACGAGCCAACAAATCTGGGTTCACCTGAATGAAATCATTTGGATTGCGGTCATCGACCATGTTGAGACGATGCTGGGCTTTGACTGTTTGAGGCAATTTGAAGTGAATCGAACGAATGTGCTTGATCACTGGGCCAGGTTGCTCCGAGCTATACGAACAGTTGTCCCAGGTACACGAGAATGGCTTCACACCCAAGTGGATTCGTTCGTGTCGAGCCAGTTCAGCATCAGTTCGAAATGATTTGCCACATCTTTCATACTTGCACGCGAACTTGTTCCGTCCAGCAGTCGATTTCTGTCGTTTGTTGGTGGATTGAGATTGATCGGTTGTGGATTTGCGTTTAATACCAGAAAAAGTTGATGGAACATTGTGCGATTCATCGGCAGCACGACGTTCAATGTCCAACGAGACAGTTTCCACTTCTGGGTCATCGAGGTGCACAGAAGGAAGAGCATCGTGGTCATGACCACCAAAAACAGCAAAACGACCTTTCAGTTCGACAACTTTTGTACGCAAAACACCAAATTGTTGATCAACCTGAGCGACGAGTTGACGTTTCAGTCGTTCACAGTCAACTTCGAGTCGGTCTTCAAATCGATCCAGAAAGGAGTTGAAACGATGATTGAAACGAGGCATGGTGAAATACTTGAGAATATACGAGAAAGGGACAAAGGCAATCAAACACAGACAGACGAGAAATCAAAACATTAAGCAGGGAAAATATTTACGCGTGATCAAGTTGTGGTGGAAATAGTCGCTAACTCATATTGACATCAAAAGTTGTTTGCTGAGAAATATTTTGAGCAATTCCTTCGCGATTCGTGTTTGCTATCGAAATGGCTCTACTCAACCGATTCTCGTCGTTCTTGGACCGATTTGACCAACAACTGGTGGTGAATGGTGAACGGGTGAAACACGAATTAAACCAATGGATCGATCAACGTATCACACTGGTGCGAAATGAGGTGCGAATGATAAAGTCACGTTTCGGTGTGACTCGTCCTGTCACTGGGCAACTAGGTGGAAACGAGAAAGGATTCGACGATGATCCACTGGTGGTGAATGTTTCGTTTGAAGAATTTATGGAACAACAAACGAATCTGCGTGATGGTGTTGACATAAATCAGCCAACTACTTCTTCAGGCCGCAAACGCAAACCCGCAAACCAAATTGGCAACAAACATAAGAAGACACGATCTGATGGCAATTCTGGTTCGAAGCAATACACGTGCAAATTAGCCAGCTGTGGCAAATCATTTCCACACGATTCCTGGTTGAGTGCACACGAACGCATTCATTTGAAGATAAAGCCATTCTCCTGTACCTGGCTCGATTGTGTTTACTCTTCCGAGTCTCGACCCAATGTTGTTCGGCACATTCGCACTAAGCATTTCAAGTTGCCCCGGCTCAAGAAAGAACAGACACGACTGAACTTTGTGGACAACCGTAGCCCGGAAGATTACATTCGTGTGGATAATCAACTACTGGAACGTCGACTCGAGTGAGAAATGGTTTCACTTTATTCATTACTGTTCCACTGCAGATTGGTTTATTTTAATTTGGCTTACATCTTTTAAAATTTAAAAATTTTCAATATATCAATAAACACTTTTTCTTATACATTGATTTTTTTAATAACAAGTTTCATAATTTAAAACATATATAATCCAATTAACACTTACAAGTGGAATGTTTGTTGGACAAATGTGAGAAGTTTTCACACGAACATATTGTAGCTGATGAATTGCTAGATCAATTCGTTTGGTTTGGGTTTGGTTGACCGGTTCTGGTTCTGGTTCTGGTTCTTGAGCGCCTTCTTGCTGCCGATTTTCGATTGAGTTCGGCCTCACGCGCTTGAAGCTGTGCAATTAATGCTAAATTGATGGGAATTTCTTCATGTGCCCGAAGAAAGGCTTTGATCATTTCGGGTGTTATCTCCTCTGGGACAGGTGGCGGAGGGGAATCTCGTCCCTGTTCGTTATCGTTTGGTCGTTCAGACATTGTAAGTTCAACAAATTGACAGAAGTAAGGCTCAGTAAAAGGGACAACCAGTGAATTCATTTTGACAATCAGCTACACAAGACTTTAAATATTGATGCTATGCCAATTGTTGAATACTCTCGAGATGATGGCAAATTGTTGTAATTATACTGTGCCAACCAAAATTATCTCTATAATTGACATGATGGTATATTCTTATTATCATCAGTTTACAATGTTAATTAGCACAGCAACACCAAATGCAGGAAATATGGCCGCAATTAATAAATATGTAGTGTTTTCTTAATTCTTAAATAGTTCGAATTAAATATTGCATTGTAATGAAATGTTTGAGCATATAATTTCTCTGTTATCTTCACATACAAGACAGTGCGAAATGATGCAGTGCAATGCTAATGTAAATGCACTTCATCAGTTCAGCTTTTAATAACATTATGCAGTGTTTTATTACATCTTTTCACACGCCCAATTGCCACACCTTAGCGATGCTTGTCAATTGAGTCTCGTTAACTTATTCGTGAATCATTCAACTCGTAAAACTGTTATTATTCAAATTAGAGTTTCAACAAGTGGCAAAAAGTGTCTATCGACACGACACGACAAACATTGAAACATTACACAATCATGTCACCAGCAAAATCTGTAGTTTATTGTAAATTTAATTACTAACTCACTAATTTACATTACATTAAGTAACGGGCACATACATCAAATCTATGCCCAAAAAGAATATAAATCAAATGTGGCAGAGAAGATAAAGAAAAACTCAACAAACAACATAAAGATGCATAATTATAATTAACAGAATATTAATTTGTTCACAAATTGTCCAATGATATAGTGTTGAAATTGTTGAGATTATTTCGGATAATTAATTGACTCTTAATAATTCATCACTAGTGTTGAAGTTGACTATAAATTAGAGGTGAAACGCCAACTAGTGATTGTAGTCCGCATTTTGTTCACACAACCGTATCCTTTCCCTTTTGTCCACATCTTCTTGAAACTTGCACCCAAGTTTGAAACATTCAAGAATTTCTTGCCATTACTTTTATTGAATTCACACTTCTCTGAACAAGATGAATGTCAAATTCATTACTTTAGTTCTCCTGATGTTGGTGGCGGCAAGCATCGCTGCACCAGTTCGATTCGCTTCATCCATAATTTCATCGCCAAGTCACGATAGACTTTACGCTCAAAATGAATCATTAATGGCCTTCGAATCAGTCTTGGACAAGTCTACGATTACAAGCTACGACTACATGGCGCTGGATAAAGATTTCAACGATCACACCGACACTCCAGGTGTGATCAACTTGGAACGGATCTCCGATAAAGACAGCTTCGACGATGGATGCTGTGGAGAAGGAGGTGATGAAGATGAGGATTAATTTTCTTCTTGCAATATCACCTGCATATGTTTTCATTTAGTGATTATGATTGGCAGAGTCTATTTGTTTTTATTTATTGTTAACATTATTATTCACCTTTTCCGTATGTTAACTGTTTTTATTTAAATAAAGCTATTCTTTCGTTAATTTGTGAATTTGCTGGAACATGTCGGTTATGGTAAAATTGAATGTAATGTTGCATTTGGTACATGAAAGATTTTTGTTTATTATTAATTTTGATGTAATTAGCTATGTTTGATTATGTTTTTGCTTTATGATTCGACTTTTATGAACATTGCAAATTATATCTAGTAAAGTATATTGTGATTTGGTTTGTTTTATCGAAATCTTTCCTCGTTATGCAAGAGATCACTTAGGTCAATGATCCAATTGATGCAATCGCACAAACCAATCGCACAAACCAAACAAGGTAGACAAATTAATGGACCAAGAACAGAATATTAATAAAAAATTGAAATTTTGAACATAATTTATTTTAAATAACAAATAAAATTCAAACAACACAATTGTTTCGAACATCCAAAGAACAGTACCAAAATGTCGATTTATCAGCGTTCTTCGGAGATAATCTTGTGTATCAATCATGTAAGATGGGGAAAATCTTGCCATAACAAGGCAATGAGCACTTCTCAAAAGGATTGGCACATTGATGAACAATTGTGACAATCTTCGCCATCTTGCAACGTTATCCAACTATATCCACTCAAACAGAGTGGAAACAGTTTTAAGTCTGAAATGTTTGTCAGATCATCAATGACTCAGATGTTGTTGTCACTCGTAGGCCATTTCTAGTTTCTGTTTCTACTTGAAATTCTTACTTACTTGCCTTCCAGCACTCCATGTCCAAAGTACTAGTCGGAACATGTATTATCAAAAGAATCAAGTCAAGTGTGCAATCTGTCCGGATTTGGTTCAACTGGTGGAGGACTTTCAGGCGGGCAATTTAGTGTGCACTAGATGTGGCCTGGCGATTGAGGACCGCGGAATTAATGTCGGTGCCGAGGGTCGGTCATTCTCGAACGATACTCAGCTCAACAAGAGTCGAGTTTCGAGAGTTCGAGAGGAGTCTGTTCTTTATGACATAGAAATTTCTCCTATTATTGACCCTACTGGATCATCAACGTTGAGTACTGAGTCCGGCGAAGAAGAAGACCACAACAAGAAGCGCCTCAACTCGTCTCAAAAGTCGCTAGTGACCGAATGTAAAGAGATGGTGGAGATGGCACAAAAGTTGAACATTACTCGATCGGTGATGGAGAGTGGACAGTTGATATTCGAGAAGGTTCATTTCAAACGTGAAGGCAAGTACCGAAGTAAGGAGTCTATTGCTGCGGCTTGTCTCTATATTGCCTGTCGCAAGAATAACGTTCCGAGGACTTTCAAGGAGATATGTGCCGTGACTAAGTCGTCCAAAAAGGGCATTGGCAAATGCTTTAAGGTATAATGACTTGTTCTTGTTGACAATTGTAAATGATAATTTATAATTCAATTACAGTTTATCTCGAATGTGATTGGCGAGGTTCTCGTTCAAACCTCAGTTGTGCAATATATTCCTCGTTTCTGTGCGCGCCTCGAGCTGCCGACAGCTGTGGAGAATCGTGCCCGACACTTGGTGGAACGTTTCGAGGCTTTGGGCATTTTGGCCGGCCGTAGTCCCACCACTGTTGCTGCACTGGCCATCATGATGGCTATCGATGGTCTCAAGTGGTACCCTAAAGACCAAACTGTCCACAAATTTGCCTCTGCTTATGTGGTGAAGCAAATCGTGAAAGTAACTGGCGCGTCGTCGCTAACCATTCGAGAAGCACATCAGGTGGTAAAGGCTCAGGGTGGAAAGGAATTTGCCGAATACTTTCCCAAAGATCAGTGCTTTCGGAGATTCAGAGAACCACAACCGAATGGATCGAAAAAGTATCTGTGCAAATCGCCAGGATGTGGACAATCATTTCTGATTGACATTGATTTGGCTCTACACGAACGTATCCATTTGGGCATCATGCCATTTTCCTGCCCTTGGCCCAAGTGTTCTTATTTGGCTATGCAAAAGAGCTGTGTCGTTGAACATGTTAACACACAGCATTTCAAGTTACCAAAACTCAAGACAGACCAGGCACGACTCAACATTGTGGACAATCTCAATTCAGAAGATTATGTTCGAGTGGATCACAAACTGTTGCAACGTCGACTCGAGTGAGAAATTATCACTTTATTTCAATTTGCCTCTATGTAATTTATGTTCTTTTAATATTTTAAAAAAAATATAACATACAAATACAACTTTGGTTTATGTCAAGTGTAATTCACATTTTATTTACTAGTTTTAGCAGTTTTGTGAATGAAAATTTTAAAATACTGCTACAATACAATGTTAATATACAATTGTGTAGAATCGTGTACAATGATGAACATCATGACCAAATCTTTGTCAAATCATAATCTAAAAATTAAAAAATAAATCAAAAATAAACTGAAATGTCAAATTTCGACTTTTGATTTAATTTATCACACAGACAAGTTCAAGACTGATTTTGCATTCTTGCACAATTTAGCACCGGTTAAATTAAATTTAAAGAATCAATTAATTGCAATAGTCATAGTTTTGCTTCAACAATACTTCCAAGAGTACTATTTAGGTTCAACGATTTGGGTGTTGGGATTCAGTTCACGTTTGCTTCTTCTTGAAAGCCTTTCTTGATTCTCGCTGTCACCTTTTTGTTATCACCCTCACCCATCAATCCATTGACACCATGCCAGAACCAACCGCCGCCCAAGATAGTCAACAAGCTATCCAACCGAAATGCCAAGCTGTCAAAGTGTACGTAATTCCCGCGGGCTCCAATCAGCAGGAAGGCCCAGGATTACACGAACGAATCGCTCAAGAGGCCAAAGCCTTGAGGGAAGCTATGAGGCAAGAAGCTTTGAGGCAAGAAGCTTTGAGGCAAGAGGCTTTAAGGCTTTTGCGAAGGCAACAGGATTGGCGCGAAATTGCGCATTGGATCCGTAATGATGGCTTTGATTACGTCCAAGATTAATCCAAGTCATTCAAGATTTATTTATTTTAGTTTTTTATCTAAATTCATTCAATAAAATTCTTTAACTTTAATTTTGTTTCAATTTTTTATTTGTTCGTTCAAGTTTTAACTAAACCAAAATTTTCATTTTTTTTAAATCAAAGTAATCCAACTTTTTCAGAACAATTAACAGTTCGTTTTCATACAGTGAACCAAAAATTATTAAAAAAAACCACACAACTTTCTAGACTAGACATTAATTTAATGATGAAATTAAATTAAAATTCTGCAGGCATTCACAAACATAAATAAAATAAAATGACAAGACAAAATGATTTTGACAGTAACTCACATTTTAATGTTCAATCATCGATAGGAAATATATTCATTACATTACATCATCAAAGCAAGACAACCAACAAACATTTGCACAATTTTCAATCGCATCGACTTGTCCATCCTGGCACAATCACATCTGATCAGCATCACTTTGTTGTTCATTGACCAAATTGGTCCAATCCACATATGGCGTGATGTATGGCTGTTTGGCATACAGTCGAACCGAGCTGGAAGCAAATCTGCTCGCCAGTGAGCGAACCAACAATCGATGACATCGTGTCCACATGTCGAATTCCTTTTCACCTTCTTTTCGTACGCATTTGACACACTGAGGAGTGTAGTGCATCAGGCTGATGACTTGCACCGAGGGGAAAACAGACGAGGCCAGTGACTCAAAGTCATGGTGAGAGCGTTTAGTGAGGGGAACAAGCTCGAGAATCTTCACTTGTGACAGGCAAGGTTGTTCTTGCTTGTTGCTATCAACTTGATCATCCAAAGCAAAAGCATTCTCAGGGTGACTCCCAAGTACGGCTGACAGTTTGAGATGAGTGAGCTGTTTGAGCGATGCCAAATGGCCCACCAATTGACCGAATGTAAAGTTGTCTGGCCAGTGGATTCCAAGGTGAGTTAAAGCGCAAAATCGTCCACAGAAATCGGTCAACTGCTCGCGCTCTTCAATGAGCCAATAGGAAAACAGTTGTCGCACCTTGGGCGTGAATCTGTACGAGACATTGAGTGCAGTGTCCAGTGGGGACCAGTCACAATTGCCCAGCTCAATGTGCGACAATTTGGTGCTGTCGAGCTGGTTCACAGTGGCCCAAAAGGCATTGCCTCGGTCATACCAACCGAGATGCAGTTTCGCTACGGTGAGTTGTGTCAGGAAGGCATAGGACTCGGCCGGGAAGGTGAATTGAGGATTGATGTTGATGTTCCAGGAATAGACGTCGAGAGTCAATTGGTGCAGGGACGATTGTCGATTGATGCTGCCAAGTAGTGCACCAAAAGGATGTTCCTCTGCACGGTCAACGTATCTGTCGTCAATTGCTCTAGTTCGAAACCATAGTTTGAGAGTACGCAATGGCCAGGATGGCGATCCAACAAGGTCAATCATTGAGCGCAGTTCTTCTTCATAACATCTATCGTGAATCACCACCAAATTGTGTACATTCGGGAATAGATTGATAAAATAGTCTGCCGATTGACCAGTGTGACGTGCAGTGCGGATTCGGCCCATTTCGGTGTAGTCAGTCTGGTAGAGTAGATCAAAGAAACCATCATCATCATCATCCGATTTGTCGTCGTCTTCCAGAAGAAACTCGTCAAACGACACTGCAGAATAGGACTCGACCACACGTGAGCACAAGGATGGCAATGACAAGGAAGCTTCACGTTCCGCCAGTGGAAGGTCGTAAAAGGTCGATGGCCAGCGAAGGACACATCAAAGTTG
The DNA here is from genome assembly GCA_023373905.1 of Rhizoglyphus robini. NCBI lineage: Eukaryota > Metazoa > Arthropoda > Arachnida > Sarcoptiformes > Acaridae > Rhizoglyphus > Rhizoglyphus robini. The sequence continues at coordinate 1,528,824 of JAKIJQ010000042.1, forward strand.
GCGTTGAATGGAATTTGGAAATCCATTTGGTCAATTGGTTCTCCGCCGAGAATGAGCACCAAAGTGTGCCTTCGGGCACATGCACTCGACAGAAGTGAGCCCCATCGAGGACAGACTTGATCGAGGTGGAGTAGTTCGAGTAGTGGAATTAGGTCAAAGATTGGGAGAAGACACTCGTCTGGGAGAGAGTGCACGTGCACACACATCTTGGGACAGGAATTGGAGCGAGCAAATTCGAGGAAAAGCACGATAATGCACAAATGAATGCATACACAGCGAGACGACTTCACACAAACAGACACAACAAAACATCAAACACACTTTCACCAAGTGAGTGTGCAAATAGCGGCAAAGTGAAAGTCGATATAGTGAAACATTGGTTACCAATTATTGGCACAAACAAGTTTGATAGTTTAGTTTGAATTTCAAACTTGAATTCAAAATTTCCGATTAAATGGTCAATAATAATAAATTAATAATTTTATTTCAAAATCATTATTACAAAAACATAAAACCAAAACAAGACATAATAACGAAACCTTCCTACTCACGTACTGACAGAAGACTGACTTAAGACAAGTTTCGCATCTTCCCCACGAATTTGAACAAATTGATTTGGTTTTGTATTTCAATTTTACAAAACAAATTGGATGTATTCAGTGCAATTTAGTCGATTTTAAATTGATTTTTCATTAATTGCATCAAAATGGCATCCGAACACAAATCCGAGTTTCGAGTAAAAAAATGACAAAAGTGATTTTGAATGTTTTAAATTTGGAAATTTGATTGTATTTGGTGGAATGCTTTTGAACCCAATTGTCACAGTATACTCGATTTAAATTGTTTTTGCTGTTTTACATATATTTATTTACAATTAATTGAATTGGAAACTATAGAAAATAAAGATAAAGAAGTTAAAGAATAGTGTGATTGTGGTTAATGTTTGAATTGCCTTGAAGTTTAAGTTAAGATTGCAACTCTGCAAGTCTAAAATGGCTTTGGTCACCATTTGTTATAATATGACACAATAATGATAGCATTTTATTTTACTTCACATTTACAACAATAAATCGTCCCATCAGGAAAGTTCCATTTGGACCATTTGTATTTTGTTCCATAATGTACGGTATAAAACGGCAACAAGCTTTCGAGTGTAGAGTCATAAGTTTAGTAGTGAAAAGATTTGTGTTTTGATAAGTGTCTCAAGTGTCCCAAGAGGCCAAGCTCAAGACTCTCCCTCTCCATTTCTCGGTGACTTTCTCGGACGACCAAAGGCCTTGCCCCCCTTACCGATGGGATTCAATCCGAACGATCCAGCTTTTGTGCAGCAACTGCTCCGCTTGGACGCACCAAACATAGTGGCAACTTTGAGGAGGCTCGACTTGGAGGAACTGGCCAACTACCGGCCTCAGCATTCAATCTTGCGTGATTGCAAAGCGGAAGTGATGCGCACTACAAAGGCGCTCAGTTTCTCCATTGGCAGCATGGCTCAGTACTACTGTAGAGAGTCGAAAATGTGGCATCCTTTCGAGTGTGACCTGGCACAATTCCCTGCTGGCATGTATCCAACCATGCGTAAGTCCTACCGGGGATACTATGCCCAGTTTCGCTATGGTGATTGTGAAGCTATTCTGGACGACTTTCCAAATGTAAGTATTTGCTCATTTACGAATCTTGCCTCTCTCTTATCACTCACAATTCACTCCACAGATCGAAACACTCAACCTCATGGTCGACTTTGGCAGTGTGGAGCCCCACGTTGCAATGCAGGATGCCCTGGACAATGTGGCCCGCCTAATCGAGGCTTACGCACCACAGCTGGTCACCTTTAGGCTGTGGATTCGGGCGCCAGCTTTTGTGGTGACAGAGGGCACAAGTTCAATCTCCTGGCACTCCACACTAATGCAACAATTTGCACCGAACCTGTGGCCCGCACTGGACACAATGGTGCACTGTCAAACCCTGTGGCTCGAACTGGAGGAAGATGCTCGGCCTTTTCCGGAGAATCTTCGCGTAATCGTGCCACTTCCAGCAGTTCGACCACTTGAGAACTGTCTACAGGGTCGGCAAACCTTGAGAAATATGACCCAACTGCGTGAATTTCGGTTCGTCGGCGAAATGTTTGATCCCTACACAACGATGGCTGAACGACTATTCCCGCTGGCCAACTTGCACCGCATCTACATCCGAAATCTGTTCTCATACCACCGATGGACCAATGTTGATAATGCTTTCACTGATCGCTTCCAAGAGATCAACATAAGCTTCTATGGAGTAGTTCTTTTGGAAGCTGGCCAAGAACCTCTTGAAGATCGACAAGTCACTTTTGATGATGTGGCTCGTCAGCTGGGCAGATTTCACGCACTAACCCGAATTGGTATTCGTGTGGGTGGAGGTAAGAATACTACAATTGTTATTTTAATGTTTCAAAACTTTCTTATCTCCTTATTAGTCGGACTTCGATTGATTACAGTGCTTCAAGTATTGCCCCAGCTTGCCCACTTGCAATCGTTACAGCTACTGGTTCAACAGGTTCAGCCCACAGGAGTTTGCCATTATGCGCAATCGACCCGTGCAATTGGCTGCACTTGAAGTGCTTTGGATCTTCCTTGACATCAACATGATGGTGCACGAGGCAATCTCGATGGCTGCACTGTTCCCAGGCAGAGAACCATGGCAGTGGGCGCCCGAGCACTCACCACTGCCCAGTTTGGTGTGCTTCAGTATGTATGTCCGTGAAGGACAGTGCTACTCATGTCCAGCCAACAGGACTGGCCAGGACAACTGTATCCGTCAGGCTGTAATTCGGTGGTTCGAGCCGCCACTGGCCAATGCACCTCGTCCAAGACCGCCCATTGCCAAAGTGCACTACTGCAATCTTAAGCATCGCACTCTCACTGGTCGACACGAGGTTAAGGACAATATTAGGCCACCGCCACGTGAACATCCATTTATTCTTGAACAATAAATTCATTAGTATTGCTCAATTGTACCATTGTACTCTTTACAGGTGAACAATCTTGAATGAATTCGAAAGCATATTTTAAACGACAATTTACTTCTAAAAGTCATTAAAACTTTGGCTTTGGCCTTTGTGTATTGAAATGCAGCCAAACTTTGAAATCTATCAGACCTGTACAAAGAAAACAATCTCGCTTTCTGGAATTGCCTTTATTAGTTGAATAATATTAGATGATACATTCTTGTTGCATGTTTGACTTTATTAACAATTACTTGTACATTTGGACAATTTCAATAATTCGGGTTTTATTTGATTTAATTGTATTACACAGTAAGCCATTCTGCTTATCTTAAAATCAATTAATCAATTATATTTGAGAATTTATTTTTGAATTTATTTTTATTAAAATTGGTATATTTTCTGAAAATTGAAAAGGAATATAATTTTAATTTTATAATAATTGGAGGAGCGACCGCAATCACTCACGCTGAGCGAGCGAAGCGAGCGAGGTGTGAGTGATTGCGGGAGCGACGATTCATACCCGGAAAAAATGCGACTTCGGTCATTTTTGTGCGCATTAAATCTCCGAAACTACTGCATGGATCGGTCTGAAATTTTAACTCAGTGTTCTGATGGTGGTGAAGGTGTGCAGTGCGCAAATAGCTCGCTGTAGGTCAAAGGGCACCGGAGATATGATTTTTTGAAAATTCGATATTTTGTATAGAAATGTGTTGGGATCGAGAGTCAACATTGTGTGTGTTCCTGTGTGACACATCCAAGCACACTCTTCCCCCGTGCGCCCGCTGTGCGTAAAGAAGATGCTCAGTAGCAAGCACACTCAAATGAGTTGGATTCGGGCCATTTGACTCGAGTGCAGTTGTGTGTGAATGTTTGTTTGCGTTTTCCAATTAAACCTTAAACAACTTTATTTAAAATAATACGTTTATTATCCCCTAACCTATGGCGTATTTAGTATAATAATAAATAGTAAAAGTTGAAACTTCCCTTATTCCCTGGACAAATTCCCTTGCAAAAATGCATTGAGAAATTGCAATGAAAAACAACCTTTGACGTTGTATTGGATCAATGAAAGGTGTTTTCTACTAGGAAACTAGAACTAACAATGAGACTTAACACAATGATAAACTCAAGACAAATAAAATTGCACAAAATGTGGATTTTTAAATCATTGTATCTATCTTCTGACCTTGAAGTCCCGTCCTGAAGATGCTTGAATTCATATGGATTTGGGAAAGATTGCGAAATTTCGATTTGTTTTGGTTCACATTTATTTCATTCGACTTTTTGCAATATGTTTTATTGGAGAGTTTCCTAACAAATGTTAGAGAAAGTTTTGTTGGATATCATTTGTATCTATATTATGTTCAAGCGAAAGAATACATGGGAGCTCAATAATATTTGGAATCAACCGAAATAGGAATAAGAGTTGCATGCAATGAAAATATTTGATTAAGGTGGTGTTCACGATCCACAGTCAAAGATGAGTGATGTAAATCGAGAATTATTATGTGTATGAATTGGTTGTAACTGATTGCAATGATCTGCGTATTCAGATAATCGTTTGAATGTGTGATGATAATAATTATTGAAGATTTTGAGCAAAAACACGGCCTAAAACGGTCAAAATTTATTATTTTTAATCTATTTTTAAAGATGACATTTTACAGGTAAAATGGCAAAAATGAGGCTTAAGTAGATCTGGTAAATGTTTTTGTTGTTCGAACAATGTCCAAATATATACCATTTTACCTGTAAAGTGTCATCTTTAAAAATTGATTAAAATACTAAATGTTGGTCGTTTTAGGCCGTATTTAGCTCAAAATTTTCAGAAAAACGCGTAAATTTTGAATCTTAGCATTAAATTGGTATTTCGACTACGAAAAAATGGCGTTAATGTCGAAAAAGTGTTAAAAGCCTCGAAAATATCAAATATCTCGAAAACTTGAATAAATTTCTGAATTCTGAGTAAACCAGTTGAAAGATCGTTAACAATGCTATGAGATTGGATCTTAACATTTTGAGTGCCTCCAATTTATTTTTCGGTGTATAACAGTGTAATGAATTAGATTGATACGTGAACGTTTAACTGCCAGTCAAAAGTTAGAGTGTCTTATTCATTAACCGAAAGTGGACTTTCTGTCCCAAATGCATTAAATGTTACTAAATGATTTGTGACGTTTCACACGCTCTCGCTCCGACTTTCATGCCAATGGCATTATCTATTGTTATTGATGATATCTAAAATGTTTTAAAATGCCATCTGCTGGTTCAAATACTAGTTCAGAAATGATTTTTATGCATTGAATGCAATCGTTCAAAAGCATTCTCATTTATTTAATTCATACGAACTAGTAGTTTAAATACCTGAATAATAAATAAATCCTCAAATAAACGTAACAGTTCATAAAATCGATTTATAATCTTTCAAAAAACACAATCACATTTACTTAATTCTGATAAATTATAATTTGAATAGTATACTATGAATCTATTTTCAATTACATCGTAGAATTCTTATTCAAATTATCTCATCTTTGTAAATAATAATAAAGAAGTCACTTGCAAGTACAATTGTACAACAATAAATTGTCTCAATTCAAATTCACTTTTTTGTCCATGTTCTTGATGTTCAAATGGACAACGTCATCTTGAGTTTAACACACTCGATTATGTCAATTTGTTTTTAATCAATAATAAATCTTTGATTAACAAACGACAAATTTAGTAATAACGTTTTATTCATTGCAAAAGTTGAGAAAATTTAAAGAATAAAGTATAGAAACATTGTTCCCAAAGATAAATCAACAAATGTGACAATTAAGATTAAAATAATAAACAGTTGCGAATAGTTTGATAGCTCACTCGAGTCGACGTTCCAGCAGATCGTTGTCCACCTGAACATATTGGTTGGGATCGCGGTTGTCGGCAATGTTTTGTGATGATTTGTCGCTTCGTGACAATTTGAAATGTTTTTCGCGAACATGTCGGAGCACAGAAGCACGTAGTCCGGCCGAATAACGACAATTGGGCCATGAGCACGAGAATGGCTTGATGCCCAAATGAATGCGTTCATGTCGAGCCAACTCAGCATCAGAAAGAAATGCTTGAGCACAACCTTCAAACTTGCAAACATGTTTCCTGTTTGCAGCATCGACCACAGTTGAACTTGTTTTGCGTTTCTTTGAAGTACTAGGTTGAGACTGTAGCTGTCGTTTGCGGCCAGATGAAGTTGATGGCTGGCTCATCGAGATTGCATTCTGTTGTTGAATCCATTCGTCGTGCGAGACAGCCACCACCGGAGGATCGTCAAACAGTAGGTCAAATTGACAGTCAATGTTGCTGGAACGAGCTTGACCACCGCGTTCACCGAAACTATTCCTGATTTCGGAAACCTTTGCACGTAAAATACCAAATTGTTGATCAACCTGAGCGACGAGTTGACGTTTCACTCGTTCGCAATCCACTTCGATTCGTTCTGAGAATCGATCCAGGAAGGAGATGGCACGATTAGTGAGACGAGACATGGTGAAATACTAGAAAATATACGAGAAAGGGACAGAGGCAATCAATCACAGACACTCGAGAAATGAAAACATATGTCAATATTGAGCAGGCAAAATATCGTAATCACATTATGGTTGAAATAGTCGCAAACTCATATTGACATCAAAAGTTGTTTGAGCCAAGCTGTTTGCTGTGAAATATTTTGAGCAATTCGCGACTCGTGTTTGTCATCGAAATGGCTCTACTCAACCGATTCTCTTCATTCTTGGACCAATTTGACCAACAACTGGTGGTGAATGGTGAACGAGTGAAACACGAATTAAACCTATGGATCGATCAACGTGTCACACTGGTGCGGAATGAGGTGCGAATGATAAAGACACGTTTCGGTGATGCTCGTCCTGTCACTGGTCAACGAGATCGAAACGAGAAAGGATTTGATGATGATCCTCTGGTGGTGAATGTTTCGTTTGAAGAATTTATAGAGCAACATGTGAATTTGCGTGATGGTGATGCTGTTGACATAAACCAGCCATCTACTTCTTCAGGCCGTAAACGCAAACCCGCAAACCAAATTGGCAACAAACATAAGAAGACACGATCTGATGGCACTTCTGGCTCAAAGCAATACACGTGTAAATTCCCCAGCTGTGGCAAATCATTTCTACACGATTCCTGGTTGAGTGCACACGAACGCATTCATTTGAAGATAAAGCCATTCTCCTGTTCCTGGCCAGATTGTCGTTATTTGGCAGTGAAAAGGGGTAATATCGTTGAACATATTTGCATGAAGCATTTCAAGTTACCCAAACTGCAGAAAGAACAGACCCGACTGAACATTGTGGACAATCGTAATCCTGAAGATTACATTCGTGTGGATAATCAACTACTGGAACGTAGACTCGAGTGAGAAATGGTTTCACTTTATTCATTACTGTTCCACTGCAGATTGGTTTATTACAATAATTTGATTTACATTTTGATTTATAATTTATAGTATAACAATAAAATACTTTCTAATTTTTCAATTTATTGATTGATTGCATTCTAATCCTCAACTAATCTCAATTACTCGAAACAATTCATAAAATGAATTTGAAATTGTTCAAAAGCACTGTGATTTATTTTGAATTTCATTTAATTGATAAATAATTAATTGATTTAATTATTCAAAATAGCTCTAATCTCCCGAAGACAATCACAATCTCATGCTTATCACATATTACATTGAATTGATCCTAAATTATTTCATTCAAATCTCAAATACGATTTGAAATCAATTAATTGTAATATTACTATTCACTATCACCTTCTTTATTTCTTCCTTAACCACAACAGTAGCACAATCAATTTCAGAATCCTTTCTATGATCCTGAATTTATTCCTTCACATCAACAACATAATTCAAGGAAAACACCACTTGTACGATGTCCAATTTACAATAATAAATTGTACATATTCGCATTTACTTCATTTTTATCTTCCAGCCTCTAAATACCACTCAATTAGATTTAAATTTAATTTCACAAAAATCCTAAATCGTCTGACTAGCGAGAACTCAATCATTGGAACAAATTAAAAAATATGAACTAAAAATTAAATTGAGAAATAATGTAGTAAATCAAAGTAAAAGGTATTTCAATTTCAAATTTACTTTATTGTTTGACAGATTAGCCGAATTTGAGTTTATGACATATTGAAAGTGTGGAAGATTAGATCAAATTGGTTAAAGTGAAATTGAATATGAAATGTAATGGATCACTGCAAACGACGAGCCAACAAATCTGCGTTCACCTGGATGAAATCATTTGGGTTACGATCGTCGACGATGTTGAGACGATGCTGGACTTTGACTGTTTGAGGCAATTTGAAGTGAATCGAACGAACGTGATTGATCACTGGACCACGTTGTTCCGAGCTGTACTAACAGTTGTCCCAAGTGCACGAGTACGGCTTCACTCCCAAATGGATTCGCTCGTGTCGAGCCAAAGCAGAATTATCTGGAAATAATTTCCCACATCCTTCATACTTGCACCCAAACTTATTCGGCCCAGCAGTGGGAGTCGATTCACACGATTTCTTTCGTTTGTTGGTGGATTGAGCGTGGCCGATTGTAGATTTGCGTTTATGGCCGGAAGAAGTTGATGGAGCATTGTGAGATTCATCAGCAGCACGACGTTCATGCAACCACTCGTCCAACGAGACAGTTTCCACTTCTGGATCATCGAGGGGGGCAAAAAAAGGAGAATTGCGACCACTAAAAACAGCAAAACGACCTCTCATTTCGCAAACTTTCGCAAACGCAAAACACCAAATTGTTGGTCAACCTGAGCGACGAGTTGACGTTTCAGTCGTTCACAATCAACTTCGAGTCGATCTTCAAATCGATCCAGGAACGAGATGAAACGAGACATGGTGAAATACAAGAAAGGGGTGGAGACAGTCGGACTCACAGACACACGAGAAATCAAAACATTTAGCAGGGAAAATATTTTCTCGTAATCACGTCATGGTTAAAATAGTCGCACTAATATTGTCATCAAAAGTTGTTTGCTGTTAAATATTTTGAGCAATTCCTTCGCGATTCGTGTTTACCATCGAAATGGCTCTACTCAACCGATTCTCTTCGTTCTTGGACCAATTTGACTCTCAACTGGTGGTGAATGGTGAACGAGTGAAACACGAACTCAACCAATGGATCGATCAACGTGTCACACTGGTGCGGAATGAGGTGCGAATGATAAAGTCACGTTTCGGTGGGACTCGTCCTGTCACTGGGCAACGAGGTGGAAACGAGAAAGGATTCGATGATGATCTTCTGGTGGTGACTGTTTCGTTTGAAGAATTTATGGAACAACAAGCGAATCTGCGTGATGGTGATGGTGTTGACATAAACCAGCCATCCACTTCTTCAGGCCGTAAACGCAAACCCGCAAACCAAATTGGCAACAAACAGAAGAAGACACGATCTGATGGCAATACTGGCTCGAAGTACACGTGCAAATTCCCAAGTTGTGGCAAATCATTTCCACTTGATTCCAAATTGGCCGTACACGAGCGCATTCATCTGGCCATAAAGCCATTCTCGTGCACTTGGCTCGATTGTGTTTACTCTTCCGAGTGTCGCCCCAATGTTGTTCAGCACATTCGCATGCAGCATTTCAAGTTGCCCAAACTTAAGAAAGAACAGACACGACTGAACATTGTGGACAACCGTAGCCCGGAAGATTACATTCGTGTGGATAATCAAATGCTGGAACGACGACTCGAGTGAGAAATGGTCACTTTATTAATTACTGTTCCATTACAGATTGGTTTATTCCAATCTGGCTTACATTTTTTAACTTTAAAATTTGAAATTTGATTTATAATTTTTAATGTATCAATAAAACACTTTTACAAGCTTTTATTTCACAAGTTTCATAATTTAAATCAATATAATAATTCAATTAACACTTCTTACAAGTGGAATGTTTGTTTGACAAATGAGTGAACAAGAACACCATCAAATCAGCTTCATGCAAATCATTAATTATCTTTATTTATTTTTAATCATGCACAAAATGAAACTCACGCTAAGTCTTATCTTGATAATGCAAATATTCAAATAATGTAGATAACATAATGAAATAAAAAAGAAACTTTGTAAATCAAGTATTTGGGTAGTTGTTTTGATTGAACACGGTTTGGACAAAATGTTTGTGAGATACTTAATTAAATTCACTTGTCGAGTATTTACTCAACTCATAGTCCCTTTCTTGCTAATCCACTCGAATCGCCAATGCAGTTGGATCCATTCTTGAATTCAAAGGGGAAAAATCAAACCAATTGCAATTGTCCCACCTTTGCCGGCAATTCTTTCAATTTGATTGTCCGTTCTCGTAGTTAATATGAATTTCTCATGAACAGTGAACTAATTATAAAAGAGATTTTTTTTCAACCAAATTCTCAAATATTTGCTCAATAATTCGAATAATGCTTTTATTCAAAATTGTGAATCGAATAGTAAAATGTCTGATTAACCCATTTAATTTAACGAAAATATTTACATTTTTGTTTTCAAATGATTATCAAAAACGGAAACTACACAAATATTCAAAATGATTACGTGCAACGGTAGAAACATTTGCAGGAAATGCATTTCCTATTTCAAATTGTCAATTGTATTTTTTGTTGTTGACAAGTCAATATTGTCTTTATAACCGTAACAAAAATGATATTTGTTTTGTTTAATAAATAATTTACAAATCCAATTAAAATGTTTAATATTTTGAAATTACTTTTACTTTACGTAATTATTCAATTCGTAAAATGTGTCAGTTCATCTTTAATGAACAATTCCACAAACACGACAGAATCATGTTTCATGTTAAATGAGCAAACCAATGAGCATTGGAAGTTGGTTTGGGAAGATCAATTTGAAGCAAATCAACTCGATTCGATTCAATGGAAGATTGAACACGAAGAATCAGGTTGTTATGGTGAATTGTTGTTGGTATATATTGTTGAATATTTGTCAATGTGTATTACTTTTAGGCAATCACGACTCGAAACAAGTGAGTTGCAATTTGGCCTCGAACGTCAAGCTCACTTCGGGATTTTTGGTTCTGTCGGTAAAGCACGAACCCTACTACGAGTACAACTACACCGGTGCAGCAATTGTGACCAAACAGGCCTTCCGTAAAGGACGTTACGAGATACGAGCATCACTGCCAATTGGCAAGCAAATTCATCTGTGCATTTACACGGTGAACGAGCGGGAGAGGTACTGGCACGAGAATGGAGAGATTGATCTGCTCTGCTCGACCAACAAAGTGTCTGAAATTGATCGAGGCGTGTACTACGCAAATTCGAGTGATGACAATGCATACGTGGATGAGAGTGTTCAGTTGTACAAGAATTTACACGAATTCCATTTGTACGGAGTGGAGTGGGATGAAAAGGAATTGAAGTTGTTCGTTGATCAAGTCTACAGTAGGACTATTGAATTTAACGGTAAATCAATTGAAACAATGCAGACAATGATTTTATTTTTCAATTGCAGAAACGCACGGTCTCCTTCCTAATCATCAAATTCGCTTTCAAATTGGCGTCGGCAGTGAAGACTACCGAGAAGCACTGGTGGACAACTTTGAACTACTCTACTGGAAGTGTCCACTGCTGATTGTGGACTATGTGAAGGTGTACGAAAGGATTGATGACAATTGGAATGAACATCCAATACACCAGTGCTCGAGCGATAACTCATCTGTGAATGACTCCAAAGCGGTGATCCATCAACTTTGTGTTGAATCAATGGAGAACATGAAGGCGTCAACTTGGACACGAATTACACAAATGTGGAGTAAGTAGTAAAGTTTGGTTGTAAATACATTAATTCATTTATTTTCAAGAAGAAATCATCATAATTGTGCTGTTGATCACTTTGGCACTGTTTTTCGTTGTTGTCTGTTATTGCAAATATATTTCAAAATCAAATGACAATTCAAGTGATGAAACAATACCAAAACAATTTGCACAATCAAATTATTATCACACCGAGAATTATGAACATGAAAATATGTATCATGAAATCCCTGATTATAGTGTTGAGAGAGCTGAACAAACGGTGGAACTTGACGAGTACACTCAAATGAATGATCCATATTTGAATTTGAAATGAATGTTCAATGTTAGGAAAGTATCATGATAAATGTATTTGACGATTAAAATATTTAATACATTAATAAAAGATTTTCGATAAAAAGATGCAAGTCACAGTTTATCAAATCTCTATCAAATATCTATGAACTATGAATGAGAAAATCTATGACACATCTTTAGTGTATTTCAAAGTATACTTCTTTTGTGTTGAAGGTCATAATGATTGTTTGGATTGTTGGAATAATTAAATTTAACAACAATTTTGCTCGTCAAATACTAATAAAAATATTATCTCGACTTTCGAGTTGATTTTTGCGCAATCGTACTCGCTGTGAGCAGAAATGTCAGCTGATTATCACAGCATGTTATTTTTGTTTGTTGTTCTCCTTACAACGATTTTCCTTCGTACTACAATCTCGACCTCAATCAGCTTGTCCCAGAATGGCTCCGTGTCTATCCAAACTGCCCTCTGTCTGTCTCGAAGCCATCTTTAAGCACGTGCCATTGGTCGATCTACTCCGTTCCATCGGACTGGTGAGCACAAGTTGGCACAAATCACGCCGAACCGAGCTAATGAGACGAAGACGACTTGTTATCGTTCAAAAGGAATGTCAACTCGACAAGTTAAATCAGAATTTCATTCACAGTTCGCACGAAACCGATTTGATTCAGCATGTTCGTCGTGATGACGGATCGCCATGGCTTTCACTCGAATCACTTGACCAATTAAAGTTCAATACACTTGCACTGCCCGATCGCTTGCTCACAACTCGGTTTATCAATTCGCTGGTGAACTTGTCCAACATCACTCAACTGGTTGTGGCATGTATTTTTATCTTGCAATAAAAATATCGATATTTGCAATAGTAAAAATTCAAAAATTGCAATATCGACATTTGAAATATAAAGCATTGAAAATTGCAATAAAAATATCGATATTTGCAATAGTAAAAATTCAAAAATTGCAATATTGATTTTTACAATAGAAATATTGTAAATTGTAAAAAACGACATTTATTATTGCAATTATAAATATTTTACTATTGCAAATTTCAATATTCACTATTGTAACTTAAATCTGAGACTATTGCAAAAGTCGATATTGCAATTTTTGATTTTTTACTATTGCAAATATCGACATTTTAATTGCAAAATAAATTTATTGCAACTGGTTGTGATTCAAAATTGTTCCATCTTCGGGCTTGCACAAGTCATTCGCCTTATCGAGCATTTCTCAGAACATTTGGTCGAATTGAAAATGAAAATTTTCTGCATTATCGATACAGGCAATACAAATCGAGACCAATTTACCAACATTGTGACCGATTTGTTCGCCTGCCTTGATCGTCATCAGAACCTTCGTCATCTCTGATTGGATCTATATTTCTCAAGGTTCATTCCAAGTGTCACTCTTCGTCCTCAAATGACATTTCTGTCTCGTTTGAGCACTTTTGCAATTCGCTTTTGTGGCAATGCGGCATTGCCAATGCCATTATAAAATGGCAACTCTACAGTCATCGGTCTTCTGAGCTGGGATTTGCGAGCAATATAAAATGGCAACTCTACAGTCATCGGTCTTCTGAGCTGGGATTTGCGAACAATATAAAATGGCAACTCTACAGTCATCGGTCTTCTGAGCTGGGATTTTCGAGCAATATAAAAATGGCAACTCTACAGTCATCGGTCTTCTGAGCTGGGATTTGCGAGCAATATAAAATGGCAACTCTACAGTCATCGGTCTTCTGAGCTGGGATTTGCGAACAATATAAAATGGCAACTCTACAGTCATCGGTCTTCTGAGCTGGGATTTTCGAGCAATATAAAATGGCAACTCTACAGTCATCGGTCTTCTGAGCTGGGATTTGCGAGCAATATAAAATGGCAACTCTACAGTCATCGGTCTTCTGAGCTGGGATTTTCGAGCAATATAAAATGGCAACTCTACAGTCATCGGTCTTCTGAGCTGGGATTTTCGAGCAATATAAAATGGCAACTCTACAGTCATCGGTCTTCTGAGCTTGGATTTGCGAGCAATATAAAATGGCAACTCTACAGTCATCGGTCTTCTGAGCTGGGATTTTCGAGCAATATAAAATGGCAACTCTACAGTCATCGGTCTTCTGAGCTGGGATTTTCGAGCAATATAAAATGGCAACTCTACAGTCATCGGTCTTCTGAGCTGGGATTTGCGAGCAATATAAAATGGCAACTCTACAGTCATCGGTCTTCTGAGCTGGGATTTTCGAGCAATATAAAATGGCAACTCTACAGTCATCGGTCTTCTGAGCTGGGATTTTCGAGCAATATAAAATGGCAACTCTACAGTCATCGGTCGTCTGAGCTGGGATTTGCGAGCAATATAAAATGGCAACTCTACAGTCATCGGTCGTCTGAGCTGGGATTTGCGAGCAATATAAAATGGCAACTCTACAGTCATCGGTCGTCTGAGCTGGGATTTGCGAGCAATATAAAATGGCAACTCTACAGTCATCGGTCGTCTGAGCTGGGATGCACAGTGGCATTTCAGATGTCACTAATTGGATTTTGACTTCGCTTCGTGAGCTTGCTGTATACATAAACATACCGAAAATTGCCACTGGTTGCCAACCAATCCATCTAACGCCACGGTAGGACAGAATTTGATCATCGAAAATTGCCGATGGTTGCAAACCAATCCATCTAACGCCACGGTAGGACAGAATTTGATCATCGAAAATTGCCAATGGTTGCAAACCAATCCATCTAACGCCACGGTAGGACAGAATTTGATCATCGAAAATTGCCACTGGTTGCAAACCAATCCATCTAACGCCATGGTGGGACAGAATTTGATCATCGAAAATTGCCACTGGTTGCAAACCAATCCATCTAACGCCATGGTGGGACAGAATTTGATCATTGAATATTGCCACTGGTTGCAAACCAATCCATCTAACGCCATGGTGGGACAGAATTTGATCATCGAATATTGCGACTGATTGCCAAGTTATCCAACAAATACCTCGGTGGGACAGAATTTGATCATCGAATATTGCCACTGGTTGCAAACCAATCCATCTAACGCCATGGTGGGACAGAATTTGATCATCGAATATTGCCAATGGTTGCAAACCAATCCATCTAACGCCATGGTGGGACAGAATTTGATCATCGAAAATTGAGACTGATTGCCAAGTTATCCAACAAATACCTCGGTGGGACAGAATTTGATCATCGAATATTGCCACTGGTTGCAAACCAATCCATCTAACGCCATGGTGGGACAGAATTTGATCATTGAATATTGCCACTGGTTGCAAACCAATCCATCTAACGCCACGGTGGGACAGAATTTGATCATCGAAAATTGCCACTGATTGCCAAGTTATCCAACAAATACCTCGGTGGGACAGAATTTGATCATCGAATATTGCCACTGGTTGCAAACCAATCCATCTAACGCCATGGTGGGACAGAATTTGATCATTGAATATTGCCAATGGTTGCAAACCAATCCATCTAACGCCATGGTGGGACAGAATTTGATCATCGAAAATTGCGACTGATTGCCAAGTTATCCAACAAATACCTCGGTGGGACAGAATTTGATCATCGAATATTGCGACTGATTGCCAAGTTATCCAACAAATACCTCGGTGGGACAGAATTTGATCATCGAATATTGCCAATGGTTGCAAGCCAATCCATCTAACGCCATGGTGGGACAGAATTTGATCATCGAAAATTGTCTTAACAGATTTGTACGTTGATTACGATACGATGGCTGCATTGATCTAGGCCATATGCAATGAAATGGTTGAGTCAACCGTTGACTGATGAGATGAATCAATTTCAGTGGCGTTTCAAGGCATTAAGATAGTTTATTCCTGGTGAGTGCGATGGAAATGTTTCAATTGGGAGTAATGTTTAACTTGTCAATGGATATTGTTGGGATTGTCTCAGTACAGTCGCCCATGAAATGTTGAGTTAGTAGTTGGGTTGGGAAATGCACAAATTAAATTCATAAATCATGATATTTTCGTACAGATCACCGCAATTGTACTGTTCATCTCAGTGTTGGTCCTGGATTACGTCAATTTGTGTTTAAACATTTTAAAAATCCAAATCAAGTGAAAATTCAAATAACACAATACTGAAACAGTTTCCAGATTCAAATTTTTATCACATGGAGAATTATGAGTATGAAAATATGTATGAAAATTCTGATTATGGTGTTGAGAGTTCAACGCAAACAGTGGAACTTGACGAGTACACTCAAATGAATGATCGATATTTGAATTTGCGATAAATATTGAATTGAATAAAGTTACAAACACGACAAAATTCACATGATTCACTGTTCAATGTAAATTCAAAAAAGCAATGCTTTATTGACACATTCACTTGTAAGTACACTTTTGAGCAGGATACGCAGAATTCTTTCCACAAATCGGCAATGCTTGACCGACTCGATTAAAGACCCACTGGTCTAGTGGCAGTAGAGAATCCTCAGAAAAGGTCAAATAGAGATACTTGAGCGTAGAACTGAGATAATGCAGATTGTATCCATCCATGTGATAAATGATAACTCCTTCTTCTTTCACTCTTCGGCAATGCTCATAGATTGCTTGTGCCAACTCCCAAGCATAGTCTCGGTAATTGACATTATGAGTGAGACGCCATAAAACGAAATAACTTTCCGCCAATGCATCTCTGTGAGATTGAATTAACAAACAAAGTTAGAAATTATGATTAGAAATTATCTTTAGAAACAAACATTGAACTTACGTGGTCACAAATGAAATGGCATGTCTAGTGAAATCAATTAACCGTCGTTTAGTGTCAGTTTTGTTCACGTCAATTCGACACATTTCGGTAATGTCCTTTGCCATTGTCCAGTGTTGTGCAATGCGACTTTGTTCCTGTTGCACTCGTTTGGTGTCGATCGAATTGTTCTTGTCCAAGTCTCGTTGCATTTCATCTGCACCCAGTGCCAACATTCCACCCAAATAGCACGCATCGTAATTCCAGACTGACACAGACTTGTTGGTATATGGAAGATAGTAATGTGTGAAGAATGAACCATTTTGAATGCATATCACCGAATTGTTCACCACTGAATCCATTGCATCTTTGTACATCTCAATCGCTTGTCCATCTTTTGCATTCGACTGAACATAACTCTTGATCAAGTACTGGTAGAACACTTGAGAATGCAAAAACATACTCGAAAATATGCTCGTCCATTGGCCAGTGCTCACATCAATGCTATCCATGTACAGTCCGTTGTGTGGTTTGTCGACATTTTGCAGAAATGTTCGTGCATTGCGAACTTTAGACTTCATGTCCAAATCGTTGGTCATGTCTGCGAGGAAGATGAACTCGAGGTGCTGACCGCCTACAAAGGACAAGGAAGCATCAGTTGAACCGAAAGTTTGGTTTGATGTCATGTGAAAAGTCGGTAAACCTAGAGAAAGATACATTTAAGTTAAGCAATAAGTTACATGTATAAAACGAACCTGTGGGAGTGTCAAATTCGATCTTCAATCTATCTCCAATTTGTTTCGCTTTGTCCAGCATTTTAGTATCATTTGTGAGTGCAAAACATGACAACAGTGAGCCAATGTATTCAGTGGCTACCACAAAAGTATTGATCGGATACTCGAAATCGTCATTGTAGTAGTTGGTCTCAATCCACAGTTTTCCCTCTTCAAACTCCTCTGTCAGTCCCATCACCCAAAGTGTGCTCAACATTTGAATCACATTGCGAACTTTCTCCTGTTTAGAAATGATTGCATTTTGTTGTTTCCACACTTCGACAGTCATGCTTTCGATCAGACCGAGTCGTTTCACCATTCTGTGATCATACTTTGCAGTGGTCGTACTTGGCATTTGGGTGCTTGTTGAAACATTGCTGGGATAGGTGGTTTCAGGATTAAAATCACCAATCGATGTTTCGTGTTGTTTTGCAGAATCCGATTCATTACGATGGCCTGATGATGATGATGGTGATGATGATGTAGCAATGAGCAGCACAATAAAGAAGATGACCAAAGCAATCAAAACCGCAGCCAGCACTCGCAAATCCAATCGAAAAGACATTCGACTGTACGACTGTTCATGTTCATCACCAAATTCAAAACTTACAATCTTTTTCATTGTTGCACACATAAAAATACCAAATTGTGTATTGTGTTTTCAACTTGTGAACAAATTGAACTAAATTTGCAAAAGGGGAAAATGCAAAGCATAAATACCATCATCGTAGTGGTTAGGGAGTTGGCTAAATTTTAAACCTTCGACCTTTACCCCTGCTCTGAAGGTTAACAAAACTCAACAGTATTCAAGCTACACATAGTCCAGTATCATATCACCATCAGTAATCGATAAGTTGCGCCAACATTCGTAATCGCAAATTCTCATGTCCTAATGGAAGTCTTAACTCCATTTGTTTGTTAGTCATAATTTGCTCAAAAATATCAAGAATGATTCATATCAGCTACTACAATATTCAATAGCTAAAGTTCAACAAGTTATCTCTTGTACTACTCAATAATAGTTTTATTGTAATAGATTTCGTTCATTTCGCTTAAATATGATTAACTTTATCGTTAAAAACTCGATAAACTTTCACAGAAGTACACTCAATTTTTCTTTCATTTATGGTCCGATAAACTTTGTAAATAATCGTGATCCGAACCAGTTTGTTAGTGTGAAACAGCAGTTGGCCAATCGTCGGCTTTGAATTTGTAACACAAATCACTTATAAAGTGCAAAATAAATAATTTGAATTACACTTGCCATAAACAGAAATTATGTATTTTTATTGTAAATGTTAAAGGATTACATGAACAAGAATGACTTTGAGTCAAATTGGAATAAAGCGAAACCTTATCTCACTCGAGTCGACGTTCCAGTAGTTGATTATCCACTCGAATGTAGTCCTCCGGATTTCGGTTGTCCACAATGTTCAGTCGTGCCTGTTCCTTCATGAGTTTGGGCAACTTGAAATGCTTCATACGAACATGTTCAACGACACTACCCTTTGTCACTGCCAAATAACGACAATCGGGCCAGGTGCAGGGAGAATGGCTTTATGTTCAGATGAATTCGTTCGTGCAGAATCAGATTAGCATCCTTTGGAAATGATTTGCCGCATCCTTCATACTTGCACACAAACTTGTTCTGTCCAGCAGTTGCAGTCGATCCGCCCGATTTGTGTCGTTTGTTGGTGGATTGAGATTGAGTGGTAGTGGATTTGCGTTTATGTCCTGTAGAAGTTGATGGAGTGTTGAGAGATTCTTCTTCAGCAGCAGCACGACGTTGCTCGATCCACTCGTCCAACGAGACAGTTTCCATCTGAGGATCATCGAGGCGCACAGAAAAATTAGCAACACGACCAGCACTTGCACCACCGAAGCAGCCTTTCAGTTCGGCAACTTTTGCACGCAAACCACCAAATTGTTGATCAACCTTAGCGACGAGTTGACGTTTCAGTAGTTCACAATCCATTTCGAGTCGATCGGAGAATTGATCCAGGAAGGAGGTAAAACGGTGGGTGCGAGGACGAGCCATTTTGGTGGCGAGAATCGAAAAAAAAACGAAACAAACAGAAACGCTTCTGCAGCTGTTTGCAAAAGTTACTCCAACCGAAGCACGTCTATTTCTACAGCGCTCTATTTCCACTTGAATGTAAATGTTTTCATTAAATTATTTTTCTGAGAGAAATTCTTTTGCTCCTTCAACCTGAATTTCATTTTTTACGATTCTAACCACTAAAATGACTCGTCCCCTCACTAATCGTTTCACCTCCTTCCTGGATCAATTCTCTGAACGACTCGAAGTGGATCGTGAACGACTGAAACGTCAACTCGTCGCTCAAGTTGATCAACAATTTGGTGGTTTGCGTACAGTAGTTTTCGAACTAAGAGGTCGTTTCGGTAGTGATCGTGGTAATCGTAATACTCTTTTTTCTGGCTATCTCGAAGATCCGCCAGTGGAAACTATCTCATTGGACAAGTGGACAAATCATTTCCGGATAATTATGCTTTGTCTCGACACGAACGAATCCATTTGGGCATCAAGCCATTCTCCTGCACTTGGCCGGATTGTCATTATTCAGCCGTGAGAAATGGTAGTGTCGTTGAACATGTTCACATGCAGCATTTCAAGTTACCCAAACTGCAGAAAGAACAGACCCGACTGAACATTGTGGACAAACGAAACCCACAAGATTACATTCGAGTGGATAATCAACTGCTGGAACGCCGACTCGAGTGAGAAATGGTTTCACTTTATTCATTACTGTTCCATTGCAAATTAGTTTATGCTAATTTGGCTTACATTTGATTTGTAGTTTATAATATATCAATAAAACACTCTTTTCAATCAAATTGTTATCACACGGAGAATTATGAACATGAAAATATGTATCATGAAATCACTGATTATGGTGCTGAGAGAGCTGAACAAACAGTGGAACTTAACTCAAATGAATTATCCATGTTTGAATTTAAAATGAACTTTGTTGAATTGAGAAAGTATCATGAATCATGATAAATGTATTGGACGATTAAATTGAATATATTTTAAAATTAAAAGACTTTGGCATTACTTTGGAAATGAACTTTGTAACTGTACTTTAGACTGCATATAACTTTATAGTATTTCAAAGTACACTTCTTTTGTGTTGTAGGTCATAATGATTGTTTGGATTGTTTAAATAATTACATTTGACAACATTTCTACTTGTCAAATACTAATAAAACTCTATATTATTTCGATTTTCGTTGAGTTTTGCGCAATCGTACTGCTGTGAGCAGAAATGTCAGCTGATTATCATTTTGACAGCATGTTAGTTTTGTTCGTGTTTGGACTTGGACCTTGTGTTGTATTTTGGTTCTCCTTGAAACGATTTTTCTTCGCTCTATAATCTCGACCGAATCTGCTTATCCCAGCTTATGGCTCCGTGTCTATCTAAATTGCCATCTGTCTGTTTCGAAGGCATCTTCAAACACGTGCCACTGGTCGATCTGTTTCATTCCATCGGACTGGTGTGCACAAGTTGGCACAAATCACGTCGAACCGTGCTAATGAGACGAAGACGACTGGTTATCGTTCAAAAGGAATGTCAACTCGATAAGCTAAATCAGAATTTCATTCACAGTTCGCACGAAACCGATTTGATTCAGCATGTTCGTCGTGATAACGGATCGCCATGGCTCTCACTCGAATCACTTGACCAATTAAATTTCAATACACTTGCACTACCCGATCGTTTGCTCACAACTCGATTTATCAATTCCCTGGTGAACTTGTCCAACATCACACAACTGGTTGTGATTCAAAATTGTTCCATCTTGGTTCTTGCACAAGTCATTCGCCTTATCGAGCATTTCTCAGAACATTTGGTCGAATTGAAAATGAAAATTTTCTGCATTATCGATACAGGCAATACAAATCGAGACCAATTTACCAACATTGTGACCGATTTGTTCGTCTTCCTTGACCGTCTCCAGACTCTTCGTCATCTCCGATTGGATCTATATTTCTCAAGGTTCATTCCAAGTGTGGCTCTTCGTCCTCAAATGGCATTTCTGTCTCGTTTGAGCACTTTTGCCATCCGCTTTTGTGGCATTTCAAATGACACTAATTGGATTTTGACTTCGCTGCGTGAGCATGCACTAAATGTTGATTCAATTGAACTGCACACCTTGATGGCGTGTCATGATTTACTTCAAGTAGACCGCCAACTGGCCTCCAACTTTATCATCTTGAAACTCACTGGACCAAATCTTGATGACTTCGAAGACATGAAATTGTTGTGCACTCGATTCAGCTCATTGGCCAAATTGGAATTGCACCAACTTTCCATGCCCATGACCATGTTTGCTCGATGCTGCTTACAACTCACTCAGTTAGTCCATCTTTATGTGACGTTAAGAGAAATTCCCCATCTCGAAGAACTGCAACCAGATGAAGATGAAGGAGAACAAGTCCATCAGGCAATTGCTCAAGTCATTTCAGTCCGGTTACTCATATTGTCTTTTTCCACCAAATCTCACCACGACCCGGAACATCTTTTCATTCCTGAGATTTTCCCGAATCTTCAAGTACTTCGACTGGAGCATGCTTTGTACAAATGTCCCCACTGTAAGATCAATCCACGTAATGACCATCATCGTCATCGTATTGAAGCAATTGCTGAGTTAAACCAGCACGAACTTGCTTGTAAAATCGACAAATGCACTCGTCTCACCAGACAACCATTTCGTCGTTGTCTCAACTTGCACACAGTCGAACTTGTTGATGGAAATGGGAAAGCTTTGATTAATGTCGAAGAGCTTTGAACAGACTGTGTGCTTCAGTTAAACTTTTACAAACATTAAATTTCAATTTGTACTCTTTACGAATGATCGATATTTGAATTTGTGATTGAATTAAATAAAGTTACAAATACAAACCAAATTCACATGATTCACTGTTCAATGTGAATTCAAAGAAGAAATGCTTTATTGGCACATTCACTTGTAAGTACACTTTTCAGCAGGATACGCAGAATTCTTACCACAAACCGGCAATGCTTGACCGACTCGATTAAAGACCCACTGGTCTAGTGGCAGAAGAGAATCCTCAGAAAAGGTTAAATAGAGATACTTGAGAGTAGAACTGATGTAATTATCGTATATATCGATGTGATAAATGATAACTCCTTCTTTTTTCACCCTTCGGCAGTGTTCATAAATTTCTTGCGCCAACACCCAAGCATAGTCTCGGTATTTGACGTTATGAGTGAAACGCCACAAAACGAAATAACTTTCCGCCAATGCATGTCAGTGAAATTGAGATAAAAGTTGATTAGAAATCTTAAGAAACATTGAACTTTGAACTTACGTTGTCGTAAATGTAATATCATCTTGTGTAAAATCAATTAACTTTCGTTTAGTTTCATGAGTTTTGTTCGAGTCAATTTGACACATTTCGGTAATGTCCTTTGCCATTGTCCAGTGTTGTGCAATGCGACTTTGTTCCTGTTTCACTCGTTTGGTGTCGATTGAATTGTTCTTGTCCAAGTCTCGTTGCATAGCTTCAGCACCCAGTGCCAACATTGCACCCAAATAGCACGCATCGTAATCCCAATGTGAGCGAGACTTGTTGGCACTAGCACGTGGGAGATGGTTGTGTGCAAAGAATGCGCCATCTTGAAAGCATATCACCGAATTGTTCACCACCCCATCCATCGCGTCTTTGTACATCTCAATCGCTTGTTCATCTTTTGCATTCGACTGAACATAACTCTTGATCAAGTACTGGTAGAACACTTGAGCATGTCAAAACATACTCGAAGATATGCTCGTCCATTGGCCAGTGCTCACATCAATGCTATCCATGTACAGTCCGTTGTGTGGTTTGTCGACATTTTGTAGAAATGTTCGTGCATTGTGAACTTTTGCTTTCATGTCCAAATCGTTGGTCATGTCTGCCAGGTAGACGAACTCGAGGTGCTGACCGCCTACATTGGACAAGGGAGCATTAGTTGAACCTAAAATTTGGTTCGAAATCATGTGATAGGTCGGTAAACCTAGAGAAAGATACATTTAAGCAATAAGTCAAATAAGGCAAATAAAACGAACCTGTGGGAGTGTCAAATTCAACCTTCAATCTGTCTCCAATTTGTTTCGCTTTGTCCAACATTTTAGTATCATTTGTGAGTGCAAAACATGACAACAGTGAGCCAATGTATTCAGTGGCTACCACAAAAGTATTGATCGGATACTCGAAATCGTCATTGTAGTAGTTGGTCTCAATCCACAGTTTTCCCTGCTCAAACTCCTCTCTCAGTCCCATCACCAAAAGTGTGCTCAACATTTGAATCACATTGCGAACTTTCTCCTGTTTAGAAATGATTGCATTTTGTTGCTTCCACACTTGGAGAGTCATGCTCTCAATCAAAGCGAGTCGTTTCACCATTCTGTGATCATACTTTGCAGTGGTAGTACTTGGCATTTGGGTGCTTGTTGAAACATTGATGGTTTCAGGATTAAAATCACCAATCGATGTTTCGCGTTGTTTTGCAGAATCAGATTGCCCAGATGATGATGATGTAGCAATTAGAAGTACAATAATGAAGAAGATGACCAAAGCAGTCAAAACCTCAGCCAGCACTCGCAAATTCAATCGAAACGACACTCGACTGTACTGTTGTTCGTGTTCATCACCAAATTCAAAACTTACAATCTTTTTCATACGCATTTTTGGACACACGAAATATGAAATTGTGTTTTCAACTTGTGAACAAACTGAACTGAATATGCAAAAGGAAAAAATGCAAAATATAAATACATACTCGTAGAAGTGAAGGAGTCGGCAAAATTGTAAACCTTCGACCTTTTCCCTGCCTTGAAGGTCAACAAAACTCACATCATACTTGTATTCACGTTATACATCGTCCAGTATATCATCATCAGTAGATAGATATGTTATGTCAATAATCGTTATCACAAAGTGTTTTGCCTTAATATAGACATAACCCATTTAGTCATAAATTGCTCAAAAAATCATGGATGATTCATATCAGTCCCTACAATATTGGTCAATAGCCAAAGTTCAACAAGTTATCTCTTGTAGTTAATAATCGTTTTATTGTAATCGATTTTGTTCATTTCGTTTAAATATGATTCACTTTCGCTGGAGTACATCCGAGTTTTGTTTGTTAATTTATGATCCGATGAAAATTCTGAATATTCTTGATTCGAACAAGTTTGTTTGTTGGAGTGGACCTGTAATTGGCCAATGAGACGACCTTGAATTTGTAACACAAATCGCTCAGTATGAAGTAAAATAAATAATTTGGATTACATAAACATAAATTATGTATTTTTATTGTAAATGTTAAAGTTTACATGAACAAGAATGACATTGAGTCAAATTGGAATAAAGTTAAACCAGTTCTCACTCAAGTCGCCGTTCCAGCAGTTGGTTATCCACACGAATGAAATCTTCCGGGTTACGGTTGTCCACAATGTTGAGTCGGGTCTGTTCTTTCTTGAGCTGGGGCAACTTGAAATGCATGATACGGACATGCTGAACGACATTACCCTTTTCCACTGCCAAAAAACGACAATCGGGCCAGGTGCACGAGAATGGCTTGATGTTCATATGAATGCGCTCGTGTCGAGCCAGATTAACATCAAATGGAAATGATTTGCCGCAGCCTTCAAATTTGCACACTAACTTGTTCTGTTCAGCAGTCGATCCAACAGACTTCTGTCGTTTGTTGGTGGACTGAGATTGTTTGGCAGTGGATTTGCGTTTATGTCCAGTGGAGGTTGGAGGAGTATTGAGAGATTCTTCTTCAGCAGCAGCACAACGTTTCTCGATCCAATCGCCCAACGAGACAGTTTCCACCTGAGGATCATCGAGGCGCACAGAAAAATTAGCAACACGACAAACAATTGCACCACCGAAACGGCCTTTCAGTTCGGCAACTTTTGTACGCAAACCACCAAATTGTTGATCAACCTTAGCGACGAGATGACGTTTCAGTCGTTCACAATCCACTTCGAGTCGTTCTGAGAATTGATCCAGGAAGGAGTTGAAACGGTGGGTAATAGGACGAGCCATTTTGGTGATGAGAATCGATAAAAACGAAACAGACAGACACGCTTCAGTACAGATGTTTACAAAAGTAACTCCGAGTCTCCAACGTCTATTTCAACAGCGCTATTTCCACTTGAATGTAAATATTTTCTTCATAATATTTTTCTCGCTCCTTCAACCTGAATCTCGATTTTTTCGATTCTCATCACCAAAATGGCTCGTCCTCTCAATTTAATAATCAAAATTAGATATTTTTAGTGGACTTAGTAAATGATTTTATTTCATGTCAAACAATTGATTGCAATCAAATCAATCAAATCTTCTCTCAAATGTCATCTAAAGTGCCTGATCGAATGGATTTCCAACCAAATTTTGATCGTCAGCCCAACTAACGATGATCAATTGTTTAAAGTTGTCAAGAGTTGGGTAGGACTGGACAAGTTTGAACTTGAAATCGATTATAAAAACCCATATAGTTCTCAAATCAATTTATCAGAAAATATCAATCAATCAAATATGGCTTCTAATTGTACTAATTGAACTTTGCATAAATTGCGTTACATTTGTCATGCGAATTATTCAAAATTCATCTCAAAACTAGCTAATGCAAAACTAGCTAACTAGCATATGTTCTCCTCAAAGCCACACAAGAATATCCTCAAATCGTATCACAAATACAAGGAAATGAACGTTGAGATCACTGTTTGAGAGACAAGATCAGAGTGTTGACTGTGTTAAGCAAATTGAAAGACTTAATTCGAGTAAAGGATCATGACCAAGAGAGGGAATTTCTGGTTGTGCAAGTAAGAGCAAAGTCACTCAAAAGTTTCATTTGGTACTGAGAGACCAGTAATGGACGCTTAATCAATTACAATGTGTCCGTAACCAACTAATTTAGAATAGGCAAAATTGTTATATTGTCAATCAACAATGACGAGTCATCAATGATGATATAAAACCGTTATCTAATTTATTAACTGTCGAGACTAACAACGGGACAATTATATCCTTATCGTAATGCAAACTCCACTTTACAGCAGAGGAATTTGAGCTTCATAAGTAGCAAACAGCATCTGCATCAATACATAGGTGCACAGGTTGATTACATTCCAATGCCGCAGTGCGTCTTAATTGTACGACTTTTGTTTGGAAACTACATTTCTTTTGTTTAAATTGTTTATTTACATTCTACTATTTGTATCAACAATGGGCCAGCTGTCAAGCAAAGAGAAAATCAAAGAATTTACTCAACTGAGAATCACCGAAAATGAATTGCTACAAAATTTCGCTCCAATTGAAGGCTTAAGTTTGTTTTTGAATGACACAGATGGATTGCTTGGTTCGGGAATGGACTTTACACATGTCATCAACTATTTTGTTACTGATTGTTCAGTTTCAAGTGAAACGAATCAAAATCTTTTGACCAAACGTATTGTGTTATTGACTGATCAACTTGAACAAACTGAGAGAATCAATTGCTTAAATCATCGTCATCTTTGTGTTGTGATTTATTTTATTATGAAGTATTATCCCCATGTACTAAAAGATGAGATAAAAAATATATTGACCCTTTATATTTTAAAATTGTTTGAAAAATGTTGGCTTATTGATGACATGCAAACAATACTGTGGGCGATTTTGACTGGAGAGAGTGTATTTCTTCGAACCAGAGAAACAACAACACAGTTTTTGAATGCACTTTCTACTGTTGAACAAAGTGTTCCAACTGGACAAAGATTTGGCCGACTTCAGGTTGACCTGTTGGCTAGATTTGAAATTAAAAAGTTGCACAAAATGCACTTGCTTTCAAGTGATTCTTCTCTGTCAAACCACAAAGCCATCTATTGTTTTACATCAATTACAAAAATAATTGAATCAACTTTCATATCGATTCGTTGTGCATTTCCGGTGGTTTCAGGAAAATATTTCTATGAGGTGACTATTTTGTCGGAAGGACGAATGCGATTTGGTTGGAGCACATGGGAGGCCAAATTGACTGAAACAAATGCAATTGGAGACGATCACAATTCCATTGGATTTGACACACTTAGCAATCGCGTCTTGTTTGATTCGAACATATTTGAAGAATACACAAATTCAACACCAAAGCTTTCTGATTGGCGCGTTGGTGATGTAATTGGCTGTCTAATCGATGTCCCCACAAAGCTGTTCATTTTCTATATTAACGGCAGAGAAGTAAAGTGTTACTTAATGGACCAATTCAGAACAATTACATTTTATGCCACAGCAAGTTTAACTGCAAATCAGAAATGCTACTTCAACTTCGGACAGGAATCTTTTCGATATCCTCCAAATAGAATCGGATACAGAACCTTTCATGACGCTGCCAGAAATGAAATAGATCGACATCGATTGATTGAGCCAAGCAATGTTGGTGTTCACTACTGGTTTGCGCATAGTATTACTGAACATATAGAGGATAAATTCTATTGTGATGAATGGCAGAACAAGTGCGACAAAGTTGTAAAGAAACTTGTGGAAGATGAAAATAAAGATAAAGATAAATTCATTCATACTAGTGAATTATGTGCAGAGATAATCGAATCTTACTTTTATTATTATGTATTGAGATATGATTCAATAGAATACTTCCGATATATTCAAGCTATGATTGAAATGACTGGAAATCAATTGAAAGCTGACAATATTATTTATTTTGTTCAATACATTGAGAATCATACCAAGACAATTGAGAACATAAGTGAGGCACAGTTTTGCGAATTCATCAGTGCCTACATTCGATTGAGTGCCACTGCGAAAAACACTACCAAACACCGTAACATTTGCATTGTTCTTCAGATTGTCATTCGGTACTGCAAAAATCATACTTTCAACTATGTGAAACACATCAAACAGGACATTCTCAACTATCTCATTAAGACATTTAGCACAACAAAAGACAAATGGACTCGATTGTTTGCTTTGCTTGGTATTGAAGCATTAGAATTAACTGATGACGAAAAGAGATCAATTATTGCCCTGATAAGAGAAAAGATAATTCATTTGAGGAATGAATGGATGCTAGTTGAACAATTCGGTACATTCGATTGGATCACTTCCGAAAATGACTGTGATTATACCATTAAACTGGACTGCCAGTTGTATTTCTGCTATGAATGGTTTCTTCGAAATATGCAAAACACAATTTCAAGTGAGGACATGTCAACTAGTTCTTCAACGGTTGAGCAAGTAAAACTGAATTCTTCATTTTCCAGTGCTCAGATAAAACTGTCATCTGATTTTCTCTCTGCGCGTAGTGACTGGAATTGGCAAAGTGTTCGCTCAGTGTGCGAAACTGGTGATGGGGAAACGTTCTACTATGAAGCACTTTTGCTTACAAGTGGACCTATGAGAATTGGATGGACAACCAGACAAACAGAGTTGGTGAAAACTGAAATTGGTGATGACGAATATTCCATTGGATTTGATGGATACGGAAAACGTGTGTGGCATGAAAATAAAGCATACAGGCCAGGTTTGATTGTTGACTCGAAAAAATGGACATCACAAAATCTGGATAAGTTTTCCGTCTGGACTTTTGGTTGCGAAATAATGGAAACTAGATGGAAAGCGGGCGATATCGTTGGCTGTTTAATTGATACCACTTCTCAGAAAAAAATACAACTTTTTTCTTTTATCTCAATGGCAGATTACTCTATTATGATTCATTGATATATTATGAAGCTAATACATTCTTCTCTTCCAATCCATACCATGCGGCAGTCAGTTTGTCTTCTCATCAGCAGTGTTTTCTCAATCTGGGCCAAAGTCCATTCAAATATCCTCCAAATCGCGCTGACAATACTGACTTTTATAAATATTATCAACAAAAGCAACAGCAATTGCAATCAGCCAATTCTAACGGTTCAATTATAAGTGTTAATCAAAGCAACAATGTTGTTGTTACTGCACATTCTACGTTGACTGCAGGTGACATTAATATTGGCACAACTTAATTTGTTTTGAAATAATTGAAATAATATTATTGAATAAAATAACAAATGTAAATTTTAATATTAGAGAAATTAAACATTACAATTAAAAGATTTGTGTGAATGTAAAAATGTCATTAACCATTTAAATCAAATTCAAATTACATTTTTTTAAAAGCTCATATTAGCCCACCTTAGCGATGTTTGTCAAATGTATCTTTAACCAGAGTGAAAGCATTCAACTCAAAAAACAATTATAATGTTGTAATGTTGCTCAAATGGATTGCTAGGTCAAGTCGTTCCCGTTCGGTTAGAGTTTGGTTGACCGGTTCGGGTTCGGGATCGGTTTCTTCAACGCGTTCTTGCTCTTTCTGATTTGAAATTTGCGCAAAGAGTTCGGCCTCGCGTGTTTGAAGCTGCGCAATTAACTCTAAATTGCGTGGAATTTCTTCTTGGGCCCGAATAAAAGCTTCGATCATTTCTGGCGTTATCTCCTGGTAGTCTGGTAAAGATTCTCGCTCCTGTTCGTTTGGATCCAAGAAAAGGTGCAAAGAAGAAGGATTCCAAAATGTAGAATTGCTGACTATATAATAAACTTTTAATTGATACTTCATGGTTTCTATTCTTATTATCATAAGTTTGCATGTTTGTATTTGTGTTGCCCACAATGTTTACTTAGGCGTTTTTCAGTAGCATTTTCAGAATATTCCAATACTGGACAAGATTGATGTTGTTGTGCACGGAGAGTTTGTGGGGAACATTCACGCAGTTATTGCTTACTGTGACATGGTCTATCGTAGTACAACCATGAACTTGTAATTAGTAAACTCTAATTTGAGCTTTTCGAATCGAATCACAGACTTTCCCTTTGTATATCACATATGTCTCTTTCCCCACTGATACTCATTTTCTATTTCTCCTCCAATTTCTCTTGTGCTTCGTCATCTCGTGCACCAATCGTCTCGCCAACTCTCAAGTCCTCGACTCTATCTTCGCGTCATCTCTATTCAAGCTCGTTCTCTCCGTCCGTGTCACGTGACACCATCATCATGACCACCACTGTCAAGTCACTTCTGCTGCTCGTAGTGTTGTTCGTATGGATGGTCCAAATGTATAAAGTGCCCGCTACACAGCCTATAGAAGTGAATTCTAATACTGACGAGCCCACCAATGACAAAACGATTGCGGAATTTCGCGAGGAGGTCAAGAAAAACAATGAGGTAGCTTTCATTCGACGAGAGAATGGTCAAGACATGGTGAAGAAAGATGCTAATGGTTACACCAGAAGGACTATAACTGCGGCTGTGGACGCTTATCATAACAAAGTGCATGGTTCAAAATGGTTTAGATTTTTAAAAATGGATTATTTGCGTGGTTCTTCTGAGAAGGACATTCAAAGGATGAAGTCTTTGTTTGAAATGTGTGGATTGATCCCTGATATTGTTGAGTCCCCAGAAGAAGGCAGCATAGGCTCGGGACCTGTGCTACTAGAGTACTACAAATACAAACGGAACGAAGAAATTGAGGATGCGATTGAATCGTTTCTCAAAAATACAAATACAACAGCTGAAGATCGGGATAAAGGGCACGAAAAGGACCAACTGGCCAACTTTATTGTGCCACTCGCTAGGACTATTTTCACGGCTTACGATGGAGGTAAGTTTGATTTGCTAATGATGTTGGTAATTGTGTCCTAATCTTTGAACCTTTATGCCCCCACAGCCGCGAACTACATCACCAAGGAGTACCAGGAGCACTGTATCAATCCCGATGGCATTGTGCAGCGCAACAAGTTGTACTATCGCATCGTGTGGTGGAGCAGTGTGACGAGGTCCTCGAAGCACCTCAATGAACCATTCAGCCAAGATGACTTGACCGTATGGGAAGAGTACATGTCCACTGCCTGTCCCTTTCCCAAAGAAGAGATCAAACTGCTCCATCACTTAAACGTGTCATTGACTTTGGAGAACTTTGAGCAAGTGGTTGAAGTGCCCGAACTGTTGGTGGATCTTTGGCCTCATCTTCCAATGATCGAGCATTTGTCCACGAATTGCGAGTTGATCGATAAACTAGTGGAGACCTTCAATGAGTACAAGTTGGACAAAAATAATTTTGCTACTAAGAGTTGGTTCTCAAAGCAAGTCGACAGTGTGCTCCACACAAATAAAGCAAAAGAACACGACGATGACCTCTGGGTTGGATACCAAAAGAAACTCATCGTCCTGCAAACCATAATTCGAGTGATGCGTGAAGGTAAGTACATGAACTAATCTTTCTCCATCTCATTCACTTGATCCTCTTTGCAGATGAGGTAAAAGCAACGAACTATCTAAAAGATGAAATGGAGAAGTTACGAGTATGGCGAAACCAATGGCCATCCGGTCCAGTACCGCAACCGATTGTATTTGTAGTGACTCGAGCACTGTATCGGTCTGAACACTTTCAAGTTGATTCGAGCCCAATACTCAAAATGGCACTGACATTCCTCTATGAGGGGGCTGATGTACAGTTTCAACTTATAAAAGAGAAACCCTTCGATGGTGATTTTAAGGACACAGAAGTGACGATTCCAGAGGAGATCAAAATATTTTGCACCAAACACCTCACTTCTGACAAGCTTGTCTTCTACAGTAGTGTGATGGACGCACTTGTGGATCGCTTTCAAACTGAAGGAACTGAAACTTATAAGGACCTTAAAGATTTATTACGCAATGAGGCATGGTCGGAACTAGTGCTCACAATTGTGCCTGAGCTTGTGGAGCTATCGCCAGATGGAACCTTCAAACCAGACTATGATGTTGACAAATCGGAGAAGTCTGAAGTGTCTTTGGAGAACACTAAAGAATCCAAGGTCATTCCTGAAGAGCAAAGAGGCGAATGGACACCAAATGTACCTTCATCAGAGAAAAACAAAGAGAACAAGACAAAAGAACAAGATGAGAAACTAGAACCGACATCAAAATCAACTTGGTGTGGCAGTGGACTGAGATGGGTGAATGAAAACAGGTGCTTTTCTGTAGTAGCATTAAGTGCCATTGGCGCGATATTTGCACTCGGCTATTATACAGCTCGTATCTGGAATCGCGAAAGCCCAACAAGTGAACCATTCCGGAACATTACACTTCCAACCGAAGATCCAGCTGTTGGCACAGGCGCTCTTCCCCTCAAGCTTGTCTGGTGGACTGTGGCCGTGATGGCCATTGTGGCGATTGTCTATTGTGTCTACTGCTTGGTTCGTCGTAAAAGGAGGAGCACTGATGAGGCCCAAAAGAACAATCGCAAGGATGATGCAAAGAAGGACAAGAACGAACCACAAGGTGGACAAGTTGGTAATACTCCAAATGGTCCTACTAAAGGCACTCCCACAAGTAGCATTAACACCAGCTACATTACTCCCTCAAAGTTCGATCCAAAAACATTGTCAATTTGGAATGCCTGGTTCGGAACCAAACCAACCAAGCCACCCAAATCCGTAATAAACAAGCTCAATGATGGACGTCAAGGCAGTCAGATCCAGTCAAGTCAAGGAGCGAATTCACGAATCAGTTCAATTGATTCTGGCGTGGTCTCTTCTAGTCCCAATGCGAGTTCCTCCACTACCTCATTGTTCAATTCACCTTTGAATGCATCATCCACAGTTGGAGCATCATCGGCACCAGGAACTTCCAAGATCTCGTCAAGCAATGTTTCCCCAAAATCGTCGGCGACACCTTCAACTGTCATTTCGGCAACTTCACCTTCAAGCAAAGTGAAACCACCTGCAAAGAAGAGCTCTTCTCAAGTGCCCAAGTCACCCTCACCTTCGAATTCACCTCGTGGCAAGGCACAGTCCCCAACTGGCAAGAACACCACCAAACCTGGTGATCCTAAAAAAGGTGCCCAGAAGAAGCAATCCAAAAAGTAGAATTGCTGATTATAATAAACTTTTAATTGTTACTTCATGGTCTTATTCTTACTATCATAAGTTGACATGTTTATTAATATTGCTCATATCATGATCATGTAAGCCAAATGTACTAAAACTACTGTTTAATTCAAATTAAAGTTGTATTCAATGGAAATGAAGATGAAGATGAAGATGCAAAAGTTTACTCGTCCGTGCTACATCTTGCAAGATTTGTTTTTAATTTCGTTTATAATCTTAACATTACTTACATTTTCACTATGTTTTATTTAAACAAATCTATTCGCAAGTCAATTTGTAGGTTAATTTTACACTGATGCAAGCTCGAGAGGAAAATATAATTGGCAATAATTTTACTTTTCGTTCTGTTCGATTTTGTTTTCGTTGAGATTAAATTGCTTTATGAACAAATTGTGTCTACTAAAGTATGTGACTTTGTGATTTGGTTTGGTTGTATTTGTGTTGACGTTTGTTTCGATTTGAGTGCTGTGACCAATTTGTCTCTCTCTCCTCAATGTGCCTCACCGCGTTTGTCGTGATTGTGCTCGTTGTCACATTGCCATCGATCGATGCATTCACCAAATTGACCAGTGCAGTGAGTATTGATGCCTCGTAATGTTCGTTCTGACATTTCTCATCTCTACAGGAAGTATGCCAGCAGATTCGAAGCCAGGAAGTGCCAATCCTCATGATGGGTAGCAGAGGACACCGCAACCCTCACAAGCATCGATTCTATCTGCTCACCGAGTTTGGCTACCTCTTTGTGGTGCCATTTTCCAACTTGAAAGTAGATCTACAGGCAAAGCGGGCCAAGCTCACCATCGACACTGACTACAAGGACGCAAGTCAACTGTACCAAGAGACGAAAGGCACTTTTACGACCAAACCTGGCAAAGGGGCAAAGCAGATGTTTTACCTGGTGACGACCATTCAAAACCAATCATGCCTCACGCGAGATTATGTCAATTCAAGCCACATCTGCTATTATTTCTATCGTCTCGATGAGGGTGGCGAATTCGATTTCAAGCAATGGCATTGTGTCGAATACGTTGGTAATGGCAAAGAGCTCGAGTTCGCAATGAGCATTGATTCGAATGAGCATCGAATAGAGCAATCGGTATTCTTTTTCAAAATTGAGTTTCGGCATGGCTGGTATCTAACGGATACTATGGAGCACAATTATGAAAATATGGATACAGAATCGTAAGTGTTTTTACAAAAATTAATACCACTGACTCAACTGAATTACATTTCGTTTATTTTCAGGTACCATTATGTGGAGTCACTTGTAAAATTTCCACTCAAACGTCCAATTCTCACCTCATTCTACGTTGGAGTGCATGGCCACAACTATACAGTTCTCCTGTCCGACAATGGTAGGGTCATTGTCGGTGCAAATGAATTTGAAGTCTCGCTGAGTGACTTTATCGAGTGCTTTCCATCTAACCAACCATTGAATCCACCTTCAACCATATACAGTACTATGGATAGTAGCAGTAGCGAATCACCTCAGTCAACTATAGCACAATTTCCATGGAGCACTGTGGTCAGATTGGTGATCATCGTAGTTCTGTGTCTCTGTTGCTTTGTAGCACTCTATTTCGTGATCAAGAAGCGAAAAGATAAAGCAAAACGAATGGCAGCACTTGAAGCATCACCAAACTGCAGTGCCAACTCAAGCACTCCAACAACAAGCAAATTCTACACCTCCATTGCCTCGATCAAGACCAAAATCAGCAGTTTGTTCCAACGTAACGTCAATTCGGTGGCCAAAGCGAACAAGAAGAAAGGGGCCAAGGCAAAGGTGGCCAAAAAGAAGGAGAAGGACAAGGCAAAGAAGTAACCACCAAAGGATTGGTCGAACAATGAAAATTAGATCACTTGAGGGCTTAATGATTTTGTTCAATAAAATTGTCATTTTCATATTGATTGGTTATTATTACTTTACTACAATTATTTTTCTCATTGATTAATCATGATTTAATCAATTAATGAATCATGTTAATGAATCATTGTCTCTAATTTTGCAATTGGCTTGGTTCGATAATGTTTTCGTTAAGAGATTGGACTTTATCGAACAGAACACTGACAAATTGTGTGACTACTAAAGTGTGAAACATTGTGTTTTTGGTTGTTGTGCACTGACGTTTGTTTCTATTTGAGTGCTGTGACTAATTTGTCATTCTCCTCAATGTGCCTCACTGTCTTTGTCGTGATTATGCTCGTTGTCGCATTAATGCAATTGCCATCGATCGATGCATCTACCAAATTGACCAGTGCAGTGAGTATTGATTCCTCGTAATGTTCGCTCTGACACTTCTCATCCCTACAGGAAGTATGCCTGCAGATTCGAAGCCAGAAAGTGTCAATTCTTACGATGGGCAGTAGAGGAAACCACCACCCTGCCACGCATTGGTTCTATCTGCTCACCTCACTCGGCTACCTCTTTGTGGTGCCATTTGCCAACTTGAAAGTAGATCTACAGGCAAAGCGAGCCAAGCTCACCATCGACACTGACTACAAAGACGCAAGTCAACTCTATCACGAGACCAGTGGCACCTTTACGACCAAGCCTGGCAAAGGGGCAAAGCAGATGTTTTACCTGGTGACCATTCATAACCAACCATGCCTCATGCGAGAATATGGCAATTCAAGCCACACCTGCTATTATTCCTATCATCTCGATGAGGGTGGGAAATATCGTTACTATGAATGGCCCTGTGTCGAACTCGATGGTAGAGGCGAAGAGTTCGCAATGAACATTGATTCGAATGAGCATCGAATAGAGCAATCGGTACTCTTTTACAAAATTGAGTTTCGGCATGGCTGGTATCCAACGAGTACTATTGAGCACAATTTTGGAAATATGGATACAAATTCGTAAGTTTTTTTACAAAAATTAATACCACTGAATCAACTGAATTACATTTCGTTTATTTTCAGGTCCCATTATGTGAAGTCACTTGCCAAATTTCCACTCAAAAGTCCAGTTCTCACCTCATTCTACGTGGGAGTGAATGGCCACAACTATACAGTTCTCCTGACCGACAATGGTAGGGTGATTGTTGGTGAAAATGCATTTGAAGTGTCGTTGAGTGACTTTATCGAGTGCAGTTTCCCATCCAACAATTCATCATTTCCATGGATTGTGGTGATCGCATCTGTGGTGGTCATAACTGTCGGTGGCTTTGCACTCTATTTGGTGATCAAGAAGCGAAAAGATAAAGCAAACCGAAAAGCAGAAGCCCGTGAAGCATCGCCAAGCCCCAGCACCAACTCAAGCATTCCGAAAAAGATGAAGAAAAAGAAGCAGCGAAAAGAACGAAAATTGACCAATGCCTCAATGCAAGCCCACACATTGATCACAAGTGAAATCGACAGTCCATCTCACAGCTCAATAACTCCAAGCAAAATCTACACCTCAATTAATATGATCACAAGCAAGATCGGTAGTTTGTTCCAAAGTAGCGCCAAATCTGTGGCCAAAGCTAACAAGTCGAAAGACAAGACCAAAGCGAACAAATCAAAGTTGGACAAAGCAAAGGTCACCAAAAAGAAGAAGGAGGATGATGACCAGACAAAGAAGTAGTCACCGCCAAAGGAAGGATCGAACAATGTACAACAATTTTGTGATTAACGATTTTGTTCAATAAAATTGTCATTTGCATATTGATTGGTTATTACTTTCTTCTATTTATTTCAATATACCGCATTTTTGCCACAAAATGTTAACCAATATTTGTACAATTTGCTTTGCTTGTTTTGCTTTATAATTTGACTTTTATGAACATAGACTACTACTAAGTAGTACCAAGATCAAGATAGATGTTTCTATACTCAATTTGTATTCAATTTTTGTCTTATGTTAACATTACTTTCATTTTCACTATGTTAACTGTTTTTATTTAAATAAATCTATTCTCGTGTCAATTTGTATGTCATTTTGAATTGCAGCAATGGCTAAACTTAGGCTTGACAGAAAAATAATATTGTCCCTAATTTTGCAATTCGCTTGGTTCGATAATGTTTTCGTTAAGAGATTGGACTTTATCGAACACTGACAAATTGTGTGACTACTAAAGTGTGAAACATTGTGTTTTTGGTTGTTTTGCACTGACGTTTGTTTCTATTTGAGTGCTGTGACTAATTTGTCTCTCTCCTCAATGTGCCTCACTGTCTTTGTCGTGATTGTGCTCGTTGTTGCATTAATGCAATTGCCATCGATCGATGCATCCACCAAATTGACCAGTGCAGTGAGTATAGATGCCTCGTAATGTTCGTTCTGACACTTCTCATCCCAATAGGAAGTATGCCAGCAGATTCGAAGCCAAAAAGTGTCAATCCTCACGATGGGTAGCAGAGGGCACCGCAACCCTCACCAGCATCGGTTCTATCTGCTCACCTCACTCGGATACCTCTTTGTGGTGCCATTTGCCAACTTGAAAGTAGATCTACAGGCAAAGCGAGCCAAGCTCACCATCGACACTGACTACAAAGACGCAAGTCAACTCTATCACGAGACCAGTGGCACCTTTACGACCAAGCCTGGCAAAGGGGCAAAGCAGATGTTTTACCTGGTGACCATTCAAAACCAACCATGCCTCATGCGAGAATATGGCAATTCAAGCCACACCTGCTATTATTCCTATCATCTCGATGAGGGTGGGAAATATCGTTACTATGAATGGCCCTGTGTTGAACTCAATGGTAGAGGCGAAGAGTTCGCAATGAACATTGATTCGAATGAGCATCGAATAGAGCAATCGGTACTCTTTTACAAAATTCAGTTTCGGCATGGCTGGTATCCAACGAGTACTATTGAGCACAATTATGGATATATGGATACAGATTCGTAAGTGGTTTTACAAAAATTAATACCACTGAATCAACTGAATTACATTTCGTTTATTTTCAGGTCCCATTATGTGAAGTCACTTGTCAAATTTCCACTCAAACGTCCAATTCTCACCTCATTCTACGTTGGAGTGCATGGCCACAACTATACAGTTCTCCTGTCCGACAATGGTAGGGTCATTGTCGGTGCAAATGAATTTGAAGTCTCGCTGAGTGACTTTATCGAGTGCTTTCCATCCAACCAACCATTGAATCCACCTGCAACCATATACAGTACTATGGCTAGTACTACAAGTAGAAGCACTACATTGACTACAAGTAACAGTAGCGAATTATATATCGTAACTATTGTACCATTTCCATGGATCACTGTGATCGGATCCGTGATTATCGTAGCTCTGTGTCTCTGTTGTTTTGTAGCACTCTATTTCGTGATCAAGAAGCGAAAAGATAAAGCAAAACGAATGGCAGCACTTAAAGCACTCTCTGGGTGAAGCATAGATATTTTAATGATGGTAAGTATTGGCAATTGTTGATCCAATAATATTGATTTCATTGATTGATTGGTAATATTGATTTCACTTTACTCTCTACAGGCACCATATATGGTGTCTGCACTCATGACAGAACCAACCCCTTTATCATAAGTTCCAATTGATGAAAATCTCTCCTCGATGACAGTCCTCCAAGAGGTGGTCCACTCTCCAACGCTCACAAGTTTGTCTACTCTGGAAAATGACGATTACTTTAACGATCACACTGACACGCCAGGTGTGATCAATTACGATTATCGATTACCCAATGATAATTATCAAGGAGATTCAGGAGGATGCTGTGGCGAAGGTGGTGACGAAGACGAAGACTAACAAGATTGCAATCAAGATTACATGTAAGATGGTAATATTTACTCGAGCGTGTAACATCCTGCAAGATCTTTCGCAGTCTGTTCGTGCAAATCATAGAAACTATTCGTTTTAAATTTTTGTATTTATAATGTTAACATTACTAACTATTTTCACTATGTTAACTGTTTTTATTTAAATAAATCTATTTTCTAGCCAATTTGTATGTGAATTTGCATTTGAGTAAGCTTGACAGGAAAATAAAATTGTCGTTAATTTTGCAACTTTCTCTCTGTTCGAATTTGTTTCGTTGAGATTAAACTTTTCAATGTTTGTGATATGATGTAAACATATTTTGGAACAGAACATTGCTAAATTGTGTCAGCATTAAAGTATGTGACATTGTGATTATGTTTGGTTGTATTTGTGTTGACGTTTGTTTCGATTTGAGTGACCAAGTTGTCTTTCTCCTCAATGTGCCTCGCCATGTTTGTCAAGATTGTGCTCGTTATCGCATTGCCATCGATCGATGCATCCGCCAACTTGACCAGTGCAGTGAGTATAGATACCTCGTAATGATTGTTCTGACACTTCTCCCCCTTACAGGAAGTATGCCAGCAGATTCGTACCAACCAACTGCCAATCCTCACGATGGGCAGCAGAGGACACCACAACCCTGCCAAGCATCGGTTCTATCTGCTCACCTCACTCGGCTACCTCTTTGTGGTGCCATTTGCCAACTTGAAAGTAGA
Organism: Rhizoglyphus robini; assembly: GCA_023373905.1. Classification (NCBI taxonomy): domain Eukaryota; kingdom Metazoa; phylum Arthropoda; class Arachnida; order Sarcoptiformes; family Acaridae; genus Rhizoglyphus; species Rhizoglyphus robini. Next base: position 1,568,837 of record JAKIJQ010000042.1, read on the forward strand.
TCTACAGACAAAGCGGGCCAAGCTCATCAGCGACACCGACTACAAGGACGCCAGTCAACTGTACAACGAGCCGAGAACAATCTTCACTGCCAAGCCTGGCAATGGGGCCTATCAGATATTTTATCTATTGACCATTGACAAGTACGAACACAAGTTTTATCTCATGCGAGAGTATGGCAATTCAAGTAACACTTGCTATTATTTCTATTATCTCAATTTGGGTGGCAAATTTAGTCGAGCTAAAGACTGTGACAATGGAATCAACTCGTACGAACATTTCGGAATGAATGTTGAGTCGAGTGAACATTATGCGAAGAATACAGCATTGTTCTATAGTTCAAAGGCTCAAAATGGTTCAAAGCCTAACAAGATCTGGGAATACGATAGCGTTTACACTATGGATTTTACTGTAGAACAGTAAGTGATTTGGAAGATAATGTAAAACTTATTATTTTTTTCTCATTAGGCACCATTATTTGGACACACTTGTATTTACTACAGCTGTCAACAGTACAATTCTCACCTCATTCTACGTTGGAGTGAATGGCCACGACTATACAGTTCTCCTGTCCGACAATGGTAGGGTCATTGTTGGTGAAAATGCATTTGAAGTGTCGTTGAGTGACTTTATCGAGTGCAATTTCCCATCTAACAATTCACCATTTCCATGGATTTGGGTGATTGGATCGGTGGTGGTCATAACTCTCGGTTGCTGTGCACTCTATTTGGTGATCAAGAAGAGAAGACAACGAAAATCTAATCTGTCCTCACAAATTTCTAATGTCAACAGTTCACGTTGGAGCAGCAATTACAGCAGCAAATCGCCATCTGCATTCCGAACAACGCCCACTATCGGTTCATCTCCCAACTCAAAATCAACAAGCAAATTCTACACCTCAATTAATATGATCACGAGCAAAATCAGCAGTTTGTTCCGGAGTAACGCCAAATCGGTGGCCAAAGCTAACAAAGCGAAAGACAAGACCAAAGCGAACAAATCAAAGTTGGACAAGGCAAAGGTCGCCAAAAAGAAGGAAGATGGCAAGACAAAGAAGTAGTCAAAAGGATGGATCGAACAATGAAAATTATATCACTTTTTCAGTGATTAACAATTTTGTTCAATAAAATTGTCATTTGCATTTTGATTGGTTATTATTACTTTGTTTGATTTATTTCAATATGCCGCATTTTTGCCACAAAATGTTTACCAATGTCCGTACAATTTGCTTTGCTTGTCTTGCTTATGATTCGATTTTTATGAAAATTTAAATTTAAATAAAAATAATTATGAACATAGGCTACTAAGCACGTTGATTTAGAGATTCTTAAAATGCTGTAATTGTTGAAATTATTCATAATTAATTATCCCGTAGTAATTGACCAGTGTTGAAGTTGACTATAAATTCAAACTGAATTACTCACTAGTGGTCATTGTGGTCCGCATTTAGATCTAACAAAACTGCGAATTCCTCTCAACACTTGATGACTCACAAACAAGTCCGAAACAACTTTTATCTCTTGTTTGGAACACCATGTGCAAGACGTCCTCCTCACGTGCACCAGCCAGGGCACCTTCATCCCTTCACCTGTGCCACCTACTTCTGCTGTCGATTTTGTAAACAAAGTGAAGCAGCGCTACAAAAGTCAAACCAATCAAAACTTTTTGACGATATTCAAAAAGTTCCAGGAGCAACAGCTTAAATGCAAATGCTGTTTATAAAAAAACAAAATGCGTTTAGCTCTGAGGTATGACTTCAACTGAGATTTGATTAGAATTCTAAACTGATTGTTTGTTTTGTTTGTAGGTTGTCACTCTGTCTCAGGATTCAGACGACTTGGTCGAAGAATTCCGTAATTACATGATGAGTAGAAGCAAACCAACCACAAGTGACTGCACAAGTCACAAACTACATCGTCATCTACTTCCACCCATTGCAATTCCTACCTCAACTGAACTCGTCACTTTCGAAACGTGATGAATTTATTAAGCCAACATTATCCGATTATAATCACAATTGTGTCTTAAGACACGAATCGGCCATTTTACAGAATTCTATCTATTGTTAACATTATCCACATTTTCTGTATGTTAACCGTTTTTATTTAAATAAATTAAACAAATTAAATAAATCTCGTCTATTCTCAATTTGAATGTGAATTTGAATTGTTGCGTATTCGAGCTCGGCCTAAAAAGAATATTTCACAAATTTGTGACTGACAATTCCAAATGGTAATTTGCAATTCGCTTGGTTTGATATTATCGTTAAGATATTAGACTTTTAAGTCACGCGTGTGATTTTGTTCAATAAACATTCTCATTTGCATATTGATTTGTTATAACTTTGCATTATGTATCAATATTTTGCCGCAATTGTTAGACTTGTTTGGTTCATTGAGAGTTTGCTGCTTACCAAATCGCTTTCGTTTGACCATTTGTGAATGGTCACAATCTTCGAGTGTTACCAATGTTATCTACATTGATGCTGTATAAATCAAATTGAGTCATTATCATCATGTTTGGTGGCGGTGATTGGACAGGTAGTGACATCGTGCTCTACAGTGCCTTGATATTTATTAAATTAAAATATTAAATAGATAATTCCGACTAAAACTAAGAGCTAAAAAAACTTTAATTTCAAAAGGTAAAATTACGAATTTAAAATCACGAATATAAACGTCAATATTGAATAAAAATATAGACTATCCAAAAGGTGTTGATTTCAATATTAAACTAAAGAGCTAAATAAAATGTATCGCAGGAAAGCCTGAATTCTAATGCCAATGTCCCGAAACTTTCTTTTTTCGGTCTATTTTGAGTTGTCAAACGCAAATGTCCACAAATTGCTATTAGTTCTACCAAATATTGTTCCACATTGACCCAACGAGTGCAAAAAGTTAGATAGATTTGCCGATTTTTTAATATATTCATTGATGCGAAAGAAGATACCAACTGAAATTCTCAATTCTCCAACGATGATACAACAAAATGGACTGTTTTCCATTTTACCAATCGAAGTTTCACAATTCAAATTGTAAAAAAAATAAAAGTAAAACTGATAAAACTGTCAATTCAGAAATGAAACATTTAAATATTTTCAAAATATCTTCAGCCAATTCGAAAAAAATATTCAAACAATTTGTAAAATACCACGAAACTCGTTCAACCACCAAACCAATTTGTCATGTGCAGTGCACATTAATGCATAAATGCATTTGGACTATTGAAAATTTCTCTTCACTTGACACTGACTGGACATGGAAATTTGGTTTGCCATCGTGGATAGAATCGAACAGATTTACAGCATCTAATGAAAAATCTAAAGTTTACCTTCGTTTGTATCCAAATGGTGAAGAGGATAAAGAGCACATTTCACTTTATCTTATGTCTTGTAACAAAAGTGAAACCGCGTTCAATTGTACATTTGCCATTTTCGGTAATGGAGTGAATAGAATCATTGGTAAATATTTTATTGTGTGCTATTTTGTTAATTTAATTTTGAATATTTTTTTCTTAAACAGAATTCAGTCATAAATTTATTAGTGGTAATATAGGTTATCCTAAGTTTATTTCACGAGCTGATTTGCTCAATAGGAAAAATGGTTATTTGTCTAATGACAAGTTAACCATCTAAAGGAAACTCAAATGACTTTGTGACGGGTCACAAAGTCATTTGTTGCTGCGCAAACGTTTCCTTGTAAAAAACTCTTCGGGTGAGCTCATAGCCCAATTCATAAATTAAAAGTTAAAAAAACAAATTGAGTAATTTGATCGAATGCATGTGTCCTACTGATAGGTTGCATGTTTGGTAAGGCTTGATTGGTGTTGATTCGAACCTTAAGTAATATATGATTTCTTGTTTAGAATCGAAACTTTAGATCAAATAGTGATTTCCGGAACATAATGCACAGAAAATAAAGTAATAGGCAAAGTTGAAAAGCTCGAGTTTGTGGAATTATTCTCTTTTGTATGCATTTGTATGATAGCAATTGGTGACAGAGTTGTAGTTAGTGCAACGTATTTTATTCGGTTTCTTCAATCACAATAGACAAAAAACGTTTTCCTTGCGATTGTGCCTTTCCTTCTTAAACTGGGGTGATTCAAAAATCTCATTTGAGTTATTTTAAGCAGAAACTCTTGTAAGTTTTGATCGGTGTGGTGGATGGCAAAAGAGAAAATGACAGCATTGAATTTAACAAAAAAATTGTTTAATATTGATTTTGTGAATTGCCCAAATGATCAGAAACCGAATAATAAATATAGACTGATAACAGTGAAGTAAGAAGTCGTACTTTTGGAATAGCAACTTTGTACTCGTAGTAGTTATTGTTCATTCGGACTCGAGTTTGGCATTTGACTATTTGATGTAGGAACTGGCGATTTCGATTTCACGACAACTTACTTTAGACAATCTTAACTTCAAAACCGGGCTGGTTCTGATCTGATCAAATTATTTCTGAATTATTTCATCATTCTTCCGAAATCAAGAACTTTGATTCCAGAAACCAAGTCACTTGTTGTTCTTGTACTGACCAGCATTGTAACCTTAGTAATATCGGCACAATAGCCCACACGAATGAGGTACTTAAGGAAGGCGGGTAACTAAATGCGGGCAATGTCTACCAGTGCAGGATTGAAAAACATTGAACTTGTGGCTACATAATATACCAAACAATTAGTAGCCAACAATACGTTAGAGTAAGTTTGCAGCTGTCACCAACAACGAGTCCGAAAACATATACAGTACATATATGTATTATACACCAAACGTGAAGATATTCATTCAAATGACATATTTTAAGCATTCACGAATCAAGGCAATAGAGGCAAGTTAACCAAATCTGAAATAATAAAAGTCTAGAAAAAACAGGTTTATTTTAGAATTAGTAAAATATGTCTGTTTTACCAATTGGTAAGTAAAATCTGTCTGTGAAGAATTAAATTGAAATACTTCATTTTGTAAATTGACGAGAAAAAAGATGGCGATTACTAATTAATTTCTTTACAACGAATCTCTTCAGGCTCTTGAAGTAAAGCGTTCTTTGATGTTTCTTTGATACTTGGTGTCAAAACAAAAATAAAATGGCAAAACACATTAGAAAGGAAGACTGAAAATAAAGGTAATCACATAGTGATCATGTTTGATGATAGATGAGGCAAATCAGTTGAGTGATAAGTTGAATAAATCTAGGGTTCTGGTTCTGGAGATGCTTGCAAATTGCAGGTTGCAATCAAGTTATTTGAATCAAAACAAACCAGCGTGTTTAACTGAAGCTGTCATGAGAAAGCGCACTGTCATACTCGCTCGGCACTGCAGAGAAATATCAAAAAGCACAAATCTAGGTGATTTTGAAAAGAAAGGTTCTTGAGCAATGTGTACACTCTTGTGGCCAATAACCATACAATGTAAAACAAACACACCAAACACCCCAATAACATTGCTAAGTAGAAGGGCGTTCTTCGAGGACGTGATAGATTTGGATGAGTTTGGTAGAATTTGATGAATTCAACTCGTTCGTGCTGATTTGGTTGACATGTGCATTTAGATAGAAACAAAAACAAACGTAGGAAAAAAAATTCCAAACAATTCTGAACTATTTGTGCACGAGGAGCCTGCATTGCCAGAGCGAGAACAGCTGACATTTGTAAACAAAGCATGTGTGTGGTAAATTGCGCTGGCGTACTCAGAAGATTTTATGGTGCCTCTGCCTTTCGCTGTGTAAATGTAATAAGACACGCGTCAGTAAGGATGGCCTTCTGCCTTCCACTGCGCTAACATCCGATCAATATGTTTCGTCCCACTTTTGCCTTCCACTGCACTTTCATCCGATCAATACGTTTCGTCCCATATGCCTTCTACTGTATATTACAGGGCGTGTACCCTTACGAGCCTTGTAATATTAGTATATAGTGATAATATATAGAGAGTATAAAATTAGATGAGCCTTCAGGCGTACTTTGATGATTTTGAGCAAAGATTTAGACTTTGGAACTGGTACTAGCAACGCTTTTCACCGGCTTGGGGGACTTGTGGGCCAGTTCGCCATTGACAGAGTTCTTGTCGTCCCGGTTTTGAACATCGTCGTCAGCAGACTTCTTGTAGAAAACCATCTTCATTACCATTACAGAGATGAGGACCACAATTAATACGCTCATGGCCACAATACCGATGATTATGCTGATGGATGCATCTAAAGAAATAAAATAAATGTTAATGATGGTTGGTAATGTTATGGTTGCAAACCATTTTTGTTAGTATCGAAAACAGTACCATTGGTGGTCGGGGTGGGAATGATTCGGATAAAAAAGTCCGTCAACTTGACTACTTTGAGCGCAACTTGGGAGAAATTGGATCCTGGGTGGCCGAAGATGTAAACCTGGTCCTTGGTGAAGAGATGGAAACGATTCAGGTACACGAAACCACCGTTTTCGATTTTCCAGTTAATGTGTGCACAGTTGGTGAACGGTGCCTCGAATACAATCACATCGGAGCCATTTCCGTCGGACTTCTTACACAGGTCAAATTTCCAATCAGAACTGAAGCCATCAGAATTTTGGACATATTTGATATCCTGGAAATATCTTGAACAATTTTAATGTTAAAGAAAACTTTTGACAGAGAAATTAAATGCCCGTACTTAGTGCTAGATTCTTGACCATAAATTTCGATTTCTTGGTAGGTTGCATTTGGAGGTTTAAATGAAAAGGTGACAGTTTTGAGTAGACCATCCTGATTGCTGAAAGCAAGAACAAGAGTTTCTTTGTCCACACCAATCGAGAAAGACTGTGCTTTTCCACCATTCAGTACTTGCTTTGTAAAATTATCGTTACTGGTCAGCATGGGCTATTTGTCCGTTAACTCCACCGGCACCACTCCGTACAGACTAATCTGGTTGTTAGCGTAATTGGCCATCGGAACTTTGTAAACCATTGAGTCCTTTGTGATAATCAACAAGTTCTGGTCTAGCACTCTCATCGAAAGAACTTTGGACTGAGCGAATGAGGACAATAGTAGTTTAGTAGTGCTCGTCTAAAATGAAACGAAAAAATATTAGATAAAGGCGACAAACAAAACCAAAGATCACTTACATCGTTAGTTGGGTTTCTAAAGGTGGAACCAAAGAGGATCAGAACCACCAGCAGGAGGCAACCGGTGGCGAACGAGGAGTGAGGTAACAATGTGGAGAGGGTGAAAAAAGCTTGAAAAGAAGTGATCACGTTGTCGATATATGATGATTGATATAGATAATATTTAGAATAAAGATATAAAATTGAGCAAAACAAACAAAATAGTAAATATACGATTCAGCGAAAATGTCGATTAGATGTGATTAGGATCAATAGGAAAATGTCTCCAGTCCAACGTAAAAATGCAAACGGAAAAATATGCATCGAGACAACGACAACGACACACAACACAACGGCTCGGTCAGATTACTAATCGCTTAACCATTAAGTTAAAATAGTCGCACTTTTGTTGTCATCAAAAGCTGTTTGCTGTGAATTTCAAAATCATTCTCATTTATTTAATTCATACGAACTAGTAGTTTAAATACTTGAATAATAAATAAATCCTCAAATAAACATAACAATTTATAAAATCGATTTATAATCGTTCAAAAAGCACAAACACATTTACTTAATTCTGATAAAATCTATTTTCAATAATTACATTGTAGAATTCTTTTATCTCATCTTTGTAAGCAATAATAAAGAAGTGACTTGTACAACAATAAATTGTCCCAATTCAAATTTACTTTTTGTTCACACATGTTCTTTATGTTGAGTCATCTTGAGTTTAACACACTCGATTGTGTCAATTTGTCTTTTAATCAATAATAAATATTTGATTAACAAACGCAAAAATTTGGTTATTAATATCGTTTTATTCATTGCAAAAGTTGAGAAAATCTAAAGAATAAAGTATAGAAACATTGTTCCCAAAGATAAAGTCAACAAATGTGACAATTAAAAGAATAAACAGTTGAGAATAGTTTGATGGCTCACTCGAGTCGACGTTCCAACAGATCGTTGTCCACCTGGACAAATTGGTTGGGATCGCGATTGTCGGTAGTTTTGCGATGATTTATCGCTTCGTGGCAATTTGAAATGTTTTTCGCGAACATGTCGGAGCACAGAAGAACGTTGTCCGGTTGAATAACGACAATTGGGCCACGAGCACGAGAATGGCTTGATGCCCAAATGAATACGTTCGTGACGAGCTAAATCAACATCAGAAATAAATGCTTGAGCACAACCTTCAAACTTGCAAACATGTTTCCTGTTTGCAGCATCGACGACAGTTGAACTTGTTTTGCGTTTCTTCGAAGTACTAGGTTGAGACTGTAGCTGTCGTTTGCGGCCAGATGAAGTTGATGGCTGGTGCATCGAGATTGCATTCTGTTCTTGAATCCATTCGTCGTGCGAGACAGCCACCACCGGAGGATCATCAAACAGTAGGTCAATGTTGTTGGAACGAGCTTGACCACCATGGATGAAACGGTTTCGGATTTCACGCACATTTGAACGTAAAACACCAAATTGTTGATCAACCTGCGTGACGAGTTGACGCTTCACTCGTTCGCAATCCACTTCGATTCGTTCTGAAAATCGGTCCAGGAACGAGATGAAACGATTAGTGAGACGAGACATGGTTAAATACTAGAAAATATACGAGAAAGGGACAGAGACAATCAAACTGTGCACAGTGCCACAGAAACAGACACACACGAGATATGAAAACATTGAGCAGGGAAAATATTTACGCATAATCACGTTATGGTTGAAATAGTCGCAAACACATATTGACTGTCAATAATTGACAACAAAAGTTGTTTGCTGTGAAATATTTTGAGCAATTCGCGACTCGTGTTTGTCATCGAAATGGCTCTACTCAACCGATTCTCTTCGTTCTTGGACCAATTTGACCAACAACTGGTGGTGAATGGTGAACGAGTGAAACACGAATTAAACCTATGGATCGATCAACGTGTCACATTGGTGCGGAATGAGGTGCGAATGATAAAGTCACGTTTCGGTTGTGCTCGTCCTGTCACTGGTCAACGAGATCGAAACGAGAAAGGATTCGATGATGATCCTCTGGTAGTGAATGTTTCGTTTGAAGAATTTATGGAACCACATGTGAATTTGCTTGATGGTGATGGTGTTGACATAAACCAGCCATCAACTTCTTCAGGCCGTAAACGCAAATCAACATGCCAAATTGGCAACCAACAGAAGAAGACACGAACTGATGGCACTTCTGGCTCGAAGTACACTTGCAAATTCCCAAGTTGCGGCAAATCCTTTCCACTGGATTCCAAATTGACCGTACACGAACGAATTCATCTGAACATCAAACCATTCTCCTGCACTTGGCATGATTGTCGTTATTTGGCTGTCAAAAAGGGTAATGTCGTGCAACATGTTCGCATGCAGCATTTCAAGTTGCCCAAACTTAAGAAAGAACAGACACGACTGAACATTGTGGACAATCGTAATCCTGAAGATTACATTCGAGTGGATAATCAACTGCTGGAACGCCGTCTCGAGTGAGAAATGGTCACTTTACTAATTACTGTTCCATTACAGATTGGTTTATTCTAATTTGGCTTACATTTTGATTTATAATTTTTAATGTATCAATAAAACACTTTTTAATTTTTTAATTTATTGATTCCTAATCCTCAACTAATCTCAATTACTCGAAACAATTCATAGAAATGAATTTGAAATCCTTCAAAAGCACTGTGATTCATTTTGAATTTCATTCAATTGATAAAGAATTAATCAATTTAATTATTAAAACTGATTGCTATCTCCCGAAGACAATCACAATCTCATGCTTATCACATATTACATTATATTGATCCTAAATTATTCCATTTAAATCTCAAATACGATTTGAATTCAATTAATTGTAATTACTATTCACTATCACCTTCTATATTTCTCTCTTTCCGACAACAGTAGCATAATCAATTTCAGAACCTTTTTCATGCTCCTGAATTTATTCCTTCACATCAACAACATATGTGCAAATAAAAATTATAATTCAAGGATAACACCATTTGTACACTGTTCGCATTTACTCTCATTTTTATCTTCCAACCTCTAAATACCACTCAATTAGATTTAAATTTAATTTTACAAAAATCCTAAATCGTCTGACTAGCGAGAACTCAATCATTGGAACAAATCAAAAAATTTGAACTGAATATTAAATTGAGAATTAATGTAGTAAATCAAAGTAATAGGTATTTCAATGCAAATTTACTTTAATGTTTGACAGATTAGCCGAAATTGAGTTTATGACATATTGAAAGTGTGGAAGATTATATTAAATTGGTTAAAGTGAAATTGAATATGAAATGTAATGGATCACTGCAAACGACGAGTCAACAAATCTGCTTTCACCTGAATGAAATCATTTGGGTTACGATCGTCGACGATGTTGAGACGATGCTGGGCTTTGACTGTTTGCGGTAGTTTGAAATGAATTGAACGAACGTGATTGATCACTAGACCACGTTGCTCCGAGCTGTACGAACAGTTGTCCCAAGTGCACGAGTACGGCTTCACTCCCAAGTGGATTCGTTCGTGTCGAGCCAAAGCATAATTATCTGGAAATAATTTCCCAAATCCTTCATACTTGCGCCCAAACTTATTCGGTCCAGCAGTGGGAGTCGATTTCTTTCGTTTGTTGGTGGATTGAGTGGCGTCGATTGTGGATTTGCGTTTATGGCCAGAAGAAGTTGACGGAGCATTGTGAGATTCATCAGCAGCATGACGTTCATGCAACCACTCGTCCAACGAGACAGTTTCCACTTCTGGATCATCGAGAGGGGCAAAAGAAAGAGAATTGCGACCACTACAAACAGCAAAACGACTTCTCATTTCGCAAACTTTTGAACGCAAAACACCAAATTGTTGATCAACCTGAGAGACGAGTTGACATTTCAGTCGATCACAGTCCACTTCGAGTCGATTTTCAAATCGATCCAGGAAAGAGTTGAAACGGTTGGTAACACGAGACATGATGAAATACGAGAAAGTGAGAGACAAACACAGACAAATCACAGACACACGAGAAATGAAAATTGAGCAGGGAAAATATTTACGCGTAATCAAGTTATGGTTGAAATAGTCGCAAACTCATATTGACATCAAAAGTTGTTTGCTGTGAAATATTTTGAGCAATTCCTTCGCGACTCGTGTTTGCCATCGAAATGGCTCTACTCAACCGATTCTCGTCGTTCTTGGACCGATTTGACGAACAACTGGTGGTGAATGGTGAACGAGTGAAACACGAACTCAACCAATGGATCGATCAACGTGTCACACTGGTGCGGAATGAGGTGCGAATGATAAAGACACGTTTCGGTGGGACTCGTCCTGCTCAACGAGGTGGAAACGAGAAAGGATTCGATGATGATCCTCTGGTGGTGACTGTTTCGTTTGAAGAATTTATAGAGCAACATGCGAATCTGCGTGATGGTGTTGGTGTTGACATAAACCAGCCATCCACTTCTTCAGGCCGTAAACGCAAACCCGCAAACCAAATTGGCAACAAACAGAAGAAGACACGAACTGATGGCAATTCTGGCTCGAAGTACACGTGCAAATTCCCAGGTTGCGGCAAATCCTTTCCACTGGATTCCAAATTGGCCGTACACGAGCGCATTCATCTGGCCATAAAGCCATTCTCTTGCACTTGGCTCGATTGTGTTTACTCTTCCGAGTCTCGTCCCAATGTTGTTCAGCACATTCGCACAAAGCATTTCAAATTGCCTCAGCTCAAGAAAGAACAGACCCGACTCAACATTGTGGACAACCGTAGCCCGGAAGATTACATTCGTGTGGATAATCAAACGCTGGAACGACGACTCGAGTGAGAAATGGTCACTTTATTAATTACTGTTCCATTACAGATTGGTTTATTCCAATCTGGCTTACATTTTTTAACTTTAAAATTTGAAATTTGATTTATAATTTTTAATGTATCAATAAAACACTTTTACAAGCTTTTATTTCACAAGTTTCATGACAAATTAGTGAACATGAGCAAAATGGACAAAATGAAACTAACGTTAAGTCTTATCTTGATAATACAAATATTCAATGTTAATAACATAATGTAATAAAAAAAGAAACTTTGTATTAAGTATTTAAGCAGTTATTTTGATTGAACACGGTTTGGATATTAAATGTTTGCGAGATACTTAATTAAATTCAATTGTCGAGCATTTCTAGGCACCAGAATATACTCAACCCAACTCAATATAGTCCCTTTTTGCTGATCCAATCGAATCGCCAATGCAGTTGGATTCATTTTGGAAAAGGTGAAAATCAAACCAATTGAAATTGTCTCACCTTTGCATGCAATTCTTTCAATTTGATTCTTCATTCTCTTTAGTTAATGTATGAATTTCTCATACAGTGAACTAATTATCAACGAAATTTTTATTCAAACAAATTCTCAAATATTTGCCCAATAATTCGAAATAATGTTTTTATTCAAAATTGTGAATCGAATAGTAAAATGTCTGATTGACCAATATAATTTAACGAAAAGATTGACATTTTTGTTTGCTAATGATTATCAAAAGCGGAAACTACACAAATATTCAAAATGATTACATGCAAGGCTACAAACATTTGCAGACAGGAAATGCATTTCCTATTTCAACTTATCGATTGCGTTTTTTGTTGACAACTTTCAACATTGTCTTTATAACAACAACAGAAATGATATTTGTTTTGTTTAATAAATAATTTATAAATTTAAATCAAAATAAAATGTTTAATATTTTGAAATTACTTTTACTTTACATAATATTTCAATTCGTAAAATGTGTCAATTCATCTTTAATGAACAATTCCACAAACACGACAGAATCATGTTTCATGTTAAATGAGCAAACCAATGAGCATTGGAAGTTGGTTTGGGAAGATCAATTCGAAGCAAAACAACTCGATTCGATTCAATGGAAGATTGAACACGAAGAATCAGGTTGTTATGGTGAATTGTTGTTGGTATATATTGTTGTATATTTGTCAATGTGTATTACTTTTAGGAAATCACGACTCGAAACAAGTGAGTTGCAATGTTGCCTCCAACGTCAAGCTCACCTCGGGATTTTTGGTTCTGTCGGTAAAGCACGAACCCTACTACGAGTACAACTACACCGGTGCTGCAATTGTGACCAAACAGGCCTTCCGTAAAGGACGTTACGAGATACGAGCTTCACTGCCAATTGGCAAACAGATTCATCTGTGCATTTACACGATGAACGAACGGGAGAGGTACTGGCACGAGACTGGAGAGATTGATCTGCTCTGCTCGACCAACAAAGTGTCTGAGATTGATCGAGGCGTGTACTACGCAAATTCGAGTGATGACAATGCATACGTGGATGAGAGTGTTCAGTTGTACAAGAATTTACACGAATTCCATCTGTACGGAGTAGAGTGGGATGAAAAGGAATTGAAGTTGTTCGTTGATCAAGTCTACAGTAGGACTATTACATTTAACGGTAAATCACTGGTAAAATGCAGACAATTATGAATTTAATTTTTAATTGAAGAAACGCACGGTCTCCTTCCTAATCATCAAATTCGCTTTCAAATCGGCGTCGGCAGTGAAGACTACCGAGAAGCACTGGTGGACAACTTTGAACTACTCCACTGGAAGTGTCCACTGCTGATTGTGGACTATGTGAAGGTGTACGAAAGAATTGATGACAATTGGAATGAACATCCAATTGATGATTGAATGATCATTGAAAATTGCCGATGGTTGCAAACCAATCCATCTAACGCCACGGTCGGACAGAATTTGATCATCGAAAATTGGCAATGTTTCCCCACACAATCCAACAAACGCCACGGTAGGACAGAATTTGATCATCGAAAATTGCCGATGGTTGCAAACCAATCCATCTAACGCCACGGTCGGACAGAATTTGATCATCGAAAATTGGCAATGTTTCCCACACAATCCAACAAACGCCACGGTCGGACAGAATTTGATCATCGAAAATTGGCAATGTTTCCCACACAATCCAACAAACGCCACGGTCGGACAGAATTTGATCATCGAAAATTGGCAATGTTTCCCACACAATCCAACAAACGCCACGGTAGGACAGAATTTGATCATCGAAAATTGGCAATGTTTCCCACACAATCCAACAAACGCCACGGTAGGACAGAATTTGATCATCGAAAATTGGCAATGTTTCCCACACAATCCAACAAACGCCACGGTCGGACAGAATTTGATCATCGAAAATTGGCAATGTTTCCCACACAATCCAACAAACGCCACGGTCGGACAGAATTTGATCATCGAAAATTGGCAATGTTTCCCACACAATCCAACAAACGCCACGGTCGGACAGAATTTGATCATCGAAAATTGGCAATGTTTCCCACACAATCCAACAAACGCCACGGTAGGACAGAATTTGATCATCGAAAATTGGCAATGTTTCCCACACAATCCAACAAACGCCACGGTAGGACAGAATTTGATCATCGAAAATTGGCAATGTTTCCCACACAATCCAACAAACGCCACGGTCGGACAGAATTTGATCATCGAAAATTGGCAATGTTTCCCACACAATCCAACAAACGCCACGGTAGGACAGAATTTGATCATCGAAAATTGGCAATGTTTCCCACACAATCCAACAAACGCCACGGTAGGACAGAATTTGATCATCGAAAATTGCCGATGGTTGCAAACCAATCCATCTAACGCCACGGTAGGACAGAATTTGATCATCGAAAATTGCCGATGGTTGCAAACCAATCCATCTAACGCCACGGTGGGACAGAATTTGATCATCGAAATTTGGCAATGTTTCCCACACAATCCATCTAACGCCACGGTAGGACAGAATTTGATCATCGAATATTGGCAATGTTTCCCACACAATCCACGAAATCTTGTTGTGGTTCGCCTTTTGTTTTTCCCCATTTAACTACGTAGACAAACTAAAATATTGCATGTGTCTTAACAGATTTGTACGTTGATTAGCTCGATGGCTGCATTGACCTTATAGGCCTTATGCAATGAAATGGTTGACTGATGAGATGAAACGAAACAGACAGACACGCAGCTGTGCAGCTGTTTGCAAAAGTAACTCCGAGTCTCCAACGTCTATTTCAACTGGGCTATTTTCACTTGAATGTAAATGTTTTCATCAAATTATTTTTTCTCGCTCATTCAACCTGAATCTCGATTTTTTCGATTCTCATCACCAAAATGGCTCGTCCTATTACCCATCGTTTGACTTCCTTCCTGGATCAATTCTCTGAACGACTCGAAGTGGATTGTGAACGACTGAAACGTCAACTCGTCGCTCAAGTTGACCAACAATTTGGTGGTTTGCGTACAAAACTTTCCGAACTGAGAGGTCGTTTCGGTGGTAATCGTGGTAATCGTAATACCCTTCTTTCTGGCCATCTCGATGATCCGCCTGTGGAGACTGTCTCGTTGGACAAGTGGTTCGAGGAACGTCGTGCTGCTGCTGCCGAAGAATATCTCAACACTCCATCAACTTCTACTGGCCTTAAACGCAAATCTACTGCCAGTCAAACTCAATCTACCAACAAACGACAAAAAATCGGGTGGATCGACTGCTGAACGGAACAAGTTTGTGTGCAAATATGCAGGATGCGGCAAATCATTTCCATTTGATTTTTAATCTGGCTCGACATGAGCGCATTCATTTGAACATCAAACCATTCTCCTGCACTTGGCCGGATTGTCGTTATTTAGCAGTAAGAAAGTGTAGTGTCGTTGAACATGTTCGCATGCAACATTTCAAGTTACCCAAACTCAAGAATGAACAGATTCGGCGCAACATTGTGGACAACCGTAACCCGGAAGATTACATTCGTGTGGATAATCAAATGCTGGAACGCCGACTCGAGTGAGAAATGGTTTCACTTTATTCATTAATGTTCAATTGCAGATAGCTTTATGCTAATTTGGCTAACATTTGATTTATAATTTTTATCAATAAATTACTCTTTTCTAACTTTTCGATTCATGATTGGTTGTGTGATTGCACGATTCGTTATCGAAGATCAATGTATGGACATTTTCCGACAAATTGGCGCTGCTATCGAATTCATTTATTTCTGTCTTTTTTGTGTAATTCTCAAGTTGTTTCTCAAAGTTTTATAACCTTTTAAGGGTAAAGAAAAACTGGATATTTTGAAGCATTTCCTCCTTAGTAAGTGTTTGTTATATTTTAATGTATTCTGTTTGCATTCTCATATTTAGTTTATTTCCTGTTTAGGTGCTACAAACAGCGCTGCAGCCTTAATGTAGTATTTGGTATCAAGAACTTTTCCACCTTTGGTGCCGAGCAGTATTTTGGTTCGAGGAGCCTCTCCTCCAGATTCAATGTCAATTTTTAGCTGTTTGGAAATATTCAAGTTGTATTTTGATTGGACGAAATCGAATTCTTCCAGAAAATCTTATTATCTTTCGTTACGTCAAACTGTCTGAAGGTCATTATAACGTTTTTTTTTGTTTATATTAGTTTAATTTTGTATAAGCAGATTATTTTTATTTTTATTTTTAATTCAATAAATTGACATAACAGATAACATAACTTATGGGAACAAATTATTATTATTGAGATTCGTTTACAAATAATTAAAAATGTTTTTTTTTCTATAATAAGTTGAATTATTTGCTCATTGTTTTATTCTCTGTTTGTCAATGATCATGTATCGATTTAATAATCAAAATTAGCTATTTTTAGGGGACATAGTAAATAATTTTATTTCATGTCAAACAATCAAATCAATCAAATCTTCTCTCAAATGTCATCTATCATCTATCTATCAAGTGCCTGATCGAATGGATTTCCGACCAAATTTTGATGTACCACACTCCAAAATATCTGATTATCAAAATCTCAAATCACAACTACAAGTAAATTGATAATTTGGGTTTCAATGGCTGCGTTCACAGTTTGTACATGAATTATTAGGTTGAATTGATCTCACAAAAAGTAAAAGATTGATTAAATTGGGGAAAGTGTGCACAAGTGCAGTGACCTGGGCGCGAAGGTTGATTTGATCTAAAAAGGTCACAAATACAAGGAAATGAACTTTGAGATCACTGTTTGAGAGACCAGATCAGAGTGTTGACTGTGTTAAACAAATTGAAAGACTTAATTCGAGTAAAGGATCATGACCAAGAGAGGGGATTTCTGGTTGTGCAAGTCACTCAAAAGTTTCATTTGGTACTGAGAGAGCATGGACCAATGGACGCTTAATCAATTACAATGTGTCCGTAACCAACTAATTTAGAAGAGGCAAAATTGTGATATTGTCAATCAACAATGACGAGTCATCAATGATTATATAAAACCGTTATCTAATTTATTAACTGTCGAGACTAACAACGGGACAATTATATCCTTATCGTAATGCAAACTCTACTTTACAGCAGAGAAATTTGAGTTTCATAAGTAGCAAACAGCATCTGCATCAATACATAGGTGCACAGGTTGATTACATTCCAATGCCGCAGTGCGTCTTAATTGTATGACTTTTTTGTTTGGAAACAACATTTCTTTTGTTTAAATTGTTTATTTACATTCTACTATCAACAATGGGCCAGTCGTCAAGCAAAGAATTTACTCAACTGAGAATCACTGAAAATGAATTGCTACAAAATTTTGCTCCAATTGAAGGCTTAAGTTTGTTTTTGAATGACACAGATGGATTGCTTGGTTCGGGAATGGACTTTACACATGTGATCAACTATTTTGTTACTGATTGTTCAGTTTCAAATGAAACGAATCAAATTTTTTTTGACCAAACGTATTGTGTCATTGACTGATCAACTTGAACAAACTCAGAGAATTGCTTAAATCATCGTCATCTTTGTGTTGTGATTTATTTTATTATGAAGTATTATCCCCATGTACTAAAAGATGAGATAAAAAATAAATTGACCCTTTATATTTTAAAATTGTTTGAAAAATGTTGGCTTATTGATGACATGCAAACAATACTGTGGGCGATTTTGGCTGGAGAGAGTGTTTTTCTACAAACCAAAGAAGCAACAACACAGTTTTTGAATGCACTTTCTACTGTTGAACAAAGTGTTCCAACTGGACAAAGATTTGGTCGACTTCAGGTTGACCTGTTGGCTAGATTTGAAATTAAAAAGTTGCGCAAAATGCACTTGCTTTCAAGTGATTCTTCTCTGTCAAACCACAAAGCCATCTATTGTTTTACATCAATTACAAAAATAATTGAATCAACTTTCATATCGATTCGTTGTGCATTTCCGGTGGTTTCAGGAAAATATTTCTATGAGGTGACTATTTTGTCCGAAGGACGAATGCGATTTGGTTGGTGCACATGGAATGCCAAATTGACTGAAACAAATGCAATTGGAGACGATCACAATTCAATTGGATTTGACACACTGAGCAATCGTGTCTTGTTTGATTCGAAAATATTTGAAGAATACACAAATTCAACACCAAAACTTTCTGATTGGCGCGTTGGTGATGTAATTGGCTGTCTAATCGATGTCCCCACAAAGCTGTTTATTTTCTATATTAACGGCAGAGAAGTAAAGTGTTACCTAATGGACCAATTCAGAACAATTACATTTTATGCAACAGCGAGTTTAACTGCAAATCAGAAATGTTACTTCAACTTCGGACAGGAATCTTTTCGATATCCTCCAAATAGAATCGGATACAGAACCTTTCATGACGCTGCCAGAAATGAAATAGATCGATATCGATTGATTGAGCCAAGCAATGTTGGTGCTCACTACTGGTTTGCGCATAGTATTTCTGAACATATAGACGATAAATTCTATTGTGATGATTGGCAAAACAAGTGCGACAAAGTTGTAAAGAAACTTGTGGAAGATGAAAATAAAGATAAATTCATTCATACTAGTATATTATATGAAGAGGAAATCGAATCTTACTTTTATTATTATATATTGAGATATGGCGAATATGATTCAATAGAATACTTCCGATATATTCAAGCTATGATTGAAATGACTGGGAATCAATTGAAAGCTGACAATATTATTTATTTTGTTCAATACATTGAGAATCATACCAAGACAATTGAGAACATAATTGAGGCACAGTTTTGCGAATTCATCAGTGCCTACATTCGATTGAGCACCTCTGAGGAAAACATTGCCAAGCATCGTAACATTTGCATTGTTCTTCAGATTGTCATTCGGTACTGCAAAAATCATACTTTCAACTATGTGAAACACATCAAACAGGACATTCTCAACTATCTCATTAAGACATTTAGCACAACAAAAGACAAATGGACTCGATTGTTTGCTTTGCTTGGTATTGAAGCATTAGAATTAACTGATGACGAAAAGAGATCAATTATTGCCCTGATAAGAGAAAAGATAATTCATTTGAGGAATGAATGGATGCTAGTTGAACAATTCGGTACATTCGATTGGATCACTTCCGAAAATGACTGTGATTATACCATTAAACTGGACTGCCAGTTGTATTTCTGCTATGAATGGTTTCTTCAAAATATGCAAAATACAATTTCAAGTGAGGACATGTCAACTAGTTCATCAACTGTTGAGCAAGTGAAACTGAATTGTTCATTTGCCAGTGCTCAAATCAAACTTTCATCTGATTTTCTCTCTGCGCGTAGTGACTGGAATTGGCAAAGTGTTCGATCAGTGTGCGAAACTGGTGATTGTAAAACGTTCTACTATGAAGCACATTTGCTAACAAGTGGACCTATGCGAATTGGATGGACAACCAGACTAACAGAGTTGGTGAAAAGTGAAATTGGTGATGACGAATATTCCATTGGATTTGATGGATACGGAAAACGTGTGTGGCATGAAAATAAAGCATACAGGCCAGGTTTGATTGTTGACTCGAAAAAATGGACATCACAAAATCTGGATAAGTTTTCCGTCTGGACTTTTGGTTGCGAAATAATGGAAACTAGATGGAAAGCGGGCGATATCGTTGGCTGTTTAATTGATACCACTTCTCAGAAAAGGTTTAACTTTTTCTTTTATCTCAATGGCAGATTACTCTATTATGAAGCTAATACATTCTTCTCTTCCAATCCATACCATGCGGCAGTCAGTTTGTCTTCTCATCAGCAGTGTTTTCTCAATCTGGGCCAAAGTCCATTCAAATATCCTCCAAATCGCGCTGACAATACTGACTTTTATAAATATTATCAACAAAAGCAACAGCAATTGCAATCAGCCAATTCTAACGGTTCAATTATAAGTGTTAATCAAAGCAACAATGTTGTTGTTACTGCACATTCTACGTTGACTGCAGGTGACATTAATATTGGCACAACTTAATTTGTTTTGAAATAATTGAAATAATATTATTGAATAAAATAACAAATGTAAATTTTAATATTAGAGAAATTAAACATTACAATTAAAAGATTTGTGTGAATGTAAAAATGTCATTAACCATTTAAATCAAATTTAAATTACATTTTTTCAAAAGCTCATATTTGCCCACCTTAGCGATGTTTGTCAAATGTATCTTTAACCAGATTGAAAGCATTCCACTCATAAAACAATTATAATGTTGCTCAAAGTGTTTTCAAAAATGTGATTTCGAAAGTACATTTGTTTGCAATTGCTAATGACATTACTTGCTTGGAAATGTCTTGCAGTGAAGTGATGCACTTTAGCTTCACTGACGAATGAACAACGTTAAATTCTAACTCAGCGCCTTGTTCTATTACGAGCAAAATCTGTTGTTTATTCTGAGCCTTAGAATCTAAGATAGTCTAGTCCGTACATCAAATCTATGGCCAAAGTGAATTTAAATCAAAGTTCAAAGTCAGAGAAAAGGAAGAAGGCAACAAACTCACAATAAAATGATGGCTAATTAACGGAATATTAATTTGTTCACAAATTGTTCAATGATATATCACATATATAATGTTGAAGTATTGTCAAAATTATTTCGGATAATTAATTGTAATTCATCACTAGTGTTGAAGTTGACTATAAATTAGAGCTGAAAGCCAACTAGTGGTTGTAGTCCGCATTTTGTCACATCTCTTGCGCCAAAGCTTGACCATCAAGAAATTATTTCTATTGCTCCTATTCAATTCGCATTTATCTGAACAAAATGAAATTAATTGTTTTGCTTGTCCTAATGTTGTCAATGGTAGCGGCATCATCCTTTTCATCAACCAATCACGAAAGACAGTATGCCCAAACCAGCAATGGATCATTAAATCAATCAGAAACCCAAGCCTACGACACTTCAACAATTTCAACAAGCTACGACTACCAGTCATTGGACAAAGATTTCGATAATCACACCGACACGCCAGGTGTGATCAATTTGGAACAAATGGCTGATAAAGATCTTGACAGCTTCGACGATGGATGCTGTGGAGAAGGAGGTGATGAAGATGAGGATTAATTCCACTCTTACATTATCACCAGCATATGCTTTTAGTTTTAGTTTATGAATGCCATAGGAGTATATTCAAATCTGTTTTTATTTATTGTTGTTTGGACTATCAGTTTCGCTGGCTTTAAATATTGATAATAGGTCAATTGTTGAATACTCTCGAGATGATGAGCAATTGTTGAAATTACATTATGCAAATCGATACTATCTCTACAATCAACATTATGGTCATAATAAATTGGATAGCTTCAATGATGGATGTGGCGAGAGAGGAGATGAAGATAACGAATCAACAAGTTTTTGCTTTCGTAGTTTACGAATGATAGAATCTATTGTTTTTATTTGTTATTTTAACATTAACCGTTTTTATTTATTTTCCGTATGTTGCCAAGTGTTTTTATTTAAATAAATCTAATTCATTAATTTGTTTGTTATATGCATAGACGCAATTGCTGTTTGTTTTACAGGTTTGATTGTAACAGAACAAACAGAACCAACTTTTACATCACTTGATCAATCTTTTACAGCAATTGATGCAATCACAATTCAATCACCAAAAAAGTTGACAAATTAATTGACCAACAGAACAGCAGAATATTCAATTTATAAAGAATTTATTTAAGCAATAACAAATAAATAAATAAACTTCAAACAACACAATTGGATCGAGCCTCAAAAGAACAGGACCAAAACATCGATTTGGCAGCGTTCTTCTGAGAGGGAAAGTCTTGCCATAATTAGGCAATGAGGTCCCATCAAAAGGATTGTCAAATTGATGAACATTGGCTCATCTTCGTCAGCTTGCTCATCCAAACTTGCTTCTTGAGGCGGAGCTTGCTCTTCTAGCTCAATCACTTCATGGAGTTGACGGATTGCTATGTCCAGTCGCTGTCTTTCGGTGATGAGCTGATCGACAGGTTCAGGTACGGGCTCGAGTTCTTGAGCGCGTTCTTGTTGCCGATTCGCGATTTGCGCAAGGAGTTCCGCCTCACGCGCTTGAAGCTGCGCAATTATATCCAAATTGCGCGCAATTTCTTCTTGTGCCAGAAGATAGGCTTGAATCAGCTCGGGTGTGACTTCGAGCTCTGGTGGTGGTGGTTGGGGATCTTGTCCCTGTTGGTTTTGGTTGGGTTGTTCTGACATTGTGGTCGGTGGAAGAAAGTGATGGCGGTAGTAGGCTCAGTGAAAGTGACAACCGGTGAACTCATTTGGACTATCAGTTACAAAGGACTTTAAATATTGATGATACGTCAATTGTTGGGTACTCTCGAGATTGTTGAAATTACATTATGCAAATCTCTACAATCAACATTATAGTCTATTCTTATTGTAATAAGTTGGCAGTTTTAATTATATAAAACAACGCTAAAATGCGCTAAATGCAGAAAATATGATCGCGATTCGTTAGTGATCAAAGCGCGTGGAAACAAATATTGTAAAATTTTTGAGTTTGATTGCACTGAGTCAAAATTACTGTCAAACTAAACGAACGTTCGTCAGCTTGCTCGACGAATTGCTTGCTTCTTGTCCATGTTGAGGATCTTGTTCTTTGTCGAAATTATATTATGCCAATTAATATAATTTCAACATTAGACTTCAAGACTGTTGCGTAAAGTGTTGCCGAATTTCTTTCATTTCACAGATTGCTCAACGATTTAGAGATTCTTGTAATACTGAAATTGTTGAGATTAATCAGGATAATTAATTGTCTTGAAGTAGTAATTCACAAGTGTTGAAGTTTGCCATAAAAGCATGCTGAAACCCACACTAGTTGTCACAGTCCGCATTACGAGTGCACAGCCATAAACTGTCCTCTTGCTTATTGCATCGATTGTTACTTTCACCCAAGTTCAAATTTTCTGAAAGCTCTTTTTGCCAGTCCCTTTCGATTTCGCATAGATATATTAAGTATATCTGATATTGTCTCATACAAGATGAAAACTCAATTCGTTGTTTTGGCTTTGATAATTTTTCTGGTGGGCGCACTAATGGCTGCCCCAACGCGAAACGTCTCAATATTTATCACCCAAACTGGTCCAACGATGGTGCCTCAACCAATGTACGTCACTACAACCGACTTTGACTTCCAGGAAATGGATAATAACTTCAATGAACAAACCGATACACCAGGTGTGATCAACCTGGAACGAGTCCACGATGGAGATTTGGATAGCACCGACGATGGATGCTGTGGCGAGGGAGGCGACGAAGATGAAGAATGAAAGTTTACAAGTATTTGCTTTTGATAGATAGAATTTCACTGAATTGGTATTTGTTGTTAACATTAACCGTTTTTATATATTTTCTGTATGTTAAGTGTTTTTATTTAAATAAATCTATTTCATCAATTTGTTTGTTTATAGAGATGTTTGGATAATGGAAAGTTACATTCGAGGCATAAGTTTTGGCTAATTTTTCATTCAATTTGCTTTGTTCGTTTATATTTTCATTGAGAATCGACTTTTATGAACAAATTTATTGTATAAATGAGATAATTAAGCTACTGACATGACTGCAAAAAATGACTCGAACTATGATTGGGCATGTTTTCTTCAACTTGTAGAATTGCACACAAAAATTAACCAAATTAAATTGAACTTCACATGAAATGCTAAACAACGAGAAATGCTTTCAGTGGTGGGGCAAAACATGTTACTGTTACTTGTGTAATTTAACATTTTCTAATTTCTTTGCAATATTTTTGTTTGTGCCTTTAGTGAATTCTAATTTGAACATTTCGAATCGAGTCACAAGTCTCTCTATATCAAATATCTAATGGTCTTTCCAAACTGTTACTTATTTTCTATTTCTCCTTTTGTGCTTCGTCATCTTCGTGCACCAATCGTCTCGTCAACTCTCAAGTCCTCGACTCTACATCTTCGCGTCATCTCTCCTTCAAGCTCGTGCTCGTGTATTTGTGCAGACTCCGTCCGTGTCACGTGACCACCATGATCATCACGACCACCACTGTCAAGTCGCTTCTACTGCTCGTCGGGTTGTTCGCATGGATTGCTCAAATGCCTAAAGTGTCGCCTAGACAGCCTTTACAAGTGCATCCTAATACTGACGAGGCCACCAATGAAAAAACGATGGCAAATTTTGGCGAGGAGATCGAGGAATACAATAAGGTGGCTTACATTAAACGAGTTGGTCGTCAAGACAAGGTGTACATAGACCATTCTCGCTACAACAAACGGACAATAGCTGTGGCTATGAGCGCTTATTGGAACAAGGTGTATAGACATAAAAAAGCAAAGACATTTCTCATAATTTCTAATGAAGAACCTTTAGAAGATGAATACAATAAGGACATTGGAAGGATGGACTTTTTGCTTTCTAGATTTAATATCTCGGCGCCTTCTTTAGATTATAAAGTGGTATACTACCTGGCGATAGGATGCAGCATCGGCTCAAAAGCTATGCTACGCAATTACTACGAATACATACAGAACGAAGAAATTGAGGATGCGATGGAATCGCTTATCAAAGGTGATCCTGATGAAGTGACTCAAAAGAACCTACTGGCCAACTATTTAGTGCCATTTGCTAAGCAGATTTTCTGGGCGTACGATAGAGGTAAGTTTGATTTGCTAATGGTGCTTGGTGCCCTAAACTAACCGTTGAACTGTACAACCCACAGCCGTAGATTACATCACGAGGGAGTACCAGAAGCACTGTATCAGTCCCGATGGCATTGTGCGGCGGAACAAGTTGTACTATCGCATTTTGTGGTGGAGCGGTGTGAGACATGCCGGGGGATATTACATAAAAGCAAACATGAATAACTGGATATGTTTCATGGCCACTGCTTGTCCTATTCCGCCAGTAGAGCAGCCCAAATTTCTCAATAAAATGAAACGTCCATTGACTTGGCTGCACTTTGAGCAAGAAGTTGCAGTGCCCGAACCGGTGGCAATACTTTGGCAGCATCTTCCAGTGATCGGTGCTTCTTCTACTGGTAAATTAAATACAATAAAGAATTCCTATTTGATCGGTCGTCTATGGGCGAGCTTCGAACCAGTGTACCACAATCAGCTTTTGGTGAAGAACGAACAACATCAACACGACGATAACCTCTGGATTGGTTACCAAAAGAAGCTCATTGTTCTGCTAACCATAATAAGAGTGATGCGTGAAGGTAAGCAAACTAATCTCTCTCATCTAATCTAATTTACGATCCTCTTTGCAGATGAGATAGAAGAAACGAACTATCTAAATGATAGGAAGAAGGAGTTCCGAGTATGGCGAGACAAATGGCCACCAAGTCCAATTGCGCCACCGATTGTTGCTGTGGTGACACGAGCACTGTATCGGTCCAAAGACTTTAAAGTTTATTCGAACCCGATAGTTCAAATGGCACTGACATTCCTCTATGAGGGAGCTGATGTACAATTCGAACCTATAGAAGAGAAACCTTCCGGTAAAACTTTTAAGGACATAGAAGTGACGATTCCAGAGGAGATCAAAATATTTTGCACCCAACACCTCGCTACTGGCAAGCGGTACTACAGTGAGCTGATGAACTCACTTGTGGTTCGTTTTAAAAAATTAGCTGAAGGAACTGAACTAACTCCCTATGAGAAGATTTCAGATTTGTCACGCAATGAAACATGGTCGGAATTTATGCTCACAATTGTGCCTGAACTTGTGGAGCTATTGCCAGATGAAACAATCAATGCCGGCGCCTATGATGGTGGCTCAACTGAGAATCCTGAAGTGAATACAAAAAAATCAATGAAGATTCCTGAAGACTCCTTGAGTAAAGAGCAAAATGAAGAATTACCAACAAATTCAACTTCAGAGAATAATAAAGATAAAGAAAAACAAACTTGTTGTGGCAGTGCACTGAAATGGGTGAATGAAAACAGATGCTGTGCCGCTGTATATGCTACTGGTATAATAGCAGGAGTTGGCACTTTAGCCTATTATCTTTTTTTCGCGAATTCTAAAAGCCCAACAAGTGAACCATTCCGGAACATTACACTTCCAACCGAAAATCCAGTTGATGGCACAAGCACAGACGCTCTTCCTCTCAAGCTAGTTTGGTGGATTGTGGCGGTGATGGCCATTGGGGCGATTGTCTGTTGTCTGTTCTGCTTGGTTCGTCGTAAAAGGAGCAGTACTAAAGAAGTCAGTACTACTGAGTCCCGAAAGAACAATCGCAAGGATGAAGCAAACAAGAACAAGAAAGAACCAAAAGGTGGACAAGTGCGCAAAACTGCCAATGGTTCTACTAGTGGTGCTCCTAAAAGTACTCCCATCGACACAACCCCGACGTCCACTCGTACAACTAAAGGCACTCCCACAAGTAGCATTAACACCTCCTACATCACTCCCTCAAAGTACGATCCGACAACATTGTCAATTTGGAATGCCTGGTTCGGCACCAAACCTACCAAGCCACCCAAATCCGCAATCAACAAGCTCAATGATGGACGTCAAGCAAGTCAGATCAAGTCTGGTCAAGGAGCGAATTCACGAATCAGTTCGCATGATACTCGTGTCGTTTCATCTAGTCCTACGGCGAGTTCTTCGAGTACCAATTCACCTTCGAATGCATCTTCCACAGTTGGAGCATCATCGGCAGCTAGAACTTCCAAGGTTTCGCCAAGTAAAGTTTCTCAGAAATCGTCGGTACCACCTTCAACTGCCATTTCGGTAACTTCACCTTCAAAGAAAGTGAAACCACCTGCAAAGAAGAGCCCTTTTCAAGTGCCCAAGTCACCTTCACCTTCGAATTCACCTCGTGGCAAGGCACAGTCCCCAACTGGCAAGAACACCACAAAACCTGGTGATCCTAAAAAAGGTGCCCAGAAGAAGCAATCCAAAAAGTAGAATTGCTGACTATAATAAATTTTTAATTGATACTTTATGGTTTCTATTCTTACTATCAGTTACAGTTAGCATCTTTATATTTGTGTTTCTCACAACGTTTTGCCAGGCGCTATTCAGTGGTATTTACAGAATATGTCAATACTGGACACGATCAATGTGCACGGAGAGTTTGTGGTGAACATTCGCGCTTGCTGTGACATGGTCTATCGTACAACCATAAACCAGTAATTAGTAAACTCTAATTTGAACTTTTCGAATCG
Source organism: Rhizoglyphus robini (assembly GCA_023373905.1). Classification (NCBI taxonomy): domain Eukaryota; kingdom Metazoa; phylum Arthropoda; class Arachnida; order Sarcoptiformes; family Acaridae; genus Rhizoglyphus; species Rhizoglyphus robini. The sequence continues at coordinate 1,596,394 of JAKIJQ010000042.1, forward strand.
AATCACAAAACCTTTCCTTTGTATATCACATATGTCTCTTTCCCCACAGTTGCTCATTTTCTATTTCTCCTGTGCTTCGTCATCTTGTACACCAATCATCTCGTCAACTATCAAGTCCTCGACTCTACATCTTCGCGTCATCTCTATTCAAGCTCGCTCTCTCCGTCCGTGTCACGTGACACCGCCATGATCACCATCATCATGACCACCACTGTCAAGTCACTTCTTCTGCTCGTCGTGTTGTTCGTATGGATGGTCCAAATGTCTAAAGTGCCCGCTACACAGCCTATAGAAGTGCATTCTAATACTGACGAGCCCACCAATGACAAAACGATTGCGGAATTTCGCGAGGAGGTCAAGAAAAACAATGAGGTATATTTCATTCGACGAGAGGATGATCAAGACATGGTGAAGAAAGATGCGAATGGTTACACCAGAAGAACTATAACTGTGTCTGTGGACGCTTATTATGTCAAAGTGCATGGTTCAAAATTTAGATTTTTTAAAAAGGATTTTTGGCGTTATTCTTATGAGAAGGACTTTCAAAGGATGAAGTCTTTGTTTGAAATGTGTGGATTGATACCTGATATTGTTGAGTCCCAAGAAGAAGGCAGCATAGGCACGGAATCTGTGCTACAAGAGTACTACAAATACAAACGGAACAAAGAAATCGAGGATGCGATTGAATCGTTTTTCAAAAATACAAATGCAACAGCTGAAGATCGGGATAAAGTGCACGAAAAGAACCAACTGGCCAACTTTATTGTGCCACTCGCTAGGACTATTTTCACGGCTTACGATGGAGGTAAGTTTGATTTGCTAATGGTGGTAATTGTGTCTTAATCTTTGAACCTTTATGCTCCCACAGCCGTGAACTACATCACCAAGGAGTACCATGAGCACTGTCTCAAGTCCGATGGCATTGTGCAGCGCAACAAGTTGTACTATCGCATCGTGTGGTGGAGCAGTGTGACCAGGTCCTCGAAGCACCTCAATGAACCATTCAGCCAAGATGACTTGACCGTATGGGAAGAGTACATGGCCACTGCCTGTCCCTTTCCCAAAGAAGAGATCAAACTGCTCCATCACTTAAAAGTGTCATTGACTTTGGAGAACTTTGAGCAAGTGGTTGCAGTGCCAAAACCATTGGAGGACCTTTGGCCTCATCTTCCAATGATCGAGCATTTGTCCACGAATTGCGAGTTGATCGATAAACTAGTGGAGACCTTCAATGAGTACAATTTGGTTGTTTCGAATTTGTACTCTCGCATTGGTATTCAAGACGAAGACACTCTAACGAAACATAAACGAAAGGAACACGACGATAACCTCTGGATTGGTTACCAAAAGAAACTCATCGTCCTGCAAACCATAATTCGAGTGATGCGTGAAGGTAAGCACATGAACTAATCTCTCTCTATCTCATTCACTTGATTCTCTCTTCAGATGAGGTAAAAGCAACAAACTATCTAAATAATCAGAAAGCGGAGTTCCAAGCATGGCGAAACCAATGGCCATCCGGTCCAGTACCGCAACCGATTGTATTTGTAGTGACTCGAGCACTGTATCGGTCTGAACACTTTCAAGTTTATTCGAGCCCAATACTCAAAATGGCACTGACATTCCTCTATGAGGGGGCTGATGTACAGTTCGAACCTATAAAAAAGAAACCCTCGGATGGTGATTTTAAGGACAAAGAAGTGATGATACCAGAGGAGATCAAAATATTTTGCACCAAACACCTCACTTTTGACAAGCTGCTCTACAGTAGTGTGGTGGACTCACTTGTGGATCGCTTTCAAACTGAAGGAACTGAAACTTATAAGGACCTTAAAGATTTATTACGCAATGAGGCATGGTCGGAACTTGTGCTCACAATTGTGCCTGAGCTTGTGGAGCTATCGCCAGATGGAACCTTCAAACCAGACTATGATGTTGAGGTCATTCCTAAAGAGCAAAATTACGAATTGACACCAAATGTATCTTCATCAGAGCAAAACAAAGAGAACAAGACAAAAGAACAAGATAAGGAACTAGATCTGACACCAAAACCAACTTGGTGTGGACTGAGATGGGTGAATGAAAACAGGTGCGATGCGGCTATATATTTTGTATTAGCATTAAGTGCCATTGGCGCGATATTTGCACTCGGCTATTATACGGCTCGTATCTGGAAACGCGAAAGCCCAACAAGTGAACCATTCCGGAACATTACACTTCCAACCGAAGATCCAGCTGTTGGCACAGGCGCTCTTCCCCTCAAGCTTGTCTGGTGGATTGTGGGCGTGATGGCCATTGGGGCGATTGTCTATTGTGTCTACTGCTTGGTTCGTCGTAAAAGAAAGAGCACTGATGCTGCTCAAAAGAACAATCGCAAGGATGATGCAAACAAGGACAAGAACGAACCACAAGGTGGACAAGTTGGCAATACTCCCAATGGTCATACTAGAGGTACTCCCACAAGTAGCATTAACACCGGCTACATCACTCCCTCAAAGTTCGATCCAAAAACATTGTCAATTTGGAATGCCTGGTTCGGAACCAAACCAACCAAGCAACCCAAATCCGTAATCAACAAACTCAATGATGGACGTCAAGGCAGTCAGATCCAGTCAAGTCAAGGAGCGAATTCACGAATCAGTTCAATTGATTCTGGCGTGGTCTCTTCTACTCCCAATGCGAGTACCTCCACTACCTCATTGTTCAATTCACCTTTGAATGCATCATCCACAGTTGGAGCATCATCGGCACCAGGAACTTCCAAGATTTCGTCAAGCAATGTTTCCCCAAAATCGTCGGCGACACCTTCAACTGGCATTTCGGCAACTTCACCTTCAAGCAAAGTGAAACCAACTGCAAAGAAGAACCCTTCTCAAGTGGCTAAGTCACCCTCACCTTCGAATTCACCTCGTGGCAAGGCACAGCCCCCAACTGGCAAGAACACCACCAAGCCTGGTGATCCTAAAAAAGGTGGCCAGAAGAAGCCATCCAAAAAGTAGAATTGTTAATTATAATAAACTTTTAATTGTTACTTCATGGTATTATTCTTACTATCATAAGTTGACATGTCCATTAATATTGCTCATATCATGATCATGTAAGCCAAATGTACTAAAGCTACTGTCCAATTCACATTAAAGTTGCATTCAATGGAAATGAAGATGCAAAAGTTTACTCGTCCGTGCTACATCTTGCAAGATTTGTTTTTAATTTCGTTTATAATCTTAACATTACTTACATTTTCACTATGTTTTATTTAAACAAATCTATTCGCAAGTCAATTTGTAGGTTAATTTTACACTGATGCAAGCTCGAGAGGAAAATATAATTGGCAATAATTTTGTTTTTCGTTCTGTTCGATTTTGTTTTCGTTGAGATTAAATTGCTTTATGAACAAATTGTGTCTACTAAAGTATGTGACTTTGTGATTTGGTTTGGTTGTATTTGTGTTGACGTTTGTTTCGATTTGAGTGCTGTGACCAATTTGTCTCTCTCCTCAATGTGCCTCACCGCGTTTGTCGTGATTGTGCTCGTTGTCACATTGCCATCGATCGATGCATTCACCAAATTGACCAGTGCAGTGAGTATTGATGCCTCGTAATGTTTGTTCTGACATTTCTCATCTCTACAGGAAGTATGCCAGCAGATTCGAAGCCAGGAAGTGCCAATCCTCATGATGGGTAGCAGAGGACACCGCAACCCTCACAAGCATCGATTCTATCTGCTCACCGAGTTTGGCTACCTCTTTGTGGTGCCATTTTCCAACTTGAAAGTAGATCTACAGGCAAAGCGGGCCAAGCTCACCATCGACACTGACTACAAGGACGCAAGTCAACTGTACCAAGAGACGAAAGGCACTTTTACGACCAAACCTGGCAAAGGGGCAAAGCAGTTGTTTTACCTGGTGACGAACATTCAAAACCAATCATGCCTCATGCGAGAATATGGCAATTCAAGCCACACCTGCTATTATCCCTATTATCTCGATGAGGGTGAGGAATACGATAAATATGAAGGGCCCTGCGTCGAATATGATGCTAGAGGAGAAGAGTTCGCAATGAGCATTGATTCGAATGAGCGTCGAATAAAGCAATCGGTACTCTTTTACAAAATTCAGTTTTGGCATGGCTGGTATCCAACGAAAACTATTGAGCACAATTTTGGAGAAATGAATTCAAGTTCGTAAGTGTTCTTACAAAAATTAATACCTTTGAATCAACTTAATTACATTTCGTTTACTTTCAGGGACCATTATGTGAAGTCACTTGTCAAATTTCCACTCAAACGTCTAATTCTCACCGCATTCTACGTTGGAGTGCATGGCCACAACTATACAGTTCTCCTGTCCGACAATGGTAGGGTCATTGTTGGTGAAAATGCATTTGAAGTGTCACTGAGTGACTTTATCGAGTGCTTTCCATCCAACCAACCATTGAATCTACCTGGTAAGACTAGTAGCAGTAGCGAATCATATATGTCAACTACAATACCATTTTCAGGGACCACTGTGGTCAGATTGGTAATCATCGTAGCTCTGTGTATCTGTTGCTTTGTAGCACTTTATTTCGTGATCAAGAAGCGAAACGATAAAGCAAAACGAAAGGCGGCACTTGAAGCATCACCAAACTCCAGTGCCAACTCAAGCACTCCAACAACAAGCAAATTCTACACTTCGATTGCCTCGATCAAGACCAAAATTAGCAGTTTGTTCCAGCGTAACGCCAAATCGGTGGCCAAGGCTAACAAGAAGAAAGGGGCCAAAGAAAACAATGCTAAAGTGGCCAAAAAGAAGAAGGAGGAGAAGGACAAGACAAAGAAGTAAACCCCAAAGAATTGCTCAAACGATGAATATTTGATCACTTTTGAGTGATTAATTATTTTGTTCAATAAAATTGTCATTTCCATATTGATTGGTTATTATTACTTTACTACAATTATTTTACAATTTAGTTGATTTAATCAATTAATGGATCATATTTAACCAAATATGCCATGAAATTTGTTCATTTGATTTTACCAAGTCTCGAAACTTATGGCAATGATATTGTTGAAATTATTCTGGATAATTACTAACTATCTCGTAGTATTTCACTTCTGTTGAAGTAGACTATAAAAGTATGCTGACATGTCCACGAGTGGTCACAGTCCGCGCCTTTCGATCAAACCGTTTCCTGTAAATCACATTTCTTCTAACACATTTCCTTCTTCTCGTTCATTGAGCCTATTTTTCCACCTCCAATATCGCAAAAATCTGTACAACATGAACACCAATTGTTTCATTCTTTTTGTTGCAATTGTTATGGCCATGGTGGCTGGATACTTGACAGCACCAATCCAAAGCGCTAACCCGTTTCCATCAATGACAGTGCCCCAAGCACTCTCAAATTTGACGTTCTCACCTTTGGCTCTCGAGGAAGAAGACAAAGACTTTAACGATCGCACCGATACACCAGGTGTGATAAATTACGAGTATCGATCTTACGACCGTGACCTAGGAGATGCAGGATGCTGTGGCGAATTAGATGACGAAGATGAAGAAGACTAGATGGTCGGAAAAGTTAACTCGAGTTGCAACGCCTTGCAAGATCAAGATAGATGTTTCTATACTCAATTTGTATTCAATTTTTGTCTTATGTTAACATTACTTTCATTTTCACTATGTTAACTGTTTTTATTTAAATAAATCTATTCTCGTGTCAATTTGTATGTCATTTTGAATTGCAGCAATGGCTAAACTTAGGCTTGACAGAAAAATAATATTGTCCCTAATTTTGCAATTCGCTTGGTTCGATAATGTTTTCGTTAAGAGATTGGACTTTATCGAACACTGACAAATTGTGTGACTACTAAAGTGTGAAACATTGTGTTTTTGGTTGTTTTGCACTGACGTTTGTTTCTATTTGAGTGCTGTGACTAATTTGTCTCTCTCCTCAATGTGCCTCACTGTCTTTGTCGTGATTGTGCTCGTTGTCGCATTAATGCAATTGCCATCGATAGATGCATCCACCAAATTGACCAGTGCAGTGAGTATTGATTCCTCGTAATGTTCGCTCTGACACTTCTCATCCCTACAGGAAGTATGCCTGCAGATTCGAAGCCAGAAAGTGTCAATTCTTACGATGGGCAGTAGAGGACACCACCACCCTGCCACGCATTGGATCTATCTGCTCACCTCACTCGGCTACCTCTTTGTGGTGCCATTTGCCAACTTGAAAGTAGATCTACAGGCAAAGCGAGCCAAGCTCACCATCGACACTGACTACAAAGACGCAAGTCAACTCTATCACGAGACCAGTGGCACCTTTACGACCAAGCCTGGCAAAGGGGTAAAGCAGATGTTTTACCTGGTGACCATTAAAAACCAACCATGCCTCATGCGAGAATATGGCAATTCAAGCCACACCTGCTATTATTCCTATCATCTCGATGAGGGTGGGAAATATCGTTACTATGAATGGCCCTGTGTCGAACTCGATGGTAGAGGCGAAGAGTTCGCAATGAACATTGATTCGAATGAGCATCGAATAGAGCAATCGGTACTCTTTTACAAAATTGAGTTTCGGCATGGCTGGTATCCAACGAGTACTATTGAGCACAATTTTGGAAATATGGATACAAATTCGTAAGTGTTTTTACAAAAATTAATACCACTGAATCAACTGAATTACATTTCGTTTATTTTCAGGTCCCATTATGTGAAGTCGCTTGTCAAATTTCCACTCAAACGTCCAATTCTCACCTCATTCTACGTTGGAGTGCATGGCCACAACTATACAGTTCTCCTGTCCGACAATGGTAGGGTCATTGTCGGTGCAAATGAATTTGAAGTCTCGCTGAGTGACTTTATCGAGTGCTTTCCATCCAATCAACCATTGAATCCACCTGCAACCATATACAGTACCATGGCTAGTACTACAAGTAGCCGCACTGCAAGCAGCAGTACTACAAGTAACAGTAGCGAATCATATATCGTAACTATAGCGCCATTTCCATGGATCACTGTGATCGGATCCGTGATCATCGTAGCTCTGTGTCTCTGTTGTTTTGTAGCACTCTATTTCGTGATCAAGAAGCGAAAAGATAAAGCAAAACGAATGGCAGCACTTAAAGCATCACCAAACTGCAGTGCCAACTCAAGCACTCCAACTCAAAGCAAATTCTACACCTCGATTGCCTCGATCAAGACCAAAATCAGCAGTTTGTTCCAGCGTAACGCCAAATCGGTGGCCAAGGCTAACAAGAAGAAAGGGGCCAATGCAAAGGTGGTCAAGAAGAAGAAGGACAAGGACAAGGCAAAGAAGTAACCACCAAAGGATTGGTCGAACAATGAAAATTAGATCACTTGAGGGCTTAATGATTTTGTTCAATAAAATTGTCATTTTCATATTGATTGGTTATTATTACTTTACTACAATTATTTTTCTCGTTGATTTAATCAATTAATGAATCATGTTTAACCAAGTATGCCATGAAATTTGTTAACAATATTACAAATTTGATTTAACCAAGTTTTGAAACTTGTGGCAATGATATTGTTGAAATTATTCTGTATAATTACTAACTATCTTGTAGCATTTCACTTCTGTTAAACTAGACTATAAAAGCATATGCTGACATGTCCATGAGTGGTCACACTCATCGCCTTTCGATCAAACTGTTTTCTGTTGTTCACATTTCTTCTAACACCTTTCCTTCTTCTCGTTCATTGAGTCTATTTTTCTATTTCCAATATATTGAACATATATATAACATGAACACCAATTGTTTAATTCATTTTGTTGCAATTGTTATGGCAATGGTGGCTGAATACTTGACAGCACCAATCCAAAGCGCTAGCAAGTTTCCATCAATGACAGTGTCCCAAGAGCTCTCAAATTCGACGTTCTCACCTTTGGCTCTCGAGGAAGAAGACAAAGACTTTAACGACCGCACCGATACACCAGGTGTGATAAATTACGAGTATCGATCTTACGACCGTGACCTCGGAGATGCAGGATGCTGTGGCGAATTAGATGACGAAGATGAAGAAGACTAGATGGTCGGAAAAGTTAACTCGAGAGCTTGCAACGCCTTGCAAGATCAAGATAGATGTTTCTATACTCAATTTGTATTCAATTTTTGTCTTAAATGTTAACATTACTTTCATTTTCACTATGTTAACTGTTTTTATTTAAATAAATCTATTCTCGTGTCAATTTGTATGTCATTTTGAATTGCAGCAATTGCTAAACTTAGGCTTGACAGGAAAATAATATTGTCCCTAATTTTGCAATTGGCTTGATTCGATAATGTTTTCGTTAAGAGATTGGACTTTATCGAACAGAACACTGACAAATTGTGTGACTACTAAAGTGTGAAACATTGTGTTTTTGGTTGTTTTGCACTGACGTTTGTTTCTATTTGAGTGCTGTGACTAATTTGTCTCTCTCCTCAATGTGCCTCACTGTCTTTGTCGTGATTGTGCTCGTTGTCGCATTAATGCAATTGCCATCGATCGATGCATCCACCAAATTGACCAGTGCAGTGAGTATTGATTCCTCGTAATGTTCGCTCTGACACTTCTCATCCCTACAGGAAGTATGCCTGCAGATTCGAAGCCAGAAAGTGTCAATTCTTACGATGGGCAGTAGAGGACACCACCACCCTGCCACGCATTGGATCTATCTGCTCACCTCACTCGGCTACCTCTTTGTGGTGCCATTTGCCAACTTGAAAGTAGATCTACAGGCAAAGCGAGCCAAGCTCACCATCGACACTGACTACAAAGACGCAAGTCAACTCTATCACGAGACCAGTGGCACCTTTACGACCAAGCCTGGCAAAGGGGCAAAGCAGATGTTTTACCTGGTGACCATTCATAACCAACCATGCCTCATGCGAGAATATGGCAATTCAAGCCACACCTGCTATTATTCCTATCATCTCGATGAGGGTGGGAAATATCGTTACTATGAATGGCCCTGTGTCGAACTCGATGGTAGAGGCGAAGAGTTCGCAATGAACATTGATTCGAATGAGCATCGAATAGAGCAATCGGTACTCTTTTACAAAATTGAGTTTCGGCATGGTTGGTATCCAACGAGTACTATTGAGCACAATTTTGGAAATATGGATACAAATTCGTAAGTTTTTTTACAAAAATTAATACCACTGAATCAACTGAATTACATTTCGTTTATTTTCAGGTCCCATTATGTGAAGTCACTTGTCAAATTTCCACTCAAACGTCCAATTCTCACCGCATTCTACGTTGGAGTGCATGGCCACAACTATACAGTTCTCCTGTCCGACAATGGTAGGGTCATTGTCGGTGCAAATGAATTTGAAGTCTCGCTGAGTGACTTTATCGAGTGCTTTCCATCTAACCAACCATTGAATCCACCTTCAACCATATACAGTACTATGGCTAGTACTACAAGTAGAAGCACTACATTGACTACAAGTAACAGTAGCGAATCATATATCGTAACTATAGCACCATTTCCATGGATCACTGTGATCGGATCCGTTATCTTGGTAGCTCTTTGTCTCTGTTGCTTTGTAGCACTCTATTTCGTGATCAAGAAGCGAAAAAATAAAGCAAAACGAAAGGCAGCACTTAAAGCATCACCAAACTGCAGTGCCAACTCAAGCACTCCAACTCAAAGCAAATTCTACACCTCGATTGCCTCGATCAAGACCAAAATCAGCAGTTTGTTCCAGCGTAACACCAAATCGGTGGCCAAGGCTAACAAGAAGAAAGGGGCCAATGCAAAGGTGGTCAAGAAGAAGAAGGACAAGGACAAGGCAAAGAAGTAACCACCAAAGGATTGGTCGAACAATGAAAATTAGATCACTTGAGGGCTTAATGATTTTGTTCAATAAAATTGTCATTTTCATATTGATTGGTTATTATTACTTTACTACAATTATTTTACAATTTCGTTGATTTAATCAATTAATGGATCATATTTAACCAAGTATGCCATGAAATTTGTTAACAATATTACAAATTTGATTTGACCACGTCTCAAAACTTGTGGCAATGATATTGTTGAAATTATTCTGGATAATTACCAGAGCCCGTGGGGTTATGTATTTTGTGTACTTTTTAGTACAATTTTTGGGGAGTCTAAGGCTCCAGGGGCACCATTTTGGGAAAATTAGGGGCACCAATTTGAGTAAATTTGGATTTCCAATACATCAATTGTGGTATAGAAACCTTAAAATCAATTGAGAATCTTTCTAGTCTACCAATTATAAGATAAAATTCATTAGCGCAATTGGAAAATGTGTTAAATTATTATTAAATACCAAATTTGACTGAAAAATTCAATTGCCACGCCCGAAATTAGGCCCCTCCCTTTGACGGCTAGGGGCACCATTTTGAGCCACACAAGGGCCCCAAAGCCCTTCCCACGGGCTCTGATAATTACTAACTATCTCGTAGTATTTCATTTCTGTTGAACTAGACTATAAAAGCATGTAGACATGTCCACGAATGATCACAGTTTGCGCTTTTCGATCAAACCGTTCATTTCCTGTTGTCTACTTCCCACTTTCACATAACTCGCAACCTCTTTTGCTCTTTGAACACGTTTTGTCAAATATCGCAATATTTATTCACTCAACAACATGAACACCAAAAGTTTCATACTTTTTGTAGCAATTATCTTCGCTATGCATACGAGTACCGTGTGTTCAAAAAGTATGGGGTCACTTGGCCGTCAAAAATGTTGGAAAAACGAATGTTGCCAATTTAATTTTTGTTATTGGTTTTGAGATGCTTGACCCTCGTAATGAACAATAGTAATGATATACGAATTCCTGGAACACCTACAGGGGTTATACGATTTATCAAATATTACTACTTTTGGACTTGGTTACTATTTTGATTATTTCTTAAGATTTGACCAAACAATAAATTTTGTTTTTTGTTTATAAATCAAAAATAAGATACAGAAGTGTTCTAATTATCATTTTAAATCGTATTATAATATATAATATAAAATCTATATATTATATATAATTAGTTTAAATAGAATTAAATTATTATTTTTAACTCAAATTTACTATTTTACAGAATAAATGTTCAAATTGGGTCGTTGCTTGTACATTAATTAAATATCTAAATTCATTTTTAGCATGAATAAAATTTTAAAAAATATTTTACTCAATCAAATTGTACTACGATTGTACTATAGTTTATTTCGTTGTATGAGGTGCTTCAGAAATTCAGAATACCACAAATGGAAACTTTAAAAGATACATTAACTCGGAGTATTTAAGCTTTATTTAGTTAACCGGAAAATTTTACTTATTGGATTTATTCATATGTTCTGAGTTATTTCATCATTAGAAGACATTGATTATTTCTAAAAAATGAGTTAATCCAACCAAAAATTTGATTGCCATAGAAATCTTAAAATTAATTTGCGTATTTATCCCTGAAATCATAAGGACTGGTAAATCCACAATTAAGTTGTTAGATATAATCTTATGATTTGGGAACTGGGAAAATTGCAAGGATATGTTTTGAATCACACAAAAATACACTGACGGACAAATTCTCCATTTGAGTTTTTGGTTCAAATTCCTCAATAGGTTGTGAAATGGCCAATTCGTGGCAATGATAATTCCAAAATGTGCATGGATAAAGTGTAAGTAAGCAAGTAAAACCTTTAAATTAAAGATTAAACAGCCCAATACGTACAATTTTCTTATTCATACATTTGGATGAAATCCAAATTCAAACAAACTAAGTAAGTTTAAAATTCTATACAGCCTTCCAATTGTGGTATGATTCAACAACCAATCTGGGAAAACTTCCCTGAACACTTTTTGTGGAAAAAATCTATTAACACATTTTAAGAATCTTCTCAACCCGCAAAATATTGGATAACACCAAACAATACATTGTGGGAATATTTTTTGTCTTGTAAATTGGAAGATTATTGTTCTCTAATCACGAAACAACACTAATCATATGTCATTCGGAATGACTCATTCCCACAATTCGATTTTGTCAAGATCCACTTGTCGCCATAACAGAATAATCTTGTCCTTTCAAAGCACATCTAATTTAGGTTAGAATTTAATGTTTGAAGGTTTATCTTGTTAATTAATGAACCAATTGGAGAACTTGGAAATTGTATTAATACAATATTGACATATTCTGATCGAATAGAATTGGGAGAATATCTGGTAATATATTACATTGTATTATTCTTACTTTTGTTATTCAAAGAAATTCATATCCAACACATCAAGGTTTGTTGTGTTTGTTTTCTCTACAAAGTGGCGATGACACACAAAATCGTTCTTATTTGAACTTGAGAAATTTGCTTTGAGATAAGCAAAGTTTTGCTCCTTGGTCATCCTTTGCTTTCCAAATGTTTGTCTATGAGTCATTTTGAACAAAACTTTATGATTTTCTACATTAAATTATCCTAAATCTTTGAATCCATTTAGCCTCATCAAGAACTCAACCGATTCTGGTGAAATTAGGCTCAAAATTCCTAAAAAATTCGAAACTATTTATGTATGATCCAGGAAGACTGAAATTTTGGAAATGTTCACCTCTATTTCGCAGTCTGTTTGTGCAAATCATAGAAGCTATTCGTTTTAAATTTTTGTATTTATAATGTTAACATTACTAACTATTTTCACTATGTTTTTATTTAAATAAATCTATTTTCTAGCCAATTTGTATGTGAATTTGCATTTGAGTTAGCTTGACAGGAAAATAAAATTGTCGTTAATTTTGCAACTTTCTCTGTTCGAATTTGTTTTCGTTGAGATTAAACTTTTCAATGTTTGTGATATGATTTGAACATATTTTGGAACAGAACATTGCCAAATTGTGTCAGCATTAAAGTATGTGACATTGTGATTATGTTTGGTTGTATTTGTGTTGACGTTTGTTTCGATTTGAATGACCAATTTGTCTTTCTCCTCAATGTCCTTCGCCGTGTTAGTCACGATTGTGCTCGTTATCGCATTGTCATCGATCGATGCATCCGCCAACTTGACCAGTGCAGTGAGTATACCTCGTAATGATTGTTCTGACACTTCTTATCTATATAGGAAGTATGCCAGCAGATTCATACCAGCCAACTGTCAATCCTTACGATGGGCAGCCGAGGACACCACAACCCTGCCAAGCATCGGTTCTATCTGCTCACCTCACTCGGCTACCTCTTTGTGGTGCCATTTGCCAACTTGAAAGTAGATCTACAGACAAAGCGGGCCAAGCTCACCATCGACACCGACTACAAGGACGCCAGTCAACTGTACCACGAGACGAATGACACTTTTACGACCAAGCCTGGCAAAGGGGCCTATCAGATGTTTTATCTATTGACCATTGACAAATACAAACACAAGTTTTATCTCATGCGAGAGTATGGCAATTCAAGTAACACTTGCTATTATTTCTATTATCTCAATTTGGGTGGCAAATTTAGTCGAGCTAAAGACTGTGACAATGGAATCAACTCGTACGAACATTTCGGAATGAATGTTGAGTCGAGTGAACATTATGTGAAGAATACAGCATTGTTCTATAGTTCAAAAGTTCAAAATGGTTCAAAGCCTAACAAGATCTGGGAATACGATAGCGTTTATACCATGGATTTTACTGTAGAACAGTAAGTGATTTGGAAGATAATATAAAACTTGTTATTTTTTTCTCATCAGGCACCATTATTTGGACACACTTGTATTTACTACAGCTGTCAACAGTACAATTCTCACCTCATTCTACGTTGGAGTGCATGGCCACAACTATACAGTTCTCCTGTCCGACAATGGTAGGGTCATTGTTGGTGATAATGCATTTGAAGTGTCACTGAGTGACTTTATCGAGTGCTTTCCATCCAACCAACCATTGAATCTACCTGGTAAGACTAGTAGCAGTAGCGAATCACCTCAGTCAACTATAGCACAATTTCCATGGAGCACTGTGGTCAGATTGGTGATCATCGTAGTTCTGTGTCTCTGTTGCTTTGTAGCACTCTATTTCGTGATCAAGAAGCGAAACGATAAAGCAAAACGAAAGGCGGCACTTGAAGCATCACCAAACTCCAGTGCCAACTCAAGCACTCCAACAACAAGCAAATTCTACACCTCGATTGCCTCGATCAAGACCAAAATTAGCAGCTTGTTCCAGCGTAACGCCAAATCGGTGGCCAAAGCTAACAAGAAGAAAGGGGCCAAAGAAAACAATGCTAAAGTGGCCAAAAAGAAGAAGGAGGAGAAGGACAAGACAAAGAAGTAAACCCCAAAGAATTGCTCAAACGATGAATATTTGATCACTTTTGAGTGATTAATTATTATGTTCAATAAAATTGTCATTTCCATATTGATTGGTTATTATTACTTTACTGCAATTATTTTAAAATTTCGTTGATTTAATCAATTAATGAATCATGTTCAACCAAATGTGCCATAAATTTGGTAACAATATTAAAATTTGTTCATTTGATTTTACCAAGTCTCGAAACTTATGGCAATGATATTGTTGAAATTATTCTGGATAATTACTAACTATCTCGTAGTATTTCACTTCTGTTGAAGTAGACTATAAAAGCATGCTGAAATGTTCCTGAGTGGTCACAGTCCGCGCCTTTTGATCAAACCGTTCATTTCCTGCTCACAACCTCTTTTGCTCTTTGAACACGTTTTGTCAAATATCGAAAAATATTTATTCACTCAACAACATGAACACCAAATGTATAATACTTTTTGCAGCAATTATCCTCGCAATGGCGTCTGCACTCATGACAGCACCAACCCCTTTACCATCCGTTCAAATTGATGAAGATCGATCCTCAAAGACAGTCTTCCACGCGGTGGTCCACTCTCCCACGCTAACAAGTTTGGCAACCCTAGAAAATGACGATTACTTTAACGATCACACTGACACGCCAGGTGTGATCAATTACGATTATCGATTACCCAATGATAATTATCAAAGAGATTCAGGAGGATGCTGTGGCGAAGGTGGTGACGAAGACGAAGACTAACAAGATTGTAAGATGGTAATATTTACTCGAGCGTGTAACATCTTGCAAGATCAAGTTTTCGCAGTCTATTCGTGCAAATCATAGAAGCTATTCGTTTTAAATTTTTGTATTTATAAAGTTACTATTTTCGCTGTGTTAACTGTTTTTAATTAAATAAATCTATTCTCTAACCAATTTGTGTGTGAATTTGCATTTGAGTTAGCTTGACAGGAAAATAAAATTGTCGTTAATTTTTTCAACTCTCTCTGTTCGAATTTGTTTCGTTGAGATTAAACTTTTCAATGTTTGTGATATGATGTAAACATATTTTGGAACAGAACATTGCTAAATTGTGTCAGCATTAAAGTATGTGACATTGTGATTATGTTTGGTTGTATTTGTGTTGACGTTTGTTTCGATTTGAGTGACCAATTTGTCTTTCTCCTCAATGTCCTTCGCCGTGTTAGTCACGATTGTGCTCGTTATCGCATTGCCATCGATCGATGCATCCGCCAACTTGACCAGTGCAGTGAGTATAGATACCTCGTAATGATTGTTCTGACACTTCTCCCCTATATAGGAAGTATGCCAGCAGATTCGTACCAACCAACTGTCAATTCTTACGATGGGCAGCAGAGGACACCACAACCCTGCCAAGCATCGGTTCTATCTGCTCACCTCACTCGGCTACCTCTTTGTGGTGCCATTTGCCAACTTGAAAGTAGATCTACAGACAAAGCGAGCCAGGCTCACCATCGACACCGACTACAAGGACGCCAGTAAACTGTACAACGAGCCGAGAACAATCTTCACTGCCAAGCCTGGCAATGGGGCCTATCAGATATTTTATCTATTGACCATTGACAAGTACGAACACAAGTTTTATCTCATGCGAGAGTATGGCAATTCAAGTAACACTTGCTATTATTTCTATTATCTCAATTTGGGTGGCAAATTTAGTCGAGCTAAAGACTGTGACAATGGAATCAACTCGTACGAACATTTCGGAATGAATGTTGAGTCGACTGAACATTATGCGAAGAATACAGCATTGTTCTATAGTTCAAAGGCTCAAAATGGTTCAAAGCTTAACAAGATTTGGGAATACGATAGCGTTTACACTATGGATTTTACTGTAGAACAGTAAGTGATTTGGAAGATAATATAAAACTCATTATTTTTTTTATTCTCAACAGGCACCATTATTTGGACACACTTGTATTTACTACAGCTGTCAACAGTACAATTCTCACCTCATTCTATGTTGGAGTGAATGGCCACGACTATACAGTTCTTCTGTCCGACAATGGTAGGGTGATTGTTGGTGAAAATGCATTTGAAGTATCATTGAGTGACTTTATCGAGTGCAGTTTCCCATCCAACAATTCACCATTTCCATGGATTTTGGTGATTGGATCGGTGGTGGTCATAACTCTCGGTGGCTGTGCACTCTATTTGGTGATCAAGAAGCGAAGACAACGACAATCGAATCTGTCCTCACAAATTTCTAATGCCAACAGTTCACTTTGGAGCAGCAATTACAGCAGCGAATCGCCATCTGCATTCCGAACAACACCCACGATCGGTTCATCTCCCAACTCAAAATCAACAAGCAAATTCTACACCTCAATTAATATGATCACGAGCAAAATCAGCAGTTTGTTCCGGAGTAACGCCAAATCGGTGGCCAAAGCTAACAAAGCGAAAGACAAGACCAAAGCGAGCAAATCAAAGTTGGACAAGGCAAAGGTCGCCAAAAAGAAGGAAGATGGCAAGACAAAGAAGTAGTCAAAAGGATGGATCGAACAATGAAAATTATATCACTTTTTCAGTGATTAACGATTTTGTTCAATAAAATTGTCATTTGTATATTGATTGGTTATTACTTAGTTTGATTTATTTCAATATGCCTCATTTTTGCCACAAAATGTTTACCAATATTTGTACAATTTGCTTTGCTTGTTTTGCTTTATAATTCGATTTTTTTAAAATTAAAATTTAAATAATTATGAATATAAGCTACTAAGCACGTTGATTTATAGATTCTTAAAATGCTGCAATTGTTGAGATCATTCTGGACATAATCAAATTATCCCGTAGTAATTGGACAGTGTTGAAGTTGACTATAAATTCAAGCTGAATTACTCACTAGTGGTCATTGTGGTCCGCATTTAGATTTCACAAAATTGCGAATTCCTCTCAAGTTTAGACTCAACACTTGATGACTCACACACAAGTTCGTCACAACTTTTCTTATCTCTCGTTAGGAACACCACAACCATGTACAAGACGTCCTTCTTACGTACACCAATCAGGGCACCTCCATCCCTTCACATGTGCCACCTACTTCTGCTTTTGATTTTATGAACAAGGTGAAGCAGCGCTACAGCCGACCAATCAAACCTTTTTGACGATATTCAAAAAGTTCCAGGAGCAACAATAAGCAGCTTGAAGCAAATGCTGTTTGTGAAAAAATGCAATGAAAATGCGTTTAGCTCTGAGGTATATGACTTCAACTGAGATTTGACTAGAATTCTAAACTGATTGTTTGTTTTGTTTTTTAGGTTGTCACTTTGTTTCACGATTCAAACGACTTGGTCGAAGAATTCCGTAATTATATGATGAGTAGAAGCAAACTAACCACAAGTGAAGACAAGTCACAAACTACCTCGTCATCTACTTCCACCCATTGCAATTCCTACCTTAACTGAACTCGTCACTTTCGAAACGTGATGAATTTATTAAACCAACATTATCCGATTATAATCACAATTGTGTCTTAAGACACGAATCAGCCATTTTACTGAATTCTATCTATTGTTAACATTATTTACATTTCCTGTATGTTAACCGTTTTTGTTTAAATAAATTAAACAAATTAAATAAATCTCTTTTCTTCTCAATTTGAATGTGAATTTGAATTGTTGCGTGCTCGAGCTCGGCCTAAAAATAATATTTCACAAATTGTGACTGAATTTTTTCGATATGACAATTTTGTGTAATTCGCTCGGCTCGATAATGTTAAGAGATTAGACTTTTTGGAACATTGACAATTTGTGTCTACCTGTGTGGTATGTGCAAACTTGTCATACTGGTACGTCGGACAATATTAAATGTGTTTATGAGTAAGCGTTTATTTGATGCAACAAAATCAATTGAAATTTACGTACAAATGTCAACATATCTGTGTAGACATTACAAATTGGATTCATTTCTGCACGGCACCTTGGAACAGCAAATGTGACAACTCAGGATTACATTCACAAATCACTTTCCAATCAGCGAGCTTAATTCCATCTGCCATCTGTTTCGTGATGTATTCGATGCATTTCTCTTTCAATTCATTGACTTGATGCATGGCGGACAAGACAAGAATGGTGACCACTGATTCGGGCGTGAGCTGAGTGGCGAGATTTTGGGAACAGATCAATTTGAGTAAATCTACTTGGTACTGAAACTTATTTGTTAGACTTATTTGGTTCATTGCGAGTTTCGAGTTTGCTGCTTACCAAATCGCTTTCGTTTGACCATTTGTGAATGGTCACAATCTGTGAGTGTTACCAATGTTATCTACATTGATGCTGTATAAATCAAATTGAGTCATTATCATCGTGTTTGGTGGCGGTGATTGGACAAGTAGTGACATCGTGCTCTACAGTGCCTTGATATTTATTAAATAAAAATATTAAATAGATAATTCCGACTAAAACTAAGAGCTAAAAAAACTTTAATTTCAAAAGGTAAAATTACGAATTTAAAATCACGAATATAAACGTCAATATTGAATAAAAATGTAATATATAGAGAGTAAAGTTAGATGAGCCTTCAGGCGTACTTTGATGATTTAGAGCAAAGATTTAGACTTTGGAACTGGTACTAGCAACGCTTTTCACCGACTTGGGGAACTTGTAGCCCAGTTCGCCACTGACAGAGTTCCTGTCGTCCCGGTTTTGAACATCGACGTCGGCAGACTTCTTGTAGAAAACTATCTTCATTACGATTGTACAGACGATGACCACAATCAATACGCTCACGGCCCCAATACCGATGATTACACTGATGGATGCATCTAAAGAAGTAAAATAAATGTTAATGATGGTTGATAATGTTATGGTTGCAAACCATTTTTGTTAGTATCGAAAACAGTACCATTTGTAGGGGTGGGAATGATGCGGGTAAAAAAGTCCGTTAACTTGACTACTTTGAGCGCAACTTGGGAGAAATTGCCAGCTCCTGGGTGGCCGAAGATGTACACCTGGTCCTTGGTGAAGAGATGGAAACGATTCAGGTACACGAAACCACCGTTTTCGATTTTCCAGTCAACGTGTGCACAGTTGGAGAACGGTGTCTCGAATACAATCACATCAGAGCCATTTCCGTCTGATTTTTTGCACAAGTCAAATTTCCAAAAAACTTTCGACACATCAGAAGAAATTAAATGCGCGTACTTTAGGCTAGATTCTTGGCCATAAATTTGGAATTCTTGGTAGGTTGCATTTGGAGGTTTAAATGTAAAGGTGACAGTTTTGAGTAGACCATCCTGATTGCTGAAAGCAAGAACAAGAGTTTCTTTGTCCATTCCAATCGAGAAAGACTGTGCTTTTCCACCATTCAGTACTTGCTTTGTAAAATTATCGTTACTAGTCAGCATGGGCCATTTGTCCGTCAACTCCACCGGCACCACTCCGTACAGACTAATCTGGCTGTTAGCGTAATTGGCCATCGGCACTTTGTAAACCATTAAGTCCTTTGTGATGATCAACAAATTCTGGTCGAGCACTCTCATCGAAAGGACTTTGGACTGCGCGAACGAGGACAATAGTAGTTTAGTAGTGCTCGTCTAAAATGAAAAGAAAAAATATTAAGGCGATAAACAAACAAAACCAAAGATCACTTACATCGTTAGTTGGGTTTCCAAAGGTGGAGCCAAAGAGGATCAGAACCACCAGCAGGAGGCAGCCGCTGCCGAACGAGGAGTGAGGTAACATTGTGGAGAGAGTGAAAAAAGCTTGAAAAGAAGTGATCACGTTGTCGATATATGATGATAGATATAGATAATATTTAGAATGGAGATATAAAATTGAGTAAAACAAACAAAATAGTAAATATACGATGCAGCGGAAATGTCGATTAGATGTGATTAGGATCTAATAGGAAAATGTCTCCAGTCAAACGTAAAAACTCAAACGAGAAAATATGCATCGAGGCAACGACAACGACACACACACAACACAACTGCTCGGTCAGATTACTAATCACTTAATCATTAAGTTAAAATAGTCGCACTTTATTGTCATCAAAAGTTGTTTGCTGTGAATTTCAAAATCATTCTCATTTATTTAATTCATACGAACTAGTAGTTTAAATACTTGAATAATAAATAAATCCTCAAATAAACGTAACAATTCATAAAATCGATCTATAATCTTTAAAAAACACAAATACATTTACTTAATTCTGATAAATTTCACTATGAATCTATTTTCAATAATTACAACGTAGAATTCTTTTTCAAATTACCTCATCTTTGTAAGCAATAATAAAGAAGTCAATTGTAAGACTTGTCCCAATTCAAATTTACTTTTGTCCATGTTCGTTATGTTCAAATGGACAACGTCAGCTTGAGTTTAATTAACACACTCGATTGTGTCAATTTGTCTTTTAATCAATAATAAATATTTGATTAACAAACGCAAAAATTTGGTTATTAATAACGTTTTATTCATAGCAAAAGTTGAGAAAATTTGATGAATAAAGTATAGAAACATTGTTCCAAAAGATAAAGTCAACAAATATGACAATTAAAGGAATAAACAGTTGAGAATGGTTTGATGGCTCACTCGAGTCGACGTTCCAGCAGATCGTTGTCCACCTGGACATATTGGTTGGGATCGCGGTTGTCGGTAATGTTTTGCGATGATTTGTCGCTTCGTGGCAATTTGAAATGTTTCTCACGAACATGTCGAGTCACAGGGCCACGTTGTTCGGCAGAATATTGACAGTCAGGCCATGAGCACGAGTATGGCTTGATGCCCAATTTCGTGACGAGCTAAATCAACATCAGAAAGAAATGCTTGAGCACATCCTTCAAACTTGCAAACATGTTTCCTGTTTGCAGCATCTGTAACCAGGAACCGTGGCTTGAGGCCTTGGATAGTCAAATCGACGGCACTTACGTTACTGTGAGTTCTTTTTATCTGGATTCTTCGCTGTGATGACGGGTGATGGACCTTTCGGTCGCCTTGTGGACCGTTGGCCACTGGTCAACAAGGCTCCTATGGTCAAAAGGAACGAGGTAGGCTGCGTTGCAAGCAAGAATATTCTTTATTCGGAGTCAAACTTTAGTATCTGTTGATATGGGTCCAACACGGACGAGAACACTGACAAACATGTCGTGGAACTATCACTCAAACCAAGACCACGACTGAGGGTCGTGTCTTGGCTTTTATACTCAATACCCTCAGCGAGGGGAGAGGGAGAAGGTCAAAGGCGAGAGACTGCCCATCAAGGGGAGAGTCTCATCCGCCATGGACTCGTTTGATCAGCTCGACGGCAGCGGCGGGGGTGATCTCGAACGGGAGGTGTCCTGGTGAGGCCATTTGCCAAGGCTCAACCAGACACTCTGGCTCCTTTTGGGTACGAACACGTCATGGATCAGCAATGGGGGCGTGTCTGGGTCACGACTTCGTTGCATTATTCCGCCCCCCCCAAGGAACAACAGGAATGAAACGGCACCTGGGAAATTAGGAAGGGCATGTGCCTTTATGGCTATAGAAACGTTTACATGGCGTGATACACAGCAGCGGTAAACTTTGAGTATGATATAGTTAATGGGTTAATTGAGTGGGTTCGCCTGTTTTACTTAGACTACTGACACTGATGAGGTATGAGTTGGTCAGGTACTGCTGAGGCAGACCTGCCACTTTACAAATGGTTAATTCGGTGAGTAGGTCTTCGTAGTCTTGGGTGGGACCCCAGTTTGTTGGCGGGTCTTCGGACCGTCCTGGCGAGCGGTTTGGGTACCGCCCTTACGGTACACAAGTGGCTGCTTGTTCGGCTTGAGTCCACCAGTACCGGCAGCTACGGGTATGCTCGATGGCTTATCGCGCGTGTTCTTGCGGACGTTGTCTCCAGATTGGGCACCACGAGAGATCGAAGGTTTGGTGTCCAAACGATGTCCAACTTGTCCGGTTTCGCGAGACGAGGATGCTTTGAGGGGATTCGACTTGTCATCGACAGCTGGCGGCAGTTGTAAATGGGCGCCCGATGGTTTCAACTTGTCGTCGCCATCACTCGGTGGCTCTTCGACCTTCACCTCCATCAACGTTGCATCTTCAGGCAACTGGATGTCTCGCAGAGGAGAATCTGTCATCTCCATATCGTCGTTCTCCGAAGCAGTGTCGCCATCATAAGTGTGGGTCAATTGTGCGAATGGAGTACATCGGCGAGGCTGGTAGAAGCGGTTGACTTGCGGGGTTACAGCAAGGTCGCCAGCACTTGAGCTGATGGTCAATTGGCGTCGAGGGGTTGAGGTTAGGATTCCGCGCTCGAAGCCGTGCACCAGTGATAACCGTGATCGTCTTCGATGATCAGCATTGAGCAAAAGAATGTCTCGCACGAGATTGTCACGTACACCCCTCAAATGGGCAATCTGGCGTGCGTGTGCGCGGATCTGTTCGTCGTCTTCGTTGGTTTCGTTGGTTCTCTCCGGGTCAATCGAACGAGACTGGTTAGTGTTGGATGTCGCGTTGGAATCAATTGTACGGTTCACCAGTGGCTCGCCATGACACTTGCGAAAACCCAGAATGCGATTTCGCCGATACAATAGATAACTATCACCCAGTCGGCAACATAACCCAACAGTGGGTAAGGTACATCGCATACGCTGTCGGACTTCCCGAGGAGAGGTGGACAGGTGCATGTGGGACGTTCATCGTTAACTGGTGCGTCCTCAGGACGAGATGTCTTCTTGGTAGGGTTGATTTTGAGTGTGGTTGGTTGTAATTTCGGCTCGGCCTCAGCCGGCTTGACTGAGCTTAGGTGTTCAGGCGCTCGTGTCGTAATGTGCTTTTCAGTGGCAGAGGTTAACTTTGATTGGGCCAAGCGTTCAAGCAATATATCTGGGTCTATCGCCCATTCTCCAATTTTGGTTAAACTGCGTAGCTGAATAGGCTTGTCAGTACAGGCGCGCGTACTTCCATCCATGGTGTACTCGGTACCACAGCACTGCAAGAAAATCTGTCCGCGGTAGGCCGACACGAATACCTTCGAGTGCATGTCACCTGCGCTGGTACAGGTCGGGCCATTTTGTTTCATCAACCGCTGGCACGTCATACCAGGCGGCAAATATATTGCGTCGCGGCCCAATAGGTATGGGCGGTACATCAGGCACGATCTGTCGAAAGTCGATCGTAATGCGGTTTGCATAGAAAGAGACTGGCAGATTGCCTCATCATCTCCAGTTAGATTGAAGAAAAGTTGACGGTAGACGACTTCCACCTGTGAACGCAGGGCGCCATTAAACTCCCAGACTGAGACGTCGGGCAATAGCGACCATTCATCTTCGTTCTTGTCCTCATACGTTCCCGGCACCGTCGCGGTTATCAGCCAGAGAATCGCGACCAATTTCAACATCTTGAGAGTCGTGGAGTTGTCTTCAGAGTTTGATGTTGGTTCTACTGCGTAGTGAACTCAGAGGGTGCGAGTCAGTATGAATGATATGACTGCCCGAGGCGAGAGTCAAATCGAAAGTGATCGCACTTGTTAACGCAACAATGTCTGACCTTCCACTTCCAGCTAGATTGTGCCTGCTTGTGCTGACACATAGTGGTCGTTGCCTTTGTCTCGCACGAGCTTGTTCGCACTTTGACTGTCACATGACCCTTTGAGCGTCCAAACGAACTTTCATCGAGATGTGAGTGGAAGTAGTAGAGGGCAGCAGCAGTCTGCGTTTCATAAATTAGTATCGTTGATTGTGTATGGCTTCTTTGCGGTTTATTTGAAATTGATAAAGATCAAATTGCTTGCAGGGTTTTTGTTGCTGTTTTGCTTATTGATAAATAGTGAATTGAAGAGTAGATTATAGTTGATGCTTGATCGGTGACATGCGGGGGTTAGAATGCTTAGTTACTCGCTGTCCCGGGCATCGGGTTGTTGATTCGTTGGCCTTTCTAATTGGCATCATTGACGATCAATTTGAATATGTTGACTGTACATTGAGTAATGCTTGGCTCACTTGATTCGATTACGAAGGGGTTAGGATGCTTAGTTGCTTATGTTCAAGGAGCATTGATTAAGTGATGATTGATGCGGGGGTACTTTCTAGCTGCTCCCCACAATCAATTTCGGATGTGTATTTTGTAAAATCAAATGTGATTGGCTCAATCGATGGTTATTAAGGATTAGGATGCTTAGTTGCTTATTTGTCGATGAGCATTAGTTGAGTAATAATCGACTCGCTGGCACTTTCCCATTGCGCGGCATGGCGGTCAATTTGAATGTGTTGAGTTGTATGTATAATATTTGGCAGTGGTGCTGTACAATGGTTGATTTGGTTCTATGATACATAATACTTGGGAAGATTTGCTTCTACACCTGTATAGTAGTTGTAGTGACTCCAAGGACTGTTTGCATTGTTCGCATTCTTTTTCCTCGTTGTCTTTGGATCACCTCATTTACTGTTGGTACCATCGGTACGTGCTGAAAGTCGACTTGAACTTGATTTGAACAATGTCTGCGAATGCCCGTAATTATGTACAAGGCTATGATGATGATCCCCAGTGATGTTGAACCGATGATTGCTTTGTCTTTGTACGTCTCATCGTTCCATTTTGCTTTCGCCCATGAGATTGCGTCATCGATTCTGCTTTTCACCGACGACACGCTAATTTGTGATATAGAATCGCACGGTCTCATGTCATCTTCATACGTGTAACCCAACTCGCGACTTGTTATGTATTCGCTTTGGAATTGACCGTACTTTACATCAGCTCCATCGATTTTCAATCTCCGCGAACTAGGCGATGCAAAACTGAATCCGTTGCACTCGGTTACTGCATTTCCTTCTGATAGTGTTCCGGAATAGCAATAACCGATGAGTCTATTTTGATCACTTCTTATTTGTAGATTCACTTCCGCAGGAATCCTTTCCTCCTTCAAACAATATGTTTTTTCGAATTGACCCATGGTGTCAATTCTTGAACATTCATTTGCTTCTACAATGTCAACCACATTGTTTGCTGCTTCAGTTGGTGCTTCTTCAATCGTGGTTGTACAATTTGTACCTTTGTCCCAAATAATATGATCAGGTCCATTGTACTGGTATGCGCACGTGCCTTCACTATCGTCTTTCAAGATGACGAATGGATCTGCTTCGAGTACAACTGCATTTTTTGTTGACTGTTCTAGTAATGAACTCGAAGCCAAGTAAACCTGGTTCGTTGAACGTGCAGGCTTTTGGTTGGAACAATTCAATTGGGCAGTCTTTGCAAATTGCTTCTGCCGCTCCAGGAAATATGAATTTAAAATTTTCTTTATCCATGATTCCCTTGTTGAATTTTTCATAGAATTGTTCGATTGCTACTCGTGTCAACGCAAAGTTCTGTGTTACAGCTGAGATTAGTTGGCTTTGCGTGATCACCACGGGAGTTGTGGCGTCTCCCGGGATGGTTGGGGCAGCAGTTGGTTTAGGTGTTGTTGTTGATGTAGTGGGTATGAGTTTCATATGTTTGGCGAAGTCGAACAGCATTTTCTTGTTCTGTTCAATGTTGTTTGTGTTTAGCTTCGCTTCAGTCACAGTGTCTTTCCACTTTGCTGCTGTTCCGAATGCTGTTGTAAATTCTGCTTCTGTTAGCGTGTAGGTCCAGTCTAAAGTTGTAGATACGCCGAGTGTCGCAACTTGCATCATTGCACCAAATTTCATATTCACAATTGATGACGATTTGGTGTTTATGTGTAGTTTCATGCTTGATGATCTGACGAACTCGTGCATTGGTGTAGTTTGTTTACACCCTTTCATCAACTCCTGCTGAATTATTTTCGTGTACAGCAAATTACACCACTCCACCGAGGTGGATAGTGATGGCTCAATTTTAGAGATGTCCCCGCAGATTGACCGTGCTTGAACGAAGTATAGGGACTTTGTACGTGAATCACTGACCTGTGTTGATTGCTTCTTCCAGACTACTGGATCGATTGTTTGATATCCAAATGCCTGTGCGAATAGGTAGAAGAACATCACGATGGCAATTGGTGATGTTAGTATGTGTGCGAGTGTACGCCTTGGGAATAGGTTTTGTTCAGTTGACCCAAAACGGCGTTTGTACTTGCGTAGTTTTTGAATGTTGTACAATTTGTCGTTGTCTAACTCGACTGTGGAATTGGTGTTTATTTTTTCGATCGCAAATGGGCCAAGGAAACGAGCAGAGAATTTTCCTTTTCCCTTTTTTGGCTGTTGTTTCATCGACTACCATTACGTCCTCCCCGACCTCGAAATTGGGTTTTTTGTGTTTAGCATCATAATAAAGTCTATTTTTCTCGTATTGTTGCATAATGTTGTTCTGTGCTATCTCGTCAACCATTCTCAATTCTGCTTGTGTCAATTGTATGTCATAATCATCTCCTACTAGGTTGACGTCAATTGGTTGTACTGCTTTGCGCCCGAAGAACAGCTCACAAGGTGTAAAACCTGTGGCATTGCTAACTGATGTGTTGGATGCAAAAGTAACGGCTCTAACGTACTTTGCCCAGTTGGTCTTTTTTCCCTATTACGTAATTGGATATCATATCTGCCAATTGCTTATTATATCTCTCGCACGAGCCATTCGCCTGGGGCATATATCCACTGGTGAATCCTTGCTTAATCTCTAGTTGCTTGCACAGTGATTCAACTAATTGGCTGGCTTTGAAACTGGCATGTTGGTCAGTGAAAATCCTGAATGGCACTGCACAATAGGGGAACATTACTTCCTCGATGATGAATCGTGCAACGGATGCTGCGGAAGTAGTAGTCACGGGACGAGCAATTGCAAAACGAGTATAAACATCAATTGCTACTATGATGTATTGGTAATTGCCACACTTTTCTAATGGACCAATGTGGTCGACTGCTAGAGTGTGGAACGGAAACTTAGCATTATTTATCTGTAGTTCACCAAAGCGTTGGTGATTGAACGACTTTCTGATTTGACATAAGTGACATGTCTCACAGTATCTTTCAATCTCACTGTACATAAGGGGCCAATAGAATATGGGCGTAATTTTTTCCTTTGTTTTGTCTAGACCCAGATGGGCAGCAAACGGTGGCTCATGTACATTTGAGATTAGTTCAAGTCGCATTGATTTTGGGATGTAACTACGCTTGTGTCCATTCATTCTAAAAAGAACATCTTTCACTACTACGTACTTTCCTTCATATTTCTTATCATCGATGTTCTTTACTATCTCTATCACTTCTGCGTCATTCTTCTGTGCAGCTCTCAACTTAACTTGGAGATCAGGTGCTACGTTATGTAATGGATCCTCAACTATGGCATTGACAACTGCGAACTCCAAGTCTGGCAAGGCCATTTTTTCAGAGAGAACTTGTCTCGGCGCCGGGTGGCGGCTGAAAAAATCGGCGAAAAAGTTCTGTGAAGAAGTTATGAGCTCAATTTCTTGATCGTATTCGCCTATTTTGCTAACTGCTTTCGCAAGTCTAGAGTCTAAGCGCTTTCGATTCATTATGTAAGAAAGGGCACGATTGTCTACACGAATCTTAAAACGTACCACTTGTAGCATGTCATCAAAGTACTCGAGTGCCTCCACACACGCCAAAAACTCCAGGTCGTACACAGGATATCTAGACTGAACGTCGGTCAGACACCGGGAAAAGTATCCCACCGGGTGTTCGCCCGAACCATTGTCTTGCATAAGGACTGCACCGATTCCAACTAGGGAAGCATCGGTGTACAAGTAGGTGTTTGCCTTAGAATTGAAGTGATACAGCACAGGTCCTTTAACTATTGCCTGTTTCATTTCGTCGAGCACTTTCTGGTGTTCAGATGTCCACTCGAACTTCACATTCTTTTTAGTAAGTGCAGTGATCAATTGTAATTTCTGAGAAAAGTAAGGAATCATTTTACGCAAGTACTGAAGTGTTCCTATGATTGATTTCACGTCAGTAACATTTCTAGGTGGGCTAAGGTCGGCCACCTTGCTAATAATCTCATTTGCTGGTCGTACTGTCTTGCCATCTACATGGAAGCCCAGAAAGGTCACGCCTGACACAGCAAAACGACATTTAGACAATTTGATAGTTAAACCATGCTCGGCCAGAAGACCGAGCACGTGATCTAATCTTTTTAGGTGCTCTTTGAAAGTTTTAGAGTACACAGTGAGGTCATCAACAAATGAGACCAACCAGACATTTTTGAGACCACTAAGGATACAATCCAGGACTCTCATGAACATCTGCATGGAAGTAGTCAGGCCAAAGGGCGTGACAACCCATTCGAGGTGGCGCCCAGTGGGCGTCACAAAAGCAGTGATCTCGCATGACTCGTCATCAAGTGGTATTTGGTGAAATGCACTGTTCAAGTCTATTTGTGAGAAGAAACTGTTACCCTCAAGAGCTCTAATACACATTTGGGTATCTGGTGTTGGGTAAGAATCCCGGTAAATTAAACAATTAGTGCGGCGGTAATCAATACACACTCTCCATTCCTTACTCTTCTTAAGAATGAGAACGATTCGGCTAGACCATTCAGAGATCGATGGTCGGACCAAGCCCTGAGCAATGAGTTTGTCTACCTCTTTCTCTATAATGTCGATTCTCTCTGGTGCACAGCGTCCGGGAGATTGTTTTTACCGGCTTGGCATTGGGTTTAAGCGGTATGTGATATTTAATACCCTTCACAGCACCCACACGTCCATCTCTCGAGATGACTTCTCTGCGCTTTTGAAGAATAATCAACAACTCTCTCTCATCATCTTTACCAAGGTCTTTACCTATAGCAACTAGCTCACCATCCTCTTTACTATAGAGAAAGCGATAGACATCTCCATTCTCAGTACGGGCTTCTTCTCTATAGGTCTTCGCTCCAGGTTGGAAGTCCTCAATAGTTAATGGGTCAGAATCAGTCAGAGGGGTGGTATCCTCACCAGGTGCAAAGTCTCTCTCAGTCACTCCAGTGTCCTCCTCAACTATCGCATTAACCCTAGGCAGTTTATCATCGTTATCCACAGGTTCATCCTTAGTGTATAGATTGTCGATGACGCACGCGATCGTTTTGTCATCAATTGTTTCGCACAGACCAATTTGATCACCCCTTTTCACCATTCTGGGAGCTAAGTGATTATTCAGAATTGGTACTATTATATCTCTATTATCGCCAACATCCATTATAGCATTCTGTAGAATCTTTTTGTTAGTGCGCGTGTACTTTTCAGTGCTGCTCGACACCTGAATTTCCTCGCCTGTTTTAATGCTACCTCTAGAAACAACAGCTCTTATGTTCATAATGGCTTGTGGTTCAAGTAACTTATCCTCAGCTGCAATCACGAAACCTTTTCTAGCATGTGTTTGGGTCAATTTGCCATTTGCGTGATTGGTTGACAGTCTAAGGTGACCCATCAACTTGTTTGACAGTATGACTTGGTACTGGTGTGGTTCGGTGACATTGAATTGTGTTCTTACAGTCAGATCATTCACTTTCACATCCATCATCAGTCTAGCTATAACGTTGATATTGTGGCCAAAAATTTGCTTGTTTGGCGGAAGAAATTGGTCCTCGAACTGTTGCACCAGTGAGTACTGAATGCAGTTCGCTTGGGAGCCGCCGTCGCTCAGAGTCCAAGCAGCGGTGTCACCAATATCAATTAAGACCTGTGGCACCTCATCCAAAATGCATGAGCTTTCAATATCAATTCGCATAACTGGAAACTCGCTCTCCTTAATTGCGCTAACGACCTGACCGTTTTGATTGTACACAATGGCTTTGTTTGATGCATTCGCTGCATTATTAGAACCGTTTCCATTACCATTCTGTCTATTGCCATTATAATTGTTGTTATTGTTGTGTCTGTTGTTATTATTGTTGTAATTGGCATTATTATTGTAGTTATTTCCACCATTGTGGTTGTTATTATAACTATTATTATTGTTTTGATTATTGTTGTTGTGGTAATTATTATTATAATTGTTATTATAGCCATTATTACCACCTTGATTGGAATTATCGTTGTAATAATTCGAATTGTCATTGTTATAATTGTTATAGTTCTGGTTATTATTATAGTTGCGATTGTTGTTGCGATTATTGTTACGGCGTCCGCGATATCCGCCACGACCACGCCTCGAACCTTGGCGATTGTTGAATGAACCGTTAGGCTGGTTCTGTTCAGAATCGGGTTCGTTATCGTCACTAGTGTCATTCGACTGATTAGGCTGGTTCGCATCGTCCTTCTTACTGCTCTTCTTATCACGAAAAGTGTTGAGCAGATCATTGTAAAGAAGGGCCGCACCGCGCAACTGCGAATAGCTATCGACTTCCTGCACACGCAACTGAGTTGTAAATCTATCTGGCAACATCTTTTCTACGAGATCGAACAGATGTTTGTCATCACACGACATTACCGGTCTAGCTATTTTCTCAAACCTAATCAAAAAGTCCGGTAATTGTTCGTTTTTGCCAATTTGCATGTGCTTAATATGAGCTTTCACTCCACTGATTTTGTTTTTGCCGAAAAACTCTTTCGCAAATACTTCCATTCTATCGTTCCAGTATTTGATTGCTATGCGATCTTTGGTCACATCAGTAATGACAGGAAAAGTCTGTTTATTGAACCAGATTAGGGCATAATCGTCTAGGTATCTTGGAAACTCAACGTACATCTCCTTCGTAGACCACTCATTCTGAGTTGCCTCCGTAATGTACTTGGCCAGAAACATGTGGGCGTCATCCTGGTGACCCCTGTATGGTTTAACATCTTTCATTCGTTTTCTCTTAACTATTATAGAAGCTCTATCACTGGGTGGCTTTGATGGATCATCAGACTCTTCTTCGTAAATTTCGGAGTGTATGCCACAACCCTCCGCAATACGATGCTTCTTCTTGTTATCACCCAATAATAGGTTTCCAAGTTTAATTTTCATCCACTCCACTGCCATTTCTATTCTTTTTTTTGTGTGCTAATTAGTAGATAAGCTAATCGATAAACTATCGGAGTGAATGTTGTGGCTTGATCCTCACAGACGTGAAGGATATTTTATTTGCCACGTGTGTGTTGAAATGGCATATACACACACAATGCTAACTAGTAAAATGTAATATTTGTAATTATTATAATAATGTAAATATTTCCAAGCAGTGCGCAGCTTGTTAAATGTGATTATGATACTGAAAAAATGTAAGTGTAGTGTTGTTAATTCAAACGAAAATGCTAAGATTACGTAGCAAATAATCAATACGATTACTCTTGTGATTGGATAAATTGAAACGTGCTTTCCAACAGTATAAGGACAATATCTAGCCAATAGACAGAAAAAAATCACATCTCTGTAGATTGTATCAATTGGAAAAAAACAAATTAGTATCAAGATAGTACAGAAATAATTTCTGAAGGACCATCTGATGTTTGTAATT
Source organism: Rhizoglyphus robini (assembly GCA_023373905.1). Classification (NCBI taxonomy): domain Eukaryota; kingdom Metazoa; phylum Arthropoda; class Arachnida; order Sarcoptiformes; family Acaridae; genus Rhizoglyphus; species Rhizoglyphus robini. Next base: position 1,628,000 of record JAKIJQ010000042.1, read on the forward strand.
ATCGCATAACAACTCAAGTAAGCAAGTATTGTTATTAGAGTCTGAACAATTTGTAGATAGTGCATAGTGGGCGCACATGCACTCGTGATATTACTCTACATATTATACACTTCATCATTGTCATTGATATGTATTGATCTACAGCACCGATCTTTTCTGTACAAACCCACAAAAATGGCAATCAGTAACAACAACATAATCGTCAGCTCAATAGCCTCACTGGCTGTCATGATCAATTAAACACACCAATTATGCTTTCAACTATCACACACAAATTCTCACACACTCTCAGTAACACGGACACAGAAATAGTCTTTTCAAGATTATCTATTAGTGGGTATAGTACTGCTACACTAGTCAAAAATGAAAATTGTTGTTGATTAAACACGTTAATATTTTTAGTATGTATATCTAATTTAAGGCACGCTGCTAATGCAAATAAAAATAAAATAAAAGTTCTAGGCATAATAAAATAAGTCAAAAAGGGTAGGGAGTCAGACAAGTACTTGCGGAAAACTCAAAATAGTGTGGTTGATTGTTGTGTCGGTAGATGGCGCAATGTGACTATAAACAATCGGAGAATTAGTATTGGGGTAATTATTATAGTATACCGATTGTTGTGTGGGGGAAAGATCGGTCGGGGCAAGACAAAATAATGATTGATTAGCGTTTTCTAGTGAGTTCGGTACGCTAATGTTGATGGTATAATGACTTGTCGATGCCGATCAATTTATAATTCCACTTATTATATTTTCGCGGCGAGATCCGTCAATTATTAGGCCGCATAACCGAAGCAAACACAGTGTCAATAGGTCTATTCCAAGTACAACAGTATTGTGTTAGACTGTCGTTGGGCTGATCGTTGAATGCATAGGTCAGTAATTGTGCCCTCGGTCAAAATGCTTATTAGGGGAAGAAAGAACGTGAGTGAAATTATATATGAAATAGCTTATGATACCCTCCCGTGTGAACACGGGATAATTATGGAGTCGCCACAGATTTGCTTCACTTCACTTGAGTTTTCTTCATTTGAAGTGGGCTTGGTGGAAGGAATTTGGTGGTCGTTGTGTGATGCTTTCGTTGTGTATTCTGCACACACAAACACTCACATGAAGATTCACAGACACAGTAATTAGTTTTAGGAGAGAGTGACGGGCGAGAGCGTGTTTTGTCTGTTTCGATCGTTGTAGTTCTCTCTTGAGGAAGTTCACTTGATTGCGCGCAGTGGTTGAGGTCATAGGTTGGGTCGTGTTGGGGCACACCTGGCAACGTCTCATGCTGTCTTGCTGGCTGCTCTCTCATTAACTGACACACAATAGACACTCTGTTGCACTGTGCTGAGGGGCAATTTGACCTGAGGTCGTGTTGCTTTTGTGTGAACGTTCCAGTCACTGTTGATATAATGTTTTGTGCACAAAATTGTAATTAGCAAGTGAAATTCTTGCCACCGCGGAATTAGGGATGGTTGCGTTCGAACGTTAATTATTGTTGGACGTCAAAAATGTTTTAGGGAGCAATTTCGTTGACTTCTATTCATCGAGTTCATTCAGAGGACTAATTGCTTTTTCGACTCCTGAGCAGTCAAGGATGTCTTAGGCCTGAGCGGTCAAATTCATGACTTCTACGCGGACAAGTCCGAGTAATTTTCATCAAACTTCGTGAACAAGACTAATTGCGTTCTCGATCTCCCCTGTCGCGTTATGAGTGCCGGGAAAGATCTTACAGCCTGAGCGGTCAAAGAGTATTTTATTTTTTCATTCGGAGGTGATTGTTAGGGCCCTTGCGCCTCGTCCAAATCCACCATGTCAACTTAATACTCAGAATTGCCTTCTGCTAGCTAGAATAGGCTTCGCACTTCTACGCTTTAGATGTTCCTGCCGGAACTCCCCGGACCAGTAGTATGGCACTTAAGCTCACCGGCCTCCCGTCGGGTAAAGTCGTCGTTGACGGTGCTGAATGCCGAAATCAAAAATTTTCAAATCGTCTGCTGCGGTTTGCTCTGAAATCTGATCGGGAGCAACGCCGATATGAAAGGACAGCACTTCTCGAATGTAGCAGGATCCTTGCAACAATTTCAGAAGCAAATCAGACGCACGCAATGGACTCCGGCACTGCGGCACGCTGGCTGAACTTAGCTAAGGTTTCTAGCACAAAATTTGAGTTTTACTGAGTGAATAGCGGTTTTTGGAACGCGAATAGAATCAGATTCGAATCCTGTCGCCATAATGTAACCAGGAACCGTGGCTTGAGGCCTTGGATAGTCAAATCGACGGCACTTACGTTACTGTGAGTTCTTTTATCTGGATTCTTCGCTGTGATGACGGGTGATGGACCTTTCGGTCGCCTTGTGGACCGTTGGCCACTGGTCAACAAGGCTCCTATGGTCAAAAGGAACGAGGTAGGCTGCGTTGCAAGCAAGAATATTCTTTATTCGGAGTCAAACTTTAGTATCTGTTGATATGGGTCCAACACGGACGAGAACACTGACAAACATGTCGTGGAACTATCACTCAAACCAAGACCACGACTGAGGGTCGTGTCTTGGCTTTTATACTCAATACCCTCAGCGAGGGGGAGAGGGAGAAGGTCAAAGGCGAGAGACTGCCCATCAAGGGGAGAGTCTCATCCGCCATGGACTCGTTTGATCAGCTCGACGGCAGCGGCGGGGGTGATCTCGAACGGGAGGTGTCCTGGTGAGGCCATTTGCCAAGGCTCAACCAGACACTCTGGCTCCTTTTGGGTACGAACACGTCATGGATCAGCAATGGGGGCGTGTCTGGGTCACGACCTCGTTGCACATCGACCACAGTTGAACTTGTTTTGCGTTTCTTTGAAGTACTAGGTTGAGACTGTAGCTGTCGTTTGCGGCCAGATGAAGTTGATGGCTGGCTCATCGAGATTGCATTCTGTTGTTGAATCCATTCGTCGTGCGAGACAGCCACCACCGGAGGATCGTCAAACAGTAGGTCAAATTGACAGTCAATGTTGCTGGAACGAGCTTGACCACCGCGTTCACCGAAACTATTCCTGATTTCGGAAACCTTTGCACGTAAAATACCAAATTGTTGATCAACCTGAGCGACGAGTTGACGTTTCACTCGTTCGCAATCCACTTCGATTCGTTCTGAGAATCGATCCAGGAACAAGATGAAACGATTAGTTAGACGAGACATGGTGAAATACTAGAAAATATACGAGAAAGGGACAGAGGCAATTGCAATCAATCACAGACACACGAGAAATGAAAACATTGAGCAGGCAAAATATCGTAATCACATTATGGTTGAAATAGTCGCAAACTCATATTGACATCAAAAGTTGTTTGCTGTGAAATATTTTGAGCAATTCGCGACTAGTGTTTGTCATCGAAATGGCTCTACTCAACCGATTCTCATCGTTCTTGGACCAATTTGACCAACAACTGGTGGTGAATGGTGAACGAGTGAAACACGAATTAAACCAATGGATCGATCAACGTGTTACATTGGTGCGGAATGAGGTGCGAATGATAAAGTCACGTTTCGGTGATGCTCGTCCTGTCACTGGTCAACGAGATCGAAACGAGAAAGGATTTGATGATGATCCTCTGGTGGTGAATGTTTTGTTTGAAGAATTTATAGAGCAACATGTGAATTTGCATGATGGTGATGGTGTTGATCGAAATCAGCCATCAACTTCTTCAGGTCGTAAACGCAAATCAACAATTCAAATTGGCAACAAACGAAAGAATACACGATCTGAGGGCACTTCTGGCTCAAAGTACACTTGCAAATTCCCAAGTTGTGGCAAATCATTTCCACTGGATTCCAAATTGGCCGCACACGAACGAATTCATCTGAACATCAAACCATTCTCCTGCACCTGGCATGATTGTCGTTATTTGGCTGTCAAAAAGGGTAATGTCGTGCAACATGTTCGCATGCAGCATTTCAAGTTGCCAAAACTGCAGAAAGAACAGACCCGACTGAACATTGTGGACAATCGTAATCCTGAAGATTACATTCGTGTGGATAATCAACTACTGGAACGTCGACTCGAGTGAGAAATGGTTTCACTTTATTCATTACTGTTCCACTGCAGATTGGTTTATTACAATAATTTGATTTACATTTTGATTTATAATTTATAATATATCAATAAAACACTTTTTAATTTTTTAATTTATTAATTGATTGCATTCTAATCCTCAACTAATCTCAATTACTCGAAACAATTCATAAAATGAATTTGAAATTGTTCAAAAGCACTGTGATTTATTTTGAATTTCATTTAATTGATAAATAATTAATTGATTTAATTATTCAAAATAGCTCTAATCTCCCGAAGACAATCACAATCTCATGCTTATCACATATTACATTGAATTGATCCTAAATTATTTCATTCAAATCTCAAATACGATTTGAAATCAATTAATTGTAATATTACTATTCACTATCACCTTCTTTATTTCTTCCTTAACCACAACAGTAGCACAATCAATTTCAGAATCCTTTCTATGATCCTGAATTTATTCCTTCACATCAAAAACATTTGTGTAAATAAAAATTATAATTCAAGGATAACACCACTTGTACATTGTTCGCATTTACTTCATTTTTATCTTCCAACCACTAAATACCACTCAATTAGATTTAAATTTAATTTCACAAAAATCCTAAATCGTCTGACTAGCGAGAACTCAATCATTGGAACAAATTAAAAAATATGAACTGAAAATTAAATTGAGAAATAATGTAGTAAATCAAAATAAAAGGTATTTCAGTGAAAATTTACTTTATTGTTTGACAGATTAGCTGAAATTGAGTTTATGACATATTGAAAGTGTGGAAGATTATATTAAATTGGTTAAAGTGAAATTGAATATGAAATGTAATGGATCACTGCAAACGACGAGCCAACAAATCTGCGTTCACCTGAATGAAATCATTTGGGTTACGATCGTCGACGATGCTGTGCTTTGACTGTTTGAGGCAGTTTGAAGTGAATCGAACGAACGTGATTGATCACAGGACCACGTTGTTCCGAGCTGTACGAACAGTTGTCCCAAGTGCACGAGTACGGCTTCACTCCCAAGTGGATTCGCTCGTGTCGAGCCAAAGCATAATTATCTGGAAATAATTTCCCAAATCCTTCATACTTGCGCCCAAACTTATTCGGTCCAGCAGTGGGAGTCGATTCACACGATTTCTTTCGTTTGTTGGTGGATTGAGCGTGGCCGATTGTGGATTTGCGTTTATGGCCGGAAGAAGTTGATGGAGCATTGTGAGATTCATCAGCAGCACAACTTTCATGCAACCACTCGTCCAACGAGACAGTTTCCACTTCTGGATCATCGAGAGGGGCAAAAGAAAGAGAATTGCGACCACTACAAACAGCAAAACGACTTCTCATTTCGCAAACTTTTGAACGCAAAACACCAAATTGTTGATCAACCTGAGAGACGAGTTGGCTTTTCAGTAGATCACAGTCCACTTGGAGTTGATCTTCAAATCGATCCAGGAACGAGTTGAAACGGTTGGTAACACGAGACATGATGAAATACGAGAAAGTGAGAGACAAATACAATCACAGACACACGAGAAATGAAAACATTGAGCATGGAAATGTTTATGCGTAATCACGTTTTGGTTGAAATAGTCGCACTTTTATTGTCATCAAAAGTTGTTTGGTGTGAAATATTTTGAGCAATTCCTTCGCGATTTGTGTTTGTCATCGAAATGGCTCTACTCAACCGATTTTCGTCGTTCTTGGACCAATTTGACCAACAACTGGTGGTGAATGGTGAACGAGTGAAACACGAATTAAACCTATGGATCGATCAACGTGTCACATTGGTGCGGAATGAGGTGCGAATGATAAAGTCACGTTTTGGTGGCACTCGTTCTGTCACTGGGCAACGAGGTGGAAACGAGAAAGGATTCGATGATGATCCTCTGGTGGTGACTGTTTCGTTTGAAGAATTTATAGAACAACATGCGAATTTGCGTGATGGTGTTGACATAAACCAGCCATCCACTTCTTCAGGCCGTAAACGCAAACCCGCAAACCAAATTGGCAACAAACAGAAGAAGACACGATCTGATGGCACTTCTGGCTCGAAGTACACTTGCAAATTCCCAGATTGCGGCAAATCATTTCCACTGGATTCCAAATTGGCCGTACACGAGCGCATTCATCTGGCCATAAAGCCATTCTCGTGCACTTGGCTCGATTGTGTTTACTCTTCCGAGTCTCGCCCCAATGTTGTTCAGCACATTCGCACAAAGCATTTCAAGTTGCCCCAGCTCAAGAAAGAACAGACCCGACTCAACATTGTGGACAACCGTAGCCCGGAAGATTACATTCGTGTGGATAATCAAATGCTGGAACGCCGTCTCGAGTGAGAAATGGTCACTTTATTAATTACTGTTCCATTACAGATTGGTTTATTCCAATTTGGCTTACATCTTTTAAAATTTGATTTATAATTTTTAATATACCAATAAAACACTTTTACAAGCTTTTATTTACTAGCCACAAGTTTCATAATTTAAATCAATATAATAATCAAATTAACACTTCTTGAAAGTGGAATGTTTGTTTGACAAATGAGTGAACATGAGCAAAATGGACAAAATGAAACTCACGCTAAGTCTTATCTTGATAATGCAAATATTCAAATAATGTAGATAACATAATGAAATAAAAAAGAAACTTTGTAAATCAAGTATTTGGGTAGTTGTTTTGATTGAACACGGTTTGGACAAAATGTTTGTGAGATACTTAATTAAATTCACTTGTCGAGTATTTCTAGGCGCCAGAATATACTCAACTCATAGTCCCTTTCTTGCTAATCCACTCGAATCGCCAATGCAGTTGGATCCATTCTTGAATTCAAAGGGGAAAAATCAAACCAATTGCAATTGTCCCACCTTTGCCGGCAATTCTTTCAATTTGATTGTCCGTTCTCGTAGTTAATATGAATTTCTCATGAACAGTGAACTAATTATAAAAGAGATTTTTTTTCAACCAAATTCTCAAATATTTGCTCAATAATTCGAATAATGCTTTTATTCAAAATTGTGAATCGAATAGTAAAATGTCTGATTAACCCATTTAATTTAACGAAAATATTTACATTTTTGTTTTCAAATGATTATCAAAAACGGAAACTACACAAATATTCAAAATGATTACGTGCAACGGTAGAAACATTTGCAGGAAATGCATTTCCTATTTCAAATTGTCAATTGTATTTTTTTTGTTGACAAGTTTCAATATTGTCTTTATAACCGTAACAAAAATGATATTTGTTTTGTTTAATAAATAATTTACAAATCCAATTAAAATGTTTAATATTTTGAAATTACTTTTACTTTACGTAATTATTCAATTCATAAAATGTGTCAATTCATCTTTAATGAACAATTCCACAAACACGACAGAATCATGTTTCATGTTAAATGAGCAAACCAATGAGCATTGGAAGTTGGTTTGGGAAGATCAATTCGAAGCAAATCAACTCGATTCGACCCAATGGAAGATTGAACACGAAGAATCAGGTTGTTATGGTGAATTGTTGCCATACTTTGTTGAACATGTATTTGTCAATGTCTACTTTTTTTTAAAGGCAATCACGACTCGAAACAAGTTAGTTGCAATGTTGCCTCCAACGTGAAGCTCACCTCGGGATTTTTGATTCTGTCGGTAAAGCACGAACCCTACTACGAGTACAACTACACCGGTGCTGCAATTGTGACCAAACAGACCTTCCGTAAAGGACGTTACGAGATACGAGCATCACTGCCAATTGGCAAGCAAATTCATCTGTGCATTTACACGGTGAACGAGCGGGAGAGGTACTGGCACGAGAATGGAGAGATTGATCTGCTCTGCTCGACCAACAAAGTGTCTGAGATTGATCGAGGCGTGTACTACGCAAATTCGAGTGATGACAATGCATACGTGGATGAGAGTGTTCAGTTGTACAAGAATTTACACGAATTCCATTTGTACGGAGTAGAGTGGGATGAAAAGGAATTGAAGTTGTTCGTTGATCAAGTCTACAGTAGGACTATTCAATTTAACGGTAAATCAATTGAAATAATGCAGACAATTAAGAATTTCATTTTTCATTGTCAGAAACGCACGGTCTCCTCCCAAATCATCAAATTCGTTTCCAAATTGGCGTCGGCAGTGAAGACTACCGAGAAGCACTGGTGGACAACTTTGAACTACTCCACTGGAAGTGTCCACTGCTGATTGTGGACTATGTGAAGGTGTACGAAAGAATTGATGACAATTGGAATGAACATCCAATACACCAGTGCTCGAGCGATAACTCATCTGTGAATGACTCCAAAGCGGTGATCCATCAACTTTGTGTTGAATCAATGGAGAACATGAAGGCGTCAATTTGGACACGAATTGCCCAAATGTGGAGTGAGTAGTTTGATTTGCAAATGATTAATTCATTTATTTTTAAGAAGAAATCATCATAATTGTGCTGTTGATCACATTGGTACTGTTTTTCGTTGTTGTCTGTTATGGCAAATATATTTCAAAATCAAGTGACCAATCTAGTGAAACAATACCAAAACAATTTGCACAATCAAATTATTATCACACGGAGAATTATGAACATGAAAATATGTATCATGAAATCCCTGATTATGGCGTTGAGAGAGCTGAACAAACAGTGGAACTTGACGAGTACACTCAAATGAATGATCCATATTTGAATTTGAAATAAACATTGTTGAATGCTGAGAAAGTATCATGATAAATGTAATTGAAGATTAAAATAAATATATTTAATATATTAAAAGATTTTCGATAAAAAGATACAAATCACAGTTGACCAAACTTTGAACTAGTTGAACACTCAGAGAAATGGTAGTCAGATAGATATGACCAACTTGAAAAAGCGTCAAATAGGTATGACGGCCTAGCACATCGCAATTGTAGCATAGCGCCCTCGGTGGCAGCTTTGCGAACCCTACCTTCCACTGTACAACTCGTCATACCCATTTGATGCTTTTTCAAGTTAGTCATATCTATCTGACTACCATTTCTCTGAGTGAATGAGAAAATCTATGACACAACTTTAGAGTATTTCAAAGTATACTTCTTTTGTGTTGAAGGTCATAATGATTGTTTGGATTGTTGGAATAACTAAAGACGACTAGTTATCGTTCAAAAGGAATGTAAACTCAATAAGTTAAATCAGAATTTCATTCACAATTCGCACGAAACCGATTTGATTCAGCATGTTCGTCGTGATGACGGATCGTCATGGCTTTCACTTGAATCACTTGACCAATTAAAGTTCAATACACTTGCACTACCCGATCGTTTGCTGACAACTCAATTTATCAATTCCCTGGTGAATTTGTCCAACATCACTCAACTGGTTATGATTCAAAATTGTTCCATCTTCGTGCTTGCACAAGTCATTCGCCTTATCGAGCATTTCTCAGAACATTTGGTCGAATTGAAAATGAAAATTTTCTGCATTATCGATACAGGCAATACAAATCGAGACCAATTTACCAACATTGTGACCAATTTGTTCGTCTGCCTTTATCGTCTCCAGGCCCTTCGTCACACAATTCGTCGGCAATGGTTGCCAACCAATCCATCTAACGCCACGGTAGGACAGAATTTGATCATCGAAAATTGGCAATGTTTCCCACCCAATCCAACAAACGCCACGGTAGGACAGAATTTGATCATCGAAAATTGCCGATGGTTGCAAACCAATCCATCTAACGCCACGGTAGGACAGAATTTGATCATCGAATATTGCCGATGGTTGCAAACCAATCCATCTAACGCCACGGTAGGACAGAATTTGATCATCGAAAATTGCCGATGGTTGCAAACCAATCCATCTAACGCCACGGTAGGACAGAATTTGATCATCGAAAATTGCCAATGGTTGCAAACCAATCCATCTAACGCCACGGTAGGACAGAATTTGATCATCGAAAATTGCCGATGGTTGCAAACCAATCCATCTAACGCCACGGTCGGACAGAATTTGATCATCGAAAATTGCCGATGGTTGCAAACCAATCCATCTAACGCCACGGTCGGACAGAATTTGATCATCGAAAATTGCCAATGGTTGCAAACCAATCCATCTAACGCCACGGTAGGACAGAATTTGATCATCGAATATTGCCGATGGTTGCAAACCAATCCATCTAACGCCACGGTCGGACAGAATTTGATCATCGAAAATTGCCAATGGTTGCAAACCAATCCATCTAACGCCACGGTGGGACAGAATTTGATCATCGAAAATTGTCAATGGTTGCCACACAATCCATCTAACGCCTCGGTGGGACAGAATTTGATCATCGAAAATTGCCAATGGTTGCCACCCAATCCATCTAACGCCACGGTGGGACAGAATTTGATCATCGAAAATTGCCAATGGTTGCCAACCAATCCATCTAACGCCACGGTCGGACAGAATTTGATCATCGAAAATTGCCGATGGTTGCAAACCAATCCATCTAACGCCACGGTCGGACAGAATTTGATCATCGAAAATTGCCGATGGTTGCAAACCAATCCATCTAACGCCTCGGTGGGACAGAATTTGATCATCGAAAATTGTCAATGGTTGCCAACCAATCCAACAAATACCACGGTCGGACAAAATGAAAAGGATGAACAAGTGATCGAAATGTACAAAGATGCAATCGATGCGGTGGTGAACAATTCGGTGATCGTCAAAGATCCACGTATTAATACGCCATTTAATTCTTTACATTGGGATTACGATGCGTGCTATTTGGGTGGAATGTTGGCACTGGGTGCACAAGCAATGCAACAGGACTTGGACAAGAACAATTCGATCGACACCATACGAGTGCAACGCGAACAAAGTGGCATTGCACAACACTGGACAATGGCAAAGGACATCACTGAAAGGTGTCGAACTGACTTGGACAAAGCTGACACTAAACGAAAGTCAAGTGATGATATTACATTTGAGACCACGTAAGTTCGTAACCAAAATTATTTATTCTTTTATTTCTAATCGACTTGTTTGTACCATTCAATTCTACTCGCTGAAAGTTATTCTGTATTATGGCGTCTAACCCATAACTTCAAGTACCGAAATTATGCTTGGGTGTTGGCATTAGCAATCTACAGACATTACCGTACGTGGAATGGACAATACTACAGACCAAGTAATGTCGAAGATGGCGTTCTCAATTTCAAACACATGCATTTGCCATCAAAACTGCATTACCTCACTTCCTTCAAGTATCTCTATTTGAAATTTTCTGAGGATTCTCTTCTGCCACTAGACCAGTGGGTCTTTAATCGAGCCGGTCAAGCATTGCCTGTTTGTGGCAAGAATCTCGCTTATCCTGCTCAAAAATGTACTAACAAGTAAATGTGACGACAAATCATTTCTTCTATGAATTGAGTTATTTGATTGAAACAGAATCATGTTCTTTGTCGTATTTGTAACTTGATTCATTTATCATAAATTAGTTTGCGATACATAAACGATTATTGCCTACAGATTATTTGTTGAACTTTGATCATTATTGACATTGATATGAATCATCAATTCTAATCAATCACTTGCTCCACCACTCGCACATTTTGGTTTTGGGTTACGATCGTCAACGAGATCTTGTTGTTGTTCGCTTTTTTCATTTAAATAGGCAAACCAAAATATTGCATTTATGCATGTATCTTAACAGATTTGTACGTTGATTAGTACGATGGCTGTCAATGATCTAGGCCAGATGCAATGAAACGATTGACTGTTGAGATGAATCAATTTCAGTGGCGTTTCAAGGCATTAAGATAGTTTATTCTTGGTGAGTGCTATGGAAATGTTTCAATTGGCGCCAATTGTCATTGTTGTCAATTGGGAGTAATGTTTAACTTGTCAATGGATATTGTTGGGATTGTCTCAGTACAGTCGCCCATGAAATGTTGAGTTAGTAGTTGGGTCGGGAAATGCAGAAATTAAATTCATAAATCATGATATTTTCGTACAGATCACCGCAATTGTAATGTTCATCTCAGTGTTGGTCCTGGATTACGTCAATTTGTGTTTAAACATTTTAAAAATCCAAATCAAGTGAAAATTCAAATAACACAATACCGAAACAGTTTCCAGATTCAAATTTTTATCACATGGAGAATTATGAGTATGAAAATATGTATGAAAATTCTGATTATGGTGTTGAGAGTTTAACGCAAACAGTGGAACTTGACGAGTACACTCAAATGAATGATCGATATTTAAATTTGCGATAAATATCGAATTAAGTTACACGTTACAAACACGACAAAGTTCAAATGATTCACTGTTCAATGTGAATTCAAAGAAGAAATGCTTTATTGGCACATTCACTTGTAGGTACACTTCTCAGCAGGATACGCAGAATTCTTACCACAAACCGGCAATGCTTGACCGACTCGATTAAAAACCCACTGGTCTAGTGGCAGAAGAGAATCCACAGAAAATGTCAAATAGAGATACTTGAGCGTAGAACTGAGGTAATGCAGATCATATGCTCCATAAATGTGATAAATGATAACACCTTCTCCATTCATGCTTCGGCAGTGCTCATAAATTTCTTGCGCCAACTCCCAAGCATAGTCTCGGTATTTGACATTATGAGTAAGACGCCATAAAACGAAATAACTTTCCGCCAATGCATCTCTGTGAGGTTGAGATAAAATGTTGATTAGAAATCTTAAGAAACATTGAACTTTGAGCTTACGTGGTCGTAAAAGTAATATCATCTTTTGTGAAATCAATTAACTTTCGTTTAGTTTCATGATTTTTGTTCGAGTCAATTCGACACATTTCGACAATTTCCTTTGCCATTGTCCAGTGTTGTGCAATGCGATTTTGTTCCTGTTGCACTTGTTTGGTGTCGATCGAGTTGTTCTTGTCCAAATCTCGTTGCATAGCTTCAGCGCCCAGTGCCAACATTGCACCCAAATAGCACGCATTGTAATCCCAATGTGAGCGAGACTTGTTGGCACTAGCACGTAGGACCCATCGTCGTGGGTGATAGTTGTGTGCAAAGAATGCACCATTTTGAAAGCATATCACCGAATAGTTCACCACCGCATCCATCGCTTCTTTGTACATCTCGATCGCTTGTCCATCTTTTCCATTCGATTGAGCATAACTCTTGATCAAGTACTGGTAGAACACTTGAGAATGCAAAAACATATTCGAAAATATGTTCGTCCATTGGCCAGTGCTCACATCAATGAGCTCCATGTACAGTCCGTTGTGTGGTTTGTCGACATTTTGTAGAAATGTTCGTGCATTGTGAACTTTAGACTTCATGTCCAAATCGTTGATCGTGTCAGCCAGGTAGACGAACTCGAGGTGCTGACCGCCTACATAGGATAAGGAAGCATCAGTTGATTTGAAAGTTTTCTTCGAAATCATGTGAAAAGTCGGTAAACCTAGAGAAAGATACATTTAAGTTAAGCAATAAAGTACATAAGTACACAACGAACCTGTGGGTGTGTCAAATTCGGTCTTCAATCTCTCTCCAATCTGTTTTGCTTTGTCCAACATTTTAGTGTCATTTGTGAGTGCAAAACATGACAACAGTGAGCCAATGCATTCAGTGGCTACCACAAAAGTATTCACCGAAGACTCGAAATCGTCATTGTTGTAGTTGGCCTCAATCCACAGTTTGCCCTGTTCATACTCCTCTCGCAGTCCCATCACCCAAAGTGTGCTCAACATTTGAATCACATTGCGAACTTTTTCCTGTTTAGAAATGATTGCATTTTGTTGTTTCCACACTTCGAGAGTCATGCTCTCAATCAAACCAAGTCGTTTCACCATTCTGTGATCATACTTTGCAGTGGTCGTACTTGGCGTTTGGGTGCTTGTTGAAATATTGCTGGGATAGGTGGTTTCAGCATTAAAATCACCAATCGATATTTCGAGTTGTTTTGCAGAATCAGTTTCATCACGATGACCAGATGATGATGATGTAGCAATTAGCAGTACAATAAAGAAGATAATGGCCAAAGCAGCTAAAACCGCAGCGAGCACTCGCAAATCCAATCGAAACGACACTCGACTGTACTGTTCATGTTCATCACCAAATTCAAAACTTACAAACTTTTTTATTCGCATTTTTGGACACACGAAATATGAAATTGTGTTTTCAGCTTGAGAACAAATTGAACTAAATTTTCAAATCAAAAAGAAAATTGCAAAGCATAAATACATATTCGTAGAAGTGAAGGGGTCGGCAAAATTGTAAACCTTCGACCTTTTCCCTGCCTTGAAGGTCACTAGACTTGCTAGACTCACCCCATGATCGTATTCACGTTACACATATGTTTATATCTTCATCAGTAATCGATAAGTTGTGCCAACAATCGCAATCACAAATTCTCTTGTCCTAATAGAAGCTTAACTCCATCTGTTTGTTAGTCGTAATTTGCTCAAAAACATCAAGGATGATTCATATCAGCTACTACAATATTAGTCAATAGCCAAAGTTCAACAAGTTATCTCTTGTACTGTTCAATAATCGTTTTATTGTAATAGATTTCGTTCAATTTAAACATGATTATCTTTATTAACTTTTTCACTCAACTCGATTCACTTTCACTAGAGTACACAATTTTTCTTTCATTTATGGTCAGATAAACTTTGTAAATAATCGTTATCAGGACCATTTTGTTAATGTGAAACAGCAGTTGGCCAATCGTCGGTTTTGAATTTGTAACACAAATCACTTATGAAGTGCAAAATATAAAATAATTTGAATTACACTTGTCATAAGCAGAAATTATGTATTTTTATTGTAAATGTTAAAGATTACATTAACAAGAATGACATCGAGTCAAATTGGAATAAAGTGAAACCAGTTCTCACTCAAGTCGCCGTTCCATCAGTTGGTTATCCACACGAATGAAATCTTCCGGGTTACGGTTGTCCACAATGTTGAGTCGGGTCTGTTCTTTTTTGAGCTGGGGCAACTTGAAATGCATGATACGGACATGCTGAACGACATTACCCTTTTCCACTGCCAGAAAACGACAATCGGGCCAGGTGCACGAGAATGGCTTGATGTTCAGATGAATGCGCTCGTGTCGAGCCAGATTAACATCAAATGGAAATGATTTGCCGCAGCCTTCAAATTTGCACACGAACTTCCTTCCAGCAGTCAATCCAACAGATTTGTGTCGTTTGTTGGTGGATTGAGATTGTTTGACAGTGGATTTGCGTTTATGTCCAGTGGAGGTTGATGGAGTGTTGAGAGATTCTTCTTCGGTAGCAGCACGACGTTCCTCGATCCAATCGTCCAACGAGACAGTTTCCACCTGAGGATCATCGATGTGGACAGAAAAATTAGAAACACGACCAGCAATTGCACCACCGAAGCGGCCTTTCAGTTCGGCAACTTTTGTACGCAAAACACCAAATTGTTGATCAACCTTAGCGACGAGTTGACATTTCAGTCTTTCACAATCCACTTCGAGTCGTTCGGAGAATTGATCCAGGAAGGAGGTAAAACGGTGGGTGCGAGGACGAGCCATTTTGGTGGCGAGAATCGATACAAACGAAACAGACAGACACGCTTCTGTGCAGCTGTTTTCAAAAGTAACTCTGAGTCTCCAACGTCTATTTCAACTGCGCTATTTCCACTTTAATGTAAATGTTTTCATCACATTACATTTCATTATTTTACTGGCTCATTCAACCTGAATCTCTATTTTTTCGATTCTCATCACCAAAATGGCTCGTTCTATTACCCATCGTTTGACTTCCTTTCTGGATCGGTTCTCTGAACGACTCGAAGTGGATTGTGAATGACTGAAACGTCAACTCGTCGCTCAAGTTGACCAACAATTGAACATCACACAACTGGTTGTGATTCAAAATTGTCCCATCTTGGTTCTTGCACAAGTCATTCGCCTTATTGAGCATTTCTCTGAACATTTGGTCGAATTGAAACTGAAAATTTTCTGCATTATCGATACAGGCAATACAAATCGAGACCAATTTACCAACATTGTGACCGATTTGTTCGCCTGCCTTGATCGTCTCCAGACCCTTCGTCATCTCCGATTGGATCTATATTTCTCAAGATTCATTCCAAGTGTGGTTCTTCATCCTCAAATGGCATTTCTGTCTCGTTTGAGCACTTTTGCCATCCGTTTTTTGTGGCATTTCAAATGACACTAATTGGATTTTGACTTCGCTGCGTGAGCATGCACTAAATGTTGATTCAATTGAACTGCACACCTTGATGGCGTGTCATGATTTACTTCAAGTAGACCGCCAACTGGCCTCCAACTTTACCATCTTGAAACTCACTGGACCAAATCTTGATGACTTCGAAGACATGAAATTGTTGTGCACTCGATTCAGCTCATTGGCCAAATTGGAATTGCACCAACTTTCCATGCCCATGACCATGTTTGCTCGATGCTGCTTACAACTCACTCAGTTAGTCCATCTTTATGTGACGTTAAGAGAAATTCCCCATCTCGAAGAACTGCAACCAGATGAAGATGAAGGAGAACAAGTCCATCAGGCAATTGCTCAAGTCATTTCAGTCCGCTTGCTCGTTTTTGTCTTTTCCACCAAATCTCACCACGACACGGAACATCTTTTCATTCCTGAGATTTTTCCGAATCTTCAAGTACTTCAACTGGAGCATGCTTTGTACAAATGTCCCCACTGTGAGATCAATCCACGTAATGACCATCAGCGTCATCGCATTGAAGCAATTGCTGAGTTGAACCAGCACGAACTTGCTCGTCAAATCGACAAATGCACTCGTCTCACCAGACAACCATTTCGTCGTTGTCTCAACTTGCTCACAGCCGAACTTGCTGATGAAAATGAGATAACTTTGATTAATGTCGAAGAGCTTTGAACAGACTGTGTGCTTCATTTAAACTTTCACAAACATTGCACTTCTGTACTCTTTACGAATGATCGATATTTGAATTTGTGATTGAATTGAATGAAGTTACAAACACGACAAAATTCACATGATTCACTGTTCAATGTGAATTCAAAGAAGAAATGCTTTATTGGCACATTCACTTGTAAGTACACTTTTCAGCAGGATACGCAGAATTCTTACCACAAACCGGCAATGCTTGACCGACTCGATTAAAGACCCACTGGTCTAGTGGCAGAAGAGAATCCTCCGAAAATGTCAAATAGAGATACTTGAGCGTAGAACTGAGATAATGCAGATCGTATTCAGTTCCATCCATGTGATAAATGCTAACTCCTTTTTCATTCCCCTTTCGGCAGTGTTCATGAATCTGTTGCGTCAACTCCCAAGCATATTCTCGGTATTTGACGTTATGAGTGAAACGCCACAAAACGAAATAACTTTCCGCCAATGCATGTCTGTGAAATTGAGATAAAAGTTGATTAGAAATCTTAAGAAACATTGAACTTTGAACTTACGTTGTCATAAATGTAATATCATCTTGTGTAAAATCAATTAACTTTCGTTTAGTTTCATGAGTTTTGTTCGAGTCAATTTGACACATTTCGGTAATGTCCTTTGCCATTGTCCAGTGTTGTGCAATGCGACTTTGTTCCTGTTGCACTCGTTTGGTGTCGATCGAGTTGTTCTTGACCAAATCGCGTTGCATAGCTTCAGCGCCCAGTGCCAACATTCCACCCAAATAGCACGCGTCGTAATCCCAATGTGAGCGAGACTTATTGGCACTAGCACGTGGATAATAGTTGTGTGCAAAGAATGTACCATTTTGAATGCATATCACCGAATTGTTCACCACTGCATCCATTGCGTCTTTGTACATCTCGATCGCTTGTTCATCTTTTCCATCCGACTGAACATAACTCTTGATCAAGTACTGCAGTACTATGGTAGAACACTTGAGCATGCCAAAACATACTCGAAGATATGCTCGTCCATTGGCCAGTGCTCACATCAATGCTATCCATGTACAGTCCGTTGTGTGGTTTGTCGACATTTTGTAGAAATGTTCGTGCATTGTGAACTTTTGCTTTCATGTCCAAATCGTTGGTCATGTCTGCCAGGTAGACGAACTCGAGGTGCTGACCGCCTACATTGGACAAGGGAGCATTAGTTGAACCTAAAATTTGGTTCGAAATCATGTGATAGGTCGGTAAACCTAGAGAAAGATACATTTAAGCAATAAGTCAAATAAGGCAAATAAAACGAACCTGTGGGAGTGTCAAATTCAACCTTCAATCTGTCTCCAATTAGTTTCGCTTTGTGCAACATTTTAGTATCATTTGTGAGTGCAAAACATGACAACAGTGAGCCAATGTATTCAGTGGCTACCACAAAAGTATTGATCGGATACTCGAAATCGTCATTGTAGTAGTTGGCCTCAATCCACAGTTTGCCCTGCTCAAACTCCTCTCTCAGTCCCATCACCCAAAGTGTGCTCAGCATTTGAATCATATTGCGGCTTTTCACCTTTTTAGGAATGATTGCATTTTGTTGTTTCCACACTTCGACAGTCATGCTCTCAATCAAACCGAGTCGTTTCACCATTCTGTGATCATACTTTGCAGTGGTCGTACTTGGCATTTGGGTGCTTGTTGAAACATTGATGGTTGAATAGGTGGTTTCAGAATTAAAATCACCAATCAATGTTTCGAGTTGTTTTGCAGAATCAGATTCATTACGATGACCAGATGATGGTGATGTAGCAATTAGCAGTACAATAATGAAGAAGATGGCCAAAGCAGCTAAAACCGCAGCCAGCACTCGCAAATCCAATCGAAACGACACTCGACTGTACGACTGTTCATGTTCATCACCAAATTCAAAACTTACAATCTTTTTCATACGCATTTTTGGACACACGAAATATGAAATTGTGTTTTCAACTTGTGAACAAACTGAACTAAATATGCAAAAGGAAAAAAATGCAAAGTATAAATACATACTCGTAGAAGTGAAGAAGTCGGAAAAATTGTAAACCTTCGACCTTTTCCCTGCCTTGAAGGTCAACAAAACTCACATCATACTCGTATTCACGTGACACATCGTCCAGTATGCATCATCATCAGTAATAGATATGTTATGTCAACAATCGTTATCACAAAGTGTTTTGCCTTAATATAGACATAACCCATTTAGTCATAAATTGCTCAAAAAATCATGGATGATTCATATCAGTCCCTACAATATTGGTCAATAGCCAAAGTTCAATAAGTTATCTCTTGTAGTTAGTAATCGTTTTATTGTAATCGATTTTGTTCATTTCGTTTAAATATGATTCACTTTAACTTTATCGTTTAAAAACTCGATTCACTTTCACTGGAGTACATCCGAGTTTTGTTTGTTAATTTATGATAAAAATTCTGAAATTCAGAATCTGAATACTCTTGATTCGAACTAGTTTGTTTGTTGGAGTGAACCTGTAATTGGCCAATGAGACGCGCTTGAATTTGTAACACAAATCGCTCAGTATGAAGTAAAATAAATAATTTGGATTACACTTGCCATAAACAGAAATTATGTATTTTTATTGTAAATGTTAAAGTTTACATGAACAAGAATGACATTGAGTCAAATTGGAATAAAGTTAAACCAGTTCTCACTCAAGTCGCCGTTCCAGCAGTTGGTTATCAACACGAATGTAATCTTGCGGGTTACGGTTGTCCACAATGTTCAGTCGTGCCTGTTCTTTCATGAGTTTGGGCAATTTGAAATGTTTCATGCGAACATGTTCAACGACACTACCCTTTGTCACTGCCAAATAACGACAATCGGGCCATGTGCAGGAGAATGGCTTTATGTTCAGATGCATTCGTTCATGTCGAGCCAGATCAGCATCACTTAGAAATGATTTGCCGCATCCTTCATACTTGCACACAAACTTGATCTGTCCAGCAGTTGCAGTCGATCCACCCGATTTGTGTCGTTTGTTGGTGGATTGAGATTGAGTGGAAGTGGATTTGCGTTTATGTCCAGTAGAAGTTGATGGAGTATTGAGAGATTCTTCTTCAGCAGCAGCACGACGTTGCTCGATCCACTCGTCCAACGAGACAGTTTCCATCTGAGGATCATCGAGGCGCACAGAAAAATTAGCAACACGACCAGCACTTGCACCACCGAAGCGGCCTTTCAGTTCGGCAACTTTTGTACGCAAAACACCAAATTGTTGATCAACCTTAGCGACGAGTTGACGTTTCAGTCGTTCACAATCCACTTCGAGTCGATCGGAGAATTGATCCAGGAAGGAGGTAAAACGGTGGGTGCGAGGACGAGCCATTTTGGTGGCGAGAATCGAAAAAATTTAACAGGCAGAAACGATTTTGTGCAACTGTTTACAAAAGTAACTCCAACCGAAGCACGTCTATTTCTACAGCGCTCTATTTCCACTTAAATGTAAATGTTTTCATTAAATTATTTTTCTGAGAGAAATTCTCTCGCTCATTCAACCTGAAGTTCATTTTTACGATTCTCACCACTAAAATGACTCGTCCTCTCACTAATAGTTTCACCTTCTTCCTGGATCAATTCTCTGAACGACTCGAAGTGGATTGTGAACTACTGAAACGTCAACTCGCCGCTCAGGTTGATCAACAATTTGGTTTTTTGCGTACAAAAGTATCCGAACTGAGAGTTCGTTTCGGTGGCGATCGTGGTAATCGTAATACACTTCTTTATGGCCATCTCGATGATCCGCCAGTGGAGACTGTCTCGTTGGACAAGTGGATCGAGCAACGTGGTGCTGCTGCTGCCGAAGAATATCTCAACACTCCATCAACTTCTACTGGCCTTAAACGCAAATCTACTGCCAGTCAAACTCAATCTACCAACAAACGACAAAAATCGGGTGGATCGACTGCTGAACGGAACAAGTTTGTGTGCAAATATGCAGGATGCGGCAAATCATTTCCATTTGATTTTAATCTGGCTCGACATGAGCGCATTCATTTGAACATCAAACCATTCTCCTGCACTTGGCCGGATTGTCGTTATTTAGCAGTAAGAAAGTGTAGTGTCGTTGAACATGTTCGCATGCAACATTTCAAGTTACCCAAACTCAAGAATGAACAGATTCGGCGCAACATTGTGGACAACCGTAACCCGGAAGATTACATTCGTGTGGATAATCAAATGCTGGAACGCCGACTCGAGTGAGAAATGGTTTCACTTTATTCATTAATGTTCAATTGCAGATAGCTTTATGCTAATTTGGCTAACATTTGATTTATAATTTTTATCAATAAATTACTCTTTTCTAACTTTTCGATTCATGATTGGTTGTGTGATTGCACGATTCGTTATCGAAGATCAATGTATGGACATTTTCCGACAAATTGGCGCTGCTATCGAATTCATTTATTTCTGTCTTTTTTGTGTAATTCTCAAGTTGTTTCTCAAAGTTTTATAACCTTTTAAGCTATAGAATTGCAAAATCGGATAAGTATTAAGTGAGCTATGGCCATTCAAAGATCATCTAAATAATATATTGAAATGTGTTAAGGGGGGCAATTCGTAAAGGACGTGTCCGCAACTGTCCTTAAGGGTAAAGAAAAACTGGATATTTTGAAGCATTTCCTCCTTAGTAAGTGTTTGTTATATTTTAATGTATTCTGTTTGCATTCTCATATTTAGTTTATTTCCTGTTTAGGTGCTACAAACAGCGCTGCAGCCTTAATGTAGTATTTGGTATCAAGAACTTTTCCACCTTTGGTGCCGAGCAGTATTTTGTTTCGAGGAGCCTCTCCTCCAGATTCAATGTCAATTTTTAGCTGTTTGGAAATATTCAAGTTGTATTTTGATTGGACGAAATCGAATTCTTCCAGAAAATCTTATTATCTTTTGTTACGTCAAACTGTCTGAAAGTCATTATAACGTTTTTTTGTTGTTGTTTATATTAGTTTAATTTTGTATAGATTATTTTTATTTTTATTTTTAATTCAATAAATTGACATAACAGATAACATAACTTATGGGAACAAATTATTATTATTGAGATTCGTTTACAAATAATTAAAAATGTTTTTTTTTCTAATAAGTTGAATTATTTGCTCATTGTTTTATTCTCTGTTTGTCAATGATCATGTATCGATTTAATAATCAAAATTAGATATTTTTAGTGGACTTAGTAAATGATTTTATTTCATGTCAAACAATTGATTGCAATCAAATCAATCAAATCTTCTCTCAAATGTCATCTAAAGTGCCTGATCGAATGGATTTCCAACCAAATTTTGATGTACCACACTCCAAAATATCTGATTATCAAAATCTCAAATTGCATGCAACTACAAGTAAATTGATAATTTGGGTTTCAATGGCTGCGTTCACAGTTTGTACATGAATTATTAGGTTGAATTGATCTCACAAAAAGTAAAAGATTGATTGCGACTAAATTGGGGAAAGTGTGCACAAGTGCAGTGACCTGGGCGCAAAGGTTGATTTTATCTAAAAAGGTCACAAATACAAGGAAATGAACGTTGAGATCACTGTTTGAGAGACAAGATCAGAGTGTTGACTGTGTTAAGCAAATTGAAAGACTTAATTCGAGTAAAGGATCATGACCAAGAGAGGGAATTTCTGGTTGTGCAAGTAAGAGCAAAGTCACTCAAAAGTTTCATTTGGTACTGAGAGACCAGTAATGGACGCTTAATCAATTACAATGTGTCCGTAACCAACTAATTTAGAATAGGCAAAATTGTTATATTGTCAATCAACAATGACGAGTCATCAATGATGATATAAAACCGTTATCTAATTTATTAACTGTCGAGACTAACAACGGGACAATTATATCCTTATCGTAATGCAAACTCCACTTTACAGCAGAGGAATTTGAGCTTCATAAGTAGCAAACAGCATCTGCATCAATACATAGGTGCACAGGTTGATTACATTCCAATGCCGCAGTGCGTCTTAATTGTACGACTTTTGTTTGGAAACTACATTTCTTTTGTTTAAATTGTTTATTTACATTCTACTATTTGTATCAACAATGGGCCAGCTGTCAAGCAAAGAGAAAATCAAAGAATTTACTCAACTGAGAATCACCGAAAATGAATTGCTACAAAATTTCGCTCCAATTGAAGGCTTAAGTTTGTTTTTGAATGACACAGATGGATTGCTTGGTTCGGGAATGGACTTTACACATGTGATCAACTTGAACAAACTGAGAGAATCAATTGCTTAAATCATCGTCATCTTTGTGTTGTGATTTATTTTATTATGAAGTATTATCCCCATGTACTAAAAGATGAGATAAAAAATATATTGACCCTTTATATTTTAAAATTGTTTGAAAAATGTTGGCTTATTGATGACATGCAAACAATACTGTGGGCGATTTTGACTGGAGAGAGTGTATTTCTTCGAACCAGAGAAACAACAACACAGTTTTTGAATGCACTTTCTACTGTTGAACAAAGTGTTCCAACTGGACAAAGATTTGGCCGACTTCAGGTTGACCTGTTGGCTAGATTTGAAATTAAAAAGTTGCACAAAATGCACTTGCTTTCAAGTGATTCTTCTCTGTCAAACCACAAAGCCATCTATTGTTTTACATCAATTACAAAAATAATTGAATCAACTTTCATATCGATTCGTTGTGCATTTCCGGTGGTTTCAGGAAAATATTTCTATGAGGTGACTATTTTGTCGGAAGGACGAATGCGATTTGGTTGGAGCACATGGGAGGCCAAATTGACTGAAACAAATGCAATTGGAGACGATCACAATTCCATTGGATTTGACACACTTAGCAATCGCGTCTTGTTTGATTCGAACATATTTGAAGAATACACAAATTCAACACCAAAGCTTTCTGATTGGCGCGTTGGTGATGTAATTGGCTGTCTAATCGATGTCCCCACAAAGCTGTTCATTTTCTATATTAACGGCAGAGAAGTAAAGTGTTACTTAATGGACCAATTCAGAACAATTACATTTTATGCCACAGCAAGTTTAACTGCAAATCAGAAATGTTATTAGGTGACAACTTATGTTATGATAATGGCGGCTTGCTTTAAAATAACTTTTTGTCCTAATCTAGGTGGCGATGTGGTTTTTTGCATTATTTAGTGACTAATCAGACATAGTTCAAGTCTGAAAAGTTCAAAAAACCACATCGCCACCTAGATTAGGACAAAAAAGTTATTTTAAAGCAAGCCGCCATTATCATAACATAAGTTGTCACCTAATAATTCAACTTCGGACAGGAATCTTTTCGATATCCTCCAAATAGAATCGGATACAGAACCTTTCATGACGCTGCCAGAAATGAAATAGATCGACATCGATTGATTGAGCCAAGCAATGTTGGTGTTCACTACTGGTTTGCGCATAGTATTACTGAACATATAGAGGATAAATTCTATTGTGATGAATGGCAGAACAAGTGCGACAAAGTTGTAAAGAAACTTGTGGAAGATGAAAATAAAGATAAAGATAAATTCATTCATACTAGTGAATTATGTGCAGAGATAATCGAATCTTACTTTTATTATTATGTATTGAGATATGATTCAATAGAATACTTCCGATATATTCAAGCTATGATTGAAATGACTGGAAATCAATTGAAAGCTGACAATATTATTTATTTTGTTCAATACATTGAGAATCATACCAAGACAATTGAGAACATAAGTGAGGCACAGTTTTGCGAATTCATCAGTGCCTACATTCGATTGAGTGCCACTGCGAAAAACACTACCAAACACCGTAACATTTGCATTGTTCTTCAGATTGTCATTCGGTACTGCAAAAATCATACTTTCAACTATGTGAAACACATCAAACAGGACATTCTCAACTATCTCATAAAGACATTTAGCACAACAAAAGACAAATGGACTCGATTATTTGCTTTGCTTGGTATTGAAGCATTAGAATTAACCAATGACCAAAAGGAATCAATTATTGTCCTGATAAACGAAAAGATAATTCAGTTGAGGAATGAATGGATGCTCGTTGAACAATTCGGTACATTCGATTGGATCACTTCCGAAAATGATTGTGATTATACCATTAAACTGGACTGCCAGTTGTATTTCTGCTATGAATGGTTTCTTCGAAATATGCAAAACACAATTTCAAGTGAGGACATGTCAACTAGTTCTTCAACGGTTGAGCAAGTAAAACTGAATTCTTCATTTTCCAGTGCTCAGATAAAACTGTCATCTGATTTTCTCTCTGCGCGTAGTGACTGGAATTGGCAAAGTGTTCGCTCAGTGTGCGAAACTGGTGATGGGGAAACGTTCTACTATGAAGCACTTTTGCTTACAAGTGGACCTATGAGAATTGGATGGACAACCAGACTAACAGAATTGGTGAAAACTGAAATTGGTGATGACGAATATTCCATTGGATTTGATGGATACGAAAGATGTGTGTGCCATGAAGGAATAAAATACTGGGCATTCGAATTTGACTCGACAAAATGGACAGCACAAAATCTAGATAAGTTTTCCGTCTGGACCTTTGATTGCGAAATAGTGGAAACTAGATGGAAAGCGGGCGATATCGTTGGCTGTTTAATTGATACCACTTCTCAGAAAAAGTTTAACTTTTTCTTTTATCTCAATGGCAAATTACTCTATTATGAAGCTAATACATTCTTCTCTCGCAATCCATACCATGCAGCAGTCAGTTTGTCTTCTCATCAGCAGTGTTTTCTCAATCTGGGCCAAAGTCCATTCAAATATCCTCCAAATCGCGCTGACAATACTGACTTTTATAAATATTATCAACAAAAGCAACAGCAATTGCAATCAGCCAATTCTAACGGTCCAATTATAAATGTTAATCAAAGCAACAATGTTGTTGTTACTGCACATTCTACGTTCACTGCAGGTGACATTAATCTTGGCACAACTTAATTTGTATTGAAATAATTGAAATAATATCATTGAATAAAATAACAAATGTAAATTTTAATATTAGAGAAATTAAACATTACAATTAAAAGATTTGTGTGAATGTAAAAATGTCATTAACCATTTAAATCAAATTCAAATTACATTTTTTTTCAAAAGCTCATATTATTAGCCCACCTTAACGATGTTTGTCAAATGTATCTTTAACCAGAGTGAAAGCATTCAACTCATAAAACAATTATAATGCTGTAATGTTGCTCAAATGGATTGCTAGGTCAAGTCGTTCCCGTTCGGTTAGAGTTTGGTTGACCGGTTCGGGTTTGGGATCGGTTTCTTAAACCCTTTCTTGCTCTTCCCGATTTGAAATTTGCGCAAGGAGTTCGGCCTCGCGTGCTTGAAGCTGCGCAATTAACTCTAAATTGCGTGGAATTTCTTCTTAGGCCCGAAGAAAAGCTTCGATCATTTCTGGCGTTATCTCCTGGTGGTCTGGTGGAGATTCTTGCCCCTGTTCGTTTGGATTCGATTGTTGAGACATTGTAAGTTTAGCAAAGTGACAGGAGTAAGGCTCAATGAAAGTGACAACCAGTTAAATTCATCTGGACAATCAGTTATCATGGACTTTAAATATTAAAATTGTCAATTGTTGGATGCATTCTCGAGATTATGTTAAATTGTTGCATTATGCCAATCAATATTATCTCTAAAAATTGACATCACGATCTATTCTTATCAGTTTGCAGTTTACATTGTATGTTGAATCTGAACTGCTCGGCAGAGTGTATCGAGACGAACGAATACAATCTGTTGAATCGAATGATAGTCGAGAAGGAAAATGATCGACCTGACAGCGATGGAAGTGATTCTCGAGCTTCAAAAGATATAGAAAACAAAGCAAAAGGCTATACTTTACAATTGACTTTACAATTGAAAAAACAATTTTATTTTAAACATTAAATGTAACATTTTAAATGACCTTATTCGCGCATTTAACTTTTTCAGTCCAGTTTATTGTTGAGGCGATGAAGGCAAGCAGTTCCTCGTTGGCCTCAATAAATTGATTCAAAAAATTTGGTGTTCTTTTTCAGTTCTTGGATTGAATTGAGTGCTTCAATTGAATATTGTTCTTCATACTCGACCAACTCATAAAGTTCATTGAGTCGATCTGGCTCGTTTTCTGGTTTTCCGCCATCTTCGTTGTTTGCATTCTGCATTTGTTCCTCATCCTCTGTCTCGTCAATTTGAAGCTCAATTTGGGCGAAAAGTTCTGCTTCACGTGCTTGAAGTAATAAATTACAGACAATTTCCTCTTGTGCCTGAAAGTATGCTTCAATCAGCTCGGGTGTGACCACTTGTGGCTCTGGTGGCGGGGAATCGCGCCCCTGTTCGTTTGGCGGTTGAGAGATTGTATGCCAAAGTTGGTGAAGTATAGATGCAAATGTGTCAATTGGAGTTCAGTAAAAGTGACAACCAGTTGAATTCATCTGGACAATCAGTTACAACAGACTTTAAATATTGATAATAGGTCAATTGTTGGATGTCTCTCGAGATGATGTGCAATGGCAAGTTGTTGAAATTGCATTATGCCAATCAATATTATCTATGTACCAAAATTATTTCGGATAATTAATTGTAATTCATCACTAGTGTTGAAGTTGACTATAAATTAGAGCTGAAAGCCAACTAGTGGTTGTAGTCCGCATTTTGTTCGCACAGCTGAATCCTTTTGCTCACATCTCTTGCGCCAAAGCTTGACCATCAAGAAATTATTTCTATTGCTCCTATTCAATTCGCATTTATCTGAACAAGATGAAATTCATTGTTTTGCTTGTCCTAATGTTGTCAATGGTAGCGGTATGCATCGCTGCACCAATCGCATCATCCTTTTCATCAACCAATCATGAAAGACAGTATGCCCAAACCAGCAATGGATCATTAATGGCCCTCCAATCAGAAACCCAAGCCTACGACACTTCAACAATTTCAACAAGCTTCGACTACCAGTCATTGGACAAAGACTTCGATGATCACACCGACACGCCAGGTGTGATCAATTTGGAACGAATGGCTGATAAAGATCGTGACAGCTTCGACGATGGATGCTGTGGAGAAGGAGGTGATGAAGATGAGGATTAATTCCACTCTTACATTATCATCAGCATATGCTTTTTAGTTTTAGTTTATGCCAGAGGAGTGTATTCGAGTTTGTTTTTATTTATTGTTAACATTATTTGCTTCTTTTCCGTATGTTAACTGTTTTTATTTAAATAAATCTATTCAATTTTCAATTTGTATGGTAATTTGTATTAATCCAACTGGAGCATCCTGATTACGATAAATTTGAAAGTATATTTTATGTCGATTTGTAATTCGCTCTGTTTGATTATGTTATCTTTATGACTTTAGTGACTAAAGTGAGAGCTTCTCTACATTTGAGTTAAAGAAGAAATTGTTGTTTGTTTAGCAGGTTAGCTTGGAACAGAACAAACATCTTCCAATTGATGCAATCGCTATTCAACCACCAAAAAGTTTGACAAATTAATTGGCCAAAAACACGTGAAAATTCAATTTATAAATAATTTATTTAAGCAATTACAAATAGTAAATAAACTTCAAACAACACCAATTGGTTCGGGCCTCAAAAGAACAGGACCAAAATGTCGATTTGGCAGCGTTCTTCTGAAAGGAAAAGTCTTGCCATAATTAGGCAATGAGGTCCTATCAAACGGATTGTCAAATCGATGAACAATGGTGCTTCTTCGTCATCTTGCTCATCAAATCTTGCATCTTGAGGCTGATACGGAGCCTGCTCTTCTAGCTCGATCGCTTCATGGAGTTGACAGATGGCAATGTCAAGTCGCTGTCGTTCGGTTAGCGGTTGGTCGACAGGTTCGGGTTCTGCATCGGGTTCTTCCCGATTTGCAATTTGCGCTAGAAGTTCGGCCTCGCGCGCTTGAAGTTGTGCAAGCAATTCCAAATTGCGAGCGATTTCTTCTTGTGCCTGATAATAAGCTTGAATCATTTCAGGCGTCACTACTTCGAGCTCTGGTGGAGGTTGGGGATCTTGTCCCTGTTGGTTTTGGTTAGACTGTTCAGACATTGTAGTCGGGGGTGACAAGTGATGATAGTATCGAGGCTCAGTGAAAGTGACAACCGGTGAACTCATTTGGACTATCAGTTTCGCTGGCTTTAAATATTGATAATAGGTCAATTGTTGAATACTCTCGAGATGATGAGCAATTGTTGAAATTACATTATGCAAATCGATACTATCTCTACAATCAACATTATGGTCTATTCTTTTATCATATTTTTATTATCATTGCAATTTTAATTATATAAATGCGGATAATTAATTGTCTCCTAGTAATAATTTACAAGTGTTGAAGTTTGCCATAAAAACATGCTGAAACCCAAACTAGTTGTCACAGTCCGCATTGCGATCACACAGCCACACTCTACTGTCCTCTTGCCTCTTGTCTATTGAAACTTGCACCCAAGTACAAACTCCCTCAAATCGTATATTTAGTCAGTTCTTTTTAATTTCGCATAGATATATTGAATATATCTCATATTTGCCTTTACAAGATGCAAATCAAGTTTACTATTTTTGGTTCTCCTCATTCTGTTGGTGGGTGCACTAATGGCTGCCCCAACGCGAAATGGCTCAATCGTTAGCGCCACAAATGAATCAACGATGGTCCCTCAATCAGTGTACGAAAATATTACCAGCTTCGATTACTTGGCATTTGACAAGAACTTTGATGAACAAACCGACACAGCAGGCGTGATCAACCTGGAACGAATCCACGATAATGATTTGGATAGCTTCGATGATGGATGCTGTGGCGAGGGAGGAGATGAAGATGACGAATGAAAGTCAACAAGTTTTTGCTTTCGTAGTTTACCAATGATAGAGTTCATTGTATTGTTATCTGTTGTTAACATTATTTAACCGTTTTTATTTATTTCCGTATGTTAAGTGTTTTTATTTAAATAAATCTATTTCATTAATTTGTTTGTTTATATGCATAGACGCAATTGCTTTTTGTTTTACATGTTTGATTGGAACAGAACAAACAGAACCAACTTTCACATCACTTGATCCAATTGATGTAATCACAATTTAATCACCAAAAAGTTGACAAATTAATTGGCCAAAAACACGAGAATTCAGTTTATAAAGAATTTATTTAAGCAATAACAAATAAATAAATAAACTTCAAACAACACAATTGGTTCGAGCCTCAAAAGAACAAAACCAAAACATCGATTTGGCAGCGTTCTTCTGAGAGGGAAAGCATTGCCATTATTAGGCAATGAGGTCCCCTCAAAAGGATTGTCACATTGATGAACAATGGCTCATCTTCGTCAGCTTGCTCATAGAATGCTTCTTGAGGTACTTGAAGCGGCCCTTGTTCTTCTAGCTCAATCACTTCGTGAAGTTGACGGATGGCTATGTCCAGTCGCTGTCTTTCGGTGATTGGCTCAAGTTCTTGAACGCGCTCTTGTTCCCGATTCGCGATTTGGGCAAGAAGTTCTGCCTCCCGCGCTTGAAGCTGTGCATATATTTCCAAATTGCGCGCAATTTCTTCTTGGGCAAGAAGATAAGCTTGAATCAACTCGGGAGTTATTTCTTGCTCTGGTGGTGGTGGGGATTCTCGCCCCTGTTCGCTTGGATTTGGTCGTTCAGACATGGTCAAGGCTTACAAAAGTGGATGGCAGAAGTAAGACTCAGTGAATGGGACAACCGGTGAACTCATTTGGACTATCAGTTTCGCTGGCTTTAAATATTGATAATAGGTCAATTGTTGAATACTCTCGAGATGATGAGCAATTGTTAAGATTACATTATGCAAATCTCTACAATTAAAATCATGGTCTATTCTTATTATCATAGGTTTGCAAATTTAAATATATAACAAAACAACACTAAAATGCGCCAAATGCATAAAATATGAACGCGAATTAACAAAGAATAATGTTTTTTTAATTCTGAAATAAATAGATCAAATTAAATATTCTCATTGCAGTGCCATTAATTACACAATTCAAAACTGACCGCGAATCGCGATTCGCTAGTGATCAAAGCGCATGGAAACATACCATATATTATAAATATATTAAAATATTCTAAAATTTTTGAGTTTGATTGCACTGAGTCAAAATTGCTGTCAAATTAAACGAACGTTGGTCAGCTTTATCAACGAATTGCATCTTGTTCATGTTGCGGATCTTGTTCTTTGTCGAAATTATATTATGCCAATCAATATAATTTCACCATTAGACTTCAAGACTGTAGCGTGAAGTGTTGCCGAATTTCTTTCATTTCCCAAATTGTTCAACGATATAGAGATTCTTGTAATACTGAAATTGTTGAGATTATTCCGGATAATTAATTGTCTCGTAGTAGTAATTCACAAGTGTTAAAGTTTGCCATAAAATCATGCTGAAACCCACACTAGTTGTCACAGTCCGCATTACGAGCACACAGCCATAAACTGTCCTCTTGCTTATTGCATCGATTGATACTTTCACCCAAGTTCAAATTTTCTGAATTCTCTGTATATCTGATATTGTCTCATACAAGATGAAAACTCAATTCGTTGTTTTGGCTTTAATAATTTTTCTGGTGGGCGCACTAATGGCTGCCCCAACGCGAAACGTCTCAATATTTATCACCCAAACTGGTCCAACGATGGTGCCTCAACCAATGTACGTCACTACAACCGACTTTGACTTCCACGAAATGGATAATAAATTCAATGAACAAACAGACACACCAGGCGTGATCAACCTGGAACGAATCCATGATGGAGATTTGGATAGCACCGATGATGGATGCTGTGGCGAGGGAGGCGATGAAGATGACGAATGAAAGCTGACAAGTTTTTGCTTTTGATAGAATTTCACTGAATTGTTATTTGTTGTTAACAATAACCGTTTTTATTTATTTTCCGTATGTTAAGTGTTTTTATTTAAATAAATCTATTCCATCAATTTGTTTGTTTATATGCATAAATTCAATTGGAGCGAGCAGGTTGCGCGATAATGGAAAGTTGCATTCGAGGCATACGTTTTGGCTAATTTGTCATTCAATTCGCTTTGTTCGTTTATATTTGTATTGTGAATAGACTTTATGAACAAATTTATTATTTAAATGAGATAATTAAGCTATTGACATGAATGCAAAAGATGACTCAAACTATGATTGGGATGATGTTTTCTTCAACTTGTAGACTTGCACACAAAAATTTACCAAATTAAATTGAACTTCACATGAAATGCTAAACAACGAGAAATGCTTTCAGTGGTGAGCCAAAACATGTTACTGTTACTTGTCTAAATTAAAATTTTCTAATTTTTTTGCAATATCTCTGTTTGTGCCTTTAGTGAATTCTAATTTGAACATTTCGAATCGAATCACAAGTCTCTCTATATCAAATATCAAATGGTCTTTTCAAACTGTTACTTATTTTCTATTTCTCCTTTTGTGCTTCGTCATCTCGTGCACCAATCGTCTCATCAACTCTCAAGTCCACGACTCTCTTCGCGTCATCTCTCCTTCAAGCTCGTGCTCGTGTATTCGTGCAAACTCCGTCCGTGTCACGTGACCACCATGATCATCACGACCACCACTGTCAAGTCGCTTCTACTGCACGTCGGGTTGTTCGCATGGATTGCTCAAATGCCTAAAGTGTCGCCTAGACAGCCTTTACAAGTGCATCCTAATACTGACGAGGCCACCAATGAAAAAACGATGGCAAATTTTGGCAAGGAGATCGAGGAATACAATGAGGTGGCTTACATTAAACGAGTTGGTAGTCAAGACAAGATGTTCATAGAATTTCTACGAGGTGGTCATCAAGACAAGGTGTTCATAGAGAATGAACGCTACAACAAACGGACAATAGCTGTGGCTATGAGCGCTTATTGGAACAAGGTGTATAAAAGTGAATGGTACTTTTGGACAATTTCTAAAATACAAAGAGATTTCATAGACGAATTCCAGAAGGACACGATAAGGATGAACTCTTTGCTTTCAAGATTTAATATCTCGGCACCTCATACGAATTACGACATGGCGATAGAAGGTAGCATTGGCTCAAAATCTGTGCTACGCACGTACTACGAATACATACAGAACGATGAAATTGAGGATGCGATGGAATCGCTTATCAAAGGTGATCCTGATGAAGTGACTCAAAAGAACCTACTGGCCAACTATTTAGTGCCACTTGCTAGGCAGATTTTCTGGGCGTACGATAGAGGTAAGTTTGATTTGCCAATGGCGCTTTGTGCCCTAACCTAACCGTTGAACTGTACAACCCACAGCCATCGATTACATCACCAGGGAGTACCAGAAGCACTGTATCAGCCCCGATGGCATTGTGCAGCGGAACACGTTGTACTATCGCATTGTGTGGTGGAGCTTTATGTTAAATGCCAATGCAAAATTAAAGGTCAGAGATAACTGGGATAACTGGAAATCGTTCATGTCCACTGCTTGTCCCTTTCCGAAAGAAGAGACCAAATTGCTCAATAAAATGCAATTTTATTTGACTTGGCCGCACTTTTGAGCAAGAAGTTACAGTGCCCGAACCGGTGGCATTACTTTGGCGGCATCTTCCAATGATCAATGCTCGTAAATTAAATGGCTTCAGTTCTACAAAACAGAATTCCTATTTGATCGGTCGTCTATTGGCGAGCTTCGAACCTGTGTACAAGAAGGGGAATTTGAGGAATTCGATAAAATGTGAGCACGGCGATAACCTCTGGATTGGTTACCAGAAGAAGCTCATCGTTCAGCTAACCATAGTTCGAGTGATGCGTCAAGGTAAGCACACGAACTAATCTCCCTCATCAAATCTAATTCACGATCCTTTTTGCAGATGAGATAGAAGCAACGAACTATCTAAATGATAGGAAGAAGAAGTTCCGAGTATGGCGAGACAAATGGCCACAAAGTCCAATTGCGCCACAGATTGTGGCTGTGGTGACACGAGCACTGTATCGCTCTAAAGGCTTTAAAGTTTATTCGAACCCGATAGTTCAATTGGCACTGACATTCCTCTATGAGGGGGCTGATGTACAATTCGAACCTATAGAAGAGAAACCTTCCGGTGATAATTTTAAGGACAGAGAAGTGACGATTCCAGGGAAGATCAATATATTTTGCACCCAACACCTCGCTTCTTACAAGCTGCTCTACAGTAAGCTGATGGACTCACTTGTGGTTCGTTTTAAAAAATTGGCTGAAGGAACTGAACCAACACCCTATGAGAAGATTTCAGATTTGTCACGCAATGAGATATGGTCGGAACTAGGGCTCACAATTGTGCCTGAGCTTGTGAAACTATTGCCAGATGAAACAATCAATGCAGGCTACTATGATGTTGGCTCAACGGAGAATCCTGAAGTGTTCTTGGAGAACACTGAAAAATCCACGGTCATTCCTGAAGAGCAAAGAAACGAATGGACACCAATTAGTAAAGAATCAATGAACATTACTGAAGATCACTTGGAGAAAGAGCAAAATGAAGAATTACCAACAAATCCAATTTCAGAGAATAATCAAGATAAGAAAGGAAAACAAGCTTGTTGTGGCAGTGCACTGAAATGGGTAAATGAAAACAGGTGCTGTGCCGCTATATATGCTACTGGTATAATAGCAGGAATTGGCACTTTAGCAACTCTCGCCTATTATATTTTTTTCGCGAGTCCTAAAAGCCCAACAAGTGAACCATTCCCGAACATTACACTTCCAACCGAGAATCCAGTTGTTGGCACAGGCACAAGCACAGACGCTCTTCCTCCCAAGCTTGTTTGGTGGATTGTGGCGGTGATGGCCATTGGGGCGATTGTCTGTTGTCTGTTCTGCTTGGTTCGTCGTAAAAGAAGCAGTACTAAAGAAGTCAGTACTACTGAGTCCCGAAAGAACAATCGCAAGGATGAAGCAAACAAGGACAAGAAAGAACCAAAAGGTGGACAAGTGCGCAAAACTGCCAATGGTTCTACTAGTGGTGCTCCTAAAAGTACTCCCATCGACACAACCCCGACGTCCACTCGTACAACTAAAGGCACTCCCACAAGTAGCATTAACACCTCCTACATCACTCCATCAAAGTATGATCCGACAACATTGTCAATTTGGAATGCCTGGTTCGGAACCAAACTTACTAAGCCACCCAAATCCGCAATCAACAAGCTCAATGATGGACGTCAAGCCAGTCAGATCAAGTCTGGTCAAGGAGCGAATTCACGAATCAGTTCGCATGATACTCGTGTCGTTTCATCTAGTCCTACGGAGAGTTTTTCGACCACCAATTCACCTTCGAATGCATCATCCACAGGTGGGACATCATCGGCAGCCAGAACGTCCAAGGTCTCACCAAGCAATGTTGCCACGAAATCGTCAGTGCCACCTTCAACTGTCATTTCTGTAACTTCACCTTCAAAGAAAGTGAAACCACCTGCAAAGAAAAATCCTTCTCAAGTGCCCAAGTCACCTTCACCTTCCAAGTCACCACATGACAAAGCACAGTCCCCAACTGGCAAAGACGTCACAACCAAACCTGGTGATCCAAGAAAAGGTGCAAAGAAGAAGGATTCCAAAATGTAGAATTGCTGACTATATAATAAACTTTTAATTGATACTTCATGGTTTCTATTCTTATTATCATAAGTTTGCATGTTTGTATTTGTGTTGCTCACAACGTTTAGCCAGGCGCTTTTCAGTGGCATTTTCAGAATATGCCAATACTGGACAAGATTGATGTTGTTGTGCACGGAGAGTTTGTGGTGAACATTCACGCAGTTATTGCTTACTGTGACATGGTCTATCGTACAATCATGAACTTGTAATTAGTAAACTCGAATTTGAGCTTTTCGAATCGAATCACAGACTTTCCCTTTGTATATCACATATGTCTCTTTCCCCCACTGTTACTCATTTTCTATTTTTCCTTCAATTTCTTCTGTGTTTCGTTATCTCGTGCACCAATCGTCTCGTCAACTCTCAAGTCCTCGACTCTATCTTCTTCGCGTCATCTCTATTCAAGCTCGTTCTCTCCGTCCGTGTCACGTGACACCACCATGATCACCATCATCATGACCACCACTGTCAAGTCGCTTCTACTGCTGGTCGTGTTGTTCGTATGGATGGTCCAAATGTCTAAAGTGCCCGCTACACAGCCTATAGAAGTGCATTCTAATACTGACGAGGCCACCAATGACAAAACGATTGCGGAATTTCGCGAGGAGGTCAAGAAAAACAATGAGGTAGCTTTCATTCGACGAGAGAATGGTCAAGACATGGTGAAGAAAGACGCGAATGGTTACACCAGAAGGACTATAACTGTGGCTGTGTACGCTTATCATAACAAAGTGCATGGTTCAAAAATTAAAGCTATTATGGATTATTTTCGTCGTTCTTCTGAGGAGGACATTCAAAGGATGAAGTCTTTGTTTGAAACTTGTGGATTTATACCTGATTTTGTTGAGTCCCAAGAAGAAGGCAGCATAGGCTCGGGATCTGTGCTACAAGAGTACTACAAATACAAACGGAACGAAGAAATCGAGTATGCGATTGAATCGTTTCTCAAAAATACAAATACAACAGCTGAAGATCGGGATAAAGGGCACGAAAAGGACCAACTGGCCAACTTTATTGTGCCACTCGCTAGGACTATTTTCACGGCTTACGATGGAGGTAAGTTTGATTTGCTAATGGTGGTAATTGTGTCCTAACCTTTGAACATTTATGCCCCCACAGCCGTGAACTACATCACCAAGGAGTACCATGAGCACTGTCTCAAGTCCGATGGCATTGTGCAGCGCAACAAGTTGTACTATCGCATCGTGTGGTGGAGCAGTGTGACCAGGTCCTCGAAGTATCTCAATGAACCATTCAGCCAAGATGTCTTGACCGTGTGGAACAAGTACATGTCCACTGCTTGTCCCTTTCCTAAAGAAGAGATCGAACTGCCTCACTTAAAAGTGTCATTGACTTTGGAGAACTTTGAGCAAGTGGTTGCAGTGCCAAAACCTTTGGCGGACCTTTGGCCTCATCTTCCAATGGTCAAACATTTGTCCAAGAATTGCGAGTTGATCGATAAACTAGTGGAGACCTTCAATGCGTACAAGTTGGTTGTTTCGAATTTGTACTCTCGCATTGGTATTCAAGACGAAGACACTCTAACGAAACATAAAGCAAAAGAACACGACGATGACCTCTGGGTTGGATACCAAAAGAAACTCATCGTCCTGCAAACCATAATTCGAGTGATGCGTGAAGGTAAGTACGTGAACTCCATCTCTCTCCATCACATTCACTTGATCCTCTTTGCAGATGAGGTAAAAGCAACGAACTATCTAAAAGATGAAATGGAGAAGTTCCGAGTATGGCGAGACAAATGGCCATCCGGTTCAATACCGCCACCGATTGTCTTTGTAGTGGCTCGAGCACTGTATCGGTCTGAACACTTTCAAGTTGATTCGAACCCAATACTTAAAATGGCGCTGACATTCCTCTATGAGGGGGCTGATGTACCATTCGAACCTATAAAAAAGAAACCATCCGATGGTGATTTTAAGGACACAGAAGTGACGATTCCAGAGGAGATCAAAATATTTTGCACCAAACACCTCACTTCTGACAAGCTTTTCTACATTAGTGTGATGGACGCACTTGTGGATCGCTTTCAAACTGAAGGAACTGAAACTTATAAGGACCTTAAAGATTTATTACGCAATGAGGCATGGTCGGAACTTGTGCTCACAATTGTGCCTGAGCTTGTGGAGCTATCGCCAGATGGAACCTTCAAACCAGACTATGATGTTGAGGTCATTCCTGAAAAGCAAAATTACGAATTGACACCAAATGTATCTTCGCCAGAGAAAAACAAAGAGAACAAGACAAAAGAACAAGATGAGGAACTAGATCTGACACCAAAACCAACTTGGTGTGGACTGAGGTGGGTGAATGAAAACAGGTGCGAAGCGGCTATATATTCTGTATTAGCATTAAGTGCCATTGGCACGATATTTGCACTCGGCTATTATACGTCTCGTATCTGGAATCACGAAAGCCCAACAAGTGAACCATTCCGGAACATTACACTTCCAACCGAAGATCCAGCTGTTGGCACAGCTCTTCCCCTCAAGCTTGTCTGGTGGATTGTGGCCGTGATGGCCATTGGGGCGATTGTCTATTGTGTCTACTGCTTGGTTCGTCGTAAAAGAAAGACCACTGATGAGGCCCAAAAGAACAATCGCAAGGATGATGCAAACAAGGACAAGAACGAACCACAAGATGGACAAGTTGGCAGTACTCCCAATGGTCCTACTAGAGGTACTCCCACAAGTAGCATTAACACCAGCTACATTACTCCCTCAAAGTACGATCCAAAAACATTGTCAATTTGGAATGCCTGGTTCGGAACCAAACCAACCAAGCCACCCAAATCCGTAATAAACAAGCTCAATGAGGGACGTCAAGGCAGTCAGATCCAGTCAAGTCAAGGAGCGAATTCACGAATCAGTTCAATTGATTCTGGCATGGTCTCTTCTAGTCCCAATGCGAGTCCCTCTACTACCTCATTGTTCAATTCACCTTTGAATGCATCATCCACAGTTGGAGCATCATCGGCACCAGGAACTTCCAAGATCTCGCCAAGCAATGTTTCCCCAAAATCGTCGGCGACACCTTCAACTGTCATTTCGGCAACTTCACCTTCAAGCAAAGTGAAACCACCTGCAAAGAAGAGTCCTTCTCAAGTGCCCAAGTCACCCTCACCTTCGAATTCACCTCGTGGCAAGGCACAGCCCCCAACTAGCAAGAACACCACCAAGCCTGGTGATCCTAAAAAAGGTGCCCAGAAGAAGCAATCCAAAAAGTAGAATTTCTGATTATATTAAACTTTTTAATTAATACTTTATGATCTTATTCTTACTATCATAAGTTGACATGTTTATTAATATTGCTCATTAATAATGAATTCAATTCACATTCAAATTGCACTCAATAAAAATGCAATTCGCTTTCATAAATTGTTAATTAGTCTTTTAAGAACATTGAACACTGGCAAATTGTAACTACTAAAGTGTGAGAGACACATTGTGATTTGGTTTGGTTAGCACTGACGTCATGACGTTTATTTCTATTCGTATGCTGAAGATGAATAGGAAGACATCGCCAAAGGTTTGAACAAAGAAAACCATGTCACTTGAGTGATCAACGATTGATAGTTCAATAAAACTTTCATATACATATTGATTGGTTATTACTTTATTCATTATTATTTGTGAGTACAACTCTTAACTATTCATGTTTAACCAAATTCTCATAAATTTTTCTGAACAATATTATATAATTTATGCATTTGACATATGACCGAGTCTCGGGACTTTTGGCAATGATATTGTTGAAGTTATTCTAGACAATTAATTATCTCGTAGTAATTCACTATAGTGTTGAAGTCGACTATAAAAGTATGCTGAAATGACCACGAGTGGCCACAGTCCGCGCCTTTCGATCAAACCGTATATATTTCCTATTGTCCATATTTTTTGCCACTCTCAACCTTTCACTCTTTGAGTTCATTCTGTCAAATATCGCAAT
Organism: Rhizoglyphus robini; assembly: GCA_023373905.1. Classification (NCBI taxonomy): domain Eukaryota; kingdom Metazoa; phylum Arthropoda; class Arachnida; order Sarcoptiformes; family Acaridae; genus Rhizoglyphus; species Rhizoglyphus robini. The sequence goes on from JAKIJQ010000042.1 coordinate 1,667,473, forward strand.
ATTTATACATTCAACAGCATGAACACCAAATGTATCATACATTTTGTCTCAATTTTCCTCGCTATGATGTCTGCATGCATGACAGCATCAATTGGGTTAACCCAAAACGCAAGCCCGTTTGCATCAACAATGACAGTGCCCCAAGCAGTCCACACTTCAACGTTCACTTCAAGTTTGTCTTTCCTGGAAACCGACTACGACCTTGACGATCACACCGACACACCAGGTGTGATCAATTACGAATATCGTTTATCCGGTGATGATCAAGGAGATGCAGGATGCTGTGGCGAATTAGATGACGAAGATGAAGATGAAGATGCAAAAGTTTACTCGTCCGTGCTACATCTTGCAAGATTCGTTTTTAATTTCGTTTATAATCTTAACATTACTTACATTTTCACTATGTTTTATTTAAATAAATCTATTCGCAAGTCAATTTGTAGGTTAATTTTACACTGATGCAAGCTCGAGAGGAAAATATAATTGGCAATAATTTTACTTTTCGTTCTGTTCGATTTTGTTTTCGTTGAGATTAAATTGCTTTATGAACAAATTGTGTCTACTAAAGTATGTGACTTTGTGATTTGGTTTGATTGTATTTGTGTTGACGTTTGTTTCGATTTGAGTGCTGTGACCAATTTGTCTCTCTCTCCTCAATGTGCCTCACCGCGTTTGTCGTGATTGTGCTCGTTGTCACATTGCCATCGATCGATGCATTCACCAAATTGACCAGTGCAGTGAGTACTTGATGCCTCGTAATGTTTGTTCTGACATTTCTCATCCCAATAGGAAGTATGCCAGCAGATCCGCACCAACGAACTGTCAATACTCACGATGGGTAGCAGAGGACACCGCAACCCTCACCAGCATCGGTTCTATCTGCTCACCGAGTTTGGCTACCTCTTTGTGGTGCCATTTGCCAACTTGAAAGTAGATCTACAGACAATGCGGGCCAAGCTCACCATCGACACTGACTACAAGGACGCAAGTCAACTGTACCACGAGACGAAAGGCACTTTCACGAACAAGCCTGGCAAAGGGGCAAAGCAGATGTTTTACCTGGTGACCATTAAAAACCAACCATGCCTCATGCGACATTATGGCAATTCAAGCCACATCTGCTATTATTCCTATCATCTCGATGAGGGTGGGGAATACGGTGACTATGAAGTCAATTGCCTCGAATATGATGCTAGAGGCGAAGAGTTCACAATGAGCATTGATTCGAATGAGCGTCGAATAAAGCAATCGGTACTTTTTTACAAAATTCAGTTTCGGCATGGCTGGTATCCAACGAGTACTATTGAGCACAATTATGGATATATGTATGGATCATATACGTAAGTATTCGTACAAAAATTAATACCTTTGAATCAACTTAATTACATTTCGTTTACTTTCAGGTACCATTATGTGAAGTCACTTGTCAAATTTCCACTCAAACGTCCAATTCTCACCGCATTCTACGTTGGAGTGCATGGCCACAACTATACAGTTCTCCTGTCCGACAATGGTAGGGTCATTGTCGGTGCAAATGAATTTGAAGTTTCGCTGAGTGACTTTATCGAATGCTTTCCATCCAACCAATCATTGAATCCACCTGCAACTATATACAGTACTACAAGTAGCCGCACTGCAAGCAGCAGTATTACAAGTAACAGTAGCGAATCATATATCGTAACTATAGCGCCATTTCCATGGATCACTGTGATCGGATCCGTGATCATCGTAGCTCTGTGTCTCTGTTGCTTTGTAGCACTCTATTTCGTGATCAAGAAGCGAAAAGATAAAGCAAAACGAAAGGCAGCACTTAAAGCATCACCAAACTCCAGTGCCAACTCAAGCACTCCAACTCAAAGCAAATTCTACACCTCGATTGCCTCGATCAAGACCAAAATCAGCAGTTTGTTCCAGCGTAACGCCAAATCGGTGGCCAAGGCTAACAAGAAGAAAGGGGGCAAAGCAAAGGTGGCCAAAAAGAAGGAGAAGGACAAGGCAAAGAAGTAGCCACAGCCAAAGGATTGGTCGAA